>JAGPOW010000261.1:132024802-132040104 GCA_030014935.1 Caiman crocodilus
ATATTATCTCCTCCAAAATACCTGTTTCCCCAAGTCAGTGGTTCTGCCCCTCACTAGGGACCACTCATCTTTACTACTCTCAGCTTCTACACACTTGGCCCCTCACTGGGCTGCTTCACTCTCCCAGCCCCTCACCAGACCACAGGGTGTCTTGACGACCTTGCAGCCTGCAAACAAGGTGGTTAACAACCTCATCTTCTGCAAAAGCAGAGTGGAGGACAGCCATGAATGAATTCTGACCTTTCAGATGTGTCTACCCAAAGTGGCCCAACAGGACTAGGTCTGTCATTTGTACAGAAACATGGGCTTGGGGTACATTGTTACCCCATATGGAAAAACACATTCATGCCCGGGGTAACATGCTACTCTAACCAGTTTTTCATCCACAGAAAGCAAACCATTCATATAAACTGACTGTTCTTTGGGGCTATTGTGTACTGTGGTGCCAGTGACAATGTCCTAAAAAGAATGAAAATTAATTAACTTTAAGAAACTACACAAAATATGTGTTTGGGGTAGGAAATGACCCCATGGGACTGTGTGAAGATTAAAGATGAGGAAAAAAACCTCAGTATAATTTATTAATTCATCTCCACCCAAACATAAGACTGTCTTAATTTCACCCATATGTCTTTTATTATGAATTATTTAATTACACTAGGTGCAGATCTAAGAGTGCAGTAGTACAGTTGCAGCCTCCTTTGATGCCTGCTTCACCAAACTTTAAAACTAACTACCAGGCATGGGAAGCAGCATTTACATTCAAGTGTTGCTGAAAGAGTCAATTGACTCTATGGTTCATTATTGTCTTCCTGATTCCTGCTAATTTCTCTCTGCCTCACAGGTGTTAGTGATACTCCTCTATCTCATGTTTAATGGTCTTGATCTTCCACTATTCAAACAGTTCTTCCACAATATTACTGTTTTAAGCCATTCCTGTCAATGTCTTTTCTGTATCACAGCCCTGCAGACTGTCTTTAGCTTTAGCTAAAAACAGTAACTCCGGTATGAAAATGACTGACAGTGAAGTATTGCAGGCCCTGTCATGGCTCTCAAGAAGACTAGATTTTATTTTATGAACCTAAATAAGAGGTGTACATTTAACTATATGAAATGCAGGACTAACAACATATCTTTTGATGATTTTTGCCCAGTTTGTGTTTTTTAAACTTCACATATAATCTAGCAAATCAGTGTATATTCCAACAAATGTATATTTGTTTTTGCTTTTTATCTCAAACTGAATAAAACAGCCCTTAGCCCCTAACATTTTAGCAAATCACTTAGTTCCTGTTAGTTTCCCAGTTCCTGGGGAAAAAAAGGTGTTTTAAGTGATTATATGCAGCACCATCTGTAGCCCCCACCTTTCAAAATCCTAGATCTGTTATGCCTATACTTATTCACTTTAGGGGTCGCTTTTCTGAAGCTGCAGTGTTTATTGTTATAATTAATTATATATATATATACTAATTCACCTTAATTACAATATTTTACAGATTTTTTTTGCAATTCCATCAGTATAAATATTAATTTTATCATCCTAAATATTCTCATTCTCATATACATAAATATAAGAAAATCAGGATAAATTTGTCATGCAATAAAAATTAAAAATATTAACTTGAAAATGCTGATAAAATTAATGCAAATTTAAGGATGTCATTATCAATAATTTATTAATATTTTAAGTTGACATTTGAAACCTATAGAGCTTGACGTTCAGTCCACAAATGTTTTGCTCTGCTCTCTTTCTGGTCCAAAGGTGCCAAAAGCCTAGTGATCTGGGCACCTGAGGTATATTTGTGAGATATGAAATATGGTGAGAATATGTGTCTATACAGCGGGCACATCTACACATTCATTGATCTGCCATAATTGCAGTGTATTAAGTTTAGTACCTGCAATAGCATGTGCTAACTTAATGCACCATAATTGGTGCTACTGTGTATTAGTGCAGATTAACACTTGTTAGGTGATGTTAATGCACATTAAATGAATTCTACTGCATATTAGTGCATTAGGCCAGTTTTTCCAGTCATGCTAATGTGCAGTAAAGTTAGTCTCTTCACATTAAGCGTCTCATGTAGATGTTCTCAGACCCTCTCTTCTGTTGTTGTTCCCAGCCTATCAGTATAGGCACTACACTGTATGACGAAAGCAGCCAGGTACTTCAGAATTTTTATTTGGGACAGAAATAATTCTAGTCGGAAACCCTGATCCCCTTCCCATGGACCCTACCTGGATCGTGGGGCTGCATGCGTGCAGGGGTTGAAGTGGGGTCTCTGATCCCAGTGGGGTGGCATCCCACAGTTTTTGAATGAAACAGGGTGGGATCTTACAGATCGACTCCTCCCCTCCTACCCCCAAATTGCGGTGCCCCACCCCAGTGAGACCTGCCACTGGCCCTCTGTCTCCTGCACAAATGAAGCCTGACCTGCCACTGCCCCTCTGTTCCCAGAGACTCCTACCTTCACTACACATCCCCTGTTCTTGCTCTCCACTCCCCTGCCTCCTGCCCCATCACCCCTGTTTCTGGAGACCTGCCATTTCTGACCCGAAACTGAAGGGACTGGGGACTACAGACCCCCTGACCACACATATACACACACACGTGAACACTACTCACTGCCACCCTCCATGGGAACCCATCTCTCTGCAAGGAAAATAACTAGCCCACCCCTGCCTCTGCCCTGCTGTTGAATCCCTGGATGCTTCCCTGTAGATCTTTCCTGAAGGGATAGAGAGTGAAAAGCAAAGATCAGTGCTACAGCTGCGAGCTGGTGCCACAGCGGTAAGGAGTGGAGGGGAAAATAAAAGGCCTGAGGGATGGAAGACCAGTTCTGGGACTGTTTTCTGATAGTCAGACAGCTGAGGGAAAGAGGAGGTGTTTTGGGGAGGGGGAGCAGGGTCCCTTGGCACTCAGTCCTGATCTATATCCTGGATCTCTGTTACCTGTATCAAGGCAGATAGAGGAATCTAAAAAGCATGCTGGGATGTGTGCTCTGCGTCACCCTGACTAGATGCTTTTATCATTGCAGAGCATGCAGATAGCCTTTTTCACTTGTGTACTGAGTAAGTAATTTGAAAACCAACTGATTGAATTTCATCTAATTGATTTGAACTTTTCTACGCACTCCTAGTGAGTTGGTGCCAAAAGTAGGTTTAAAATTCTGTGACTGAATTCAACATTGCATTTTTATAGGTCTTTCAACTTGTTAACTTAGACCTGAATCATTAGATGACCTGTCTTATTTGGTAGAGAGAGACTATAATATTACCATCCATACTTTATTAGAGAGAACTTTTTTCCATCTTTGAATAGATTATGCAAATGGATATATAACTTCAATAATTGGGTTTTTTAGAATAGGTGATTGTTTCTGCAATTATTTGTGGGGGAAGATTTATCCAGTGTATTTAAAAAAACAAGCAAACAAAAAACATCCCCGAAAAACTAAACAGACTTGCACAAGAGGACTTATAATACACATTTACTAAATGTCAGGTAATTCTGAAACTACAAATCAATTTTGCATTTTTAAAACAAAGAACCCCTTGCAATTATATTTACTTAAAAAAAATTGAAGGTATCATTGTCATTGTTGTTTAGTTTTCTATGTATATAATGGATTCCCAAAATGTATTGCCAGCTATGAAGTTCTCTTAAGAAAACAACATATGTTCTTTTTCAATTAAAATTGATAAGTTATTTTGTTGATTAAGATAAATCCTTCCTTCTGAATACTTTTGAATCAATGTAAAGGTTTATTGCCAGGTTTTAATACCTTTCTCAGTAATTTTTTACCAAACCATATAAGCATTCTTATGCATGTGATATGCTATTCAAGACATTAAGAATACCATCACAATTCAGGTAATGTCTCCTTGCATTTTTTTGCACTACACATGTATACAATTATATTGGGACTCATACTCTGTTATCGCAGATTGGCAATTTAGAGAAAATAAATATTTTTCATGTACTCAGACTGCTTCCTTTTTTCAGTTTGAGAGTAGGACCTATTTAGTCTCATTGGATTTGGTAATAATTCACACTTGCTTGACCTCTCAAACTGAGGACATGGTTGGCCATCCAAGCTACATAAGGAAGGGAACTAATGGTCAATTTTTAGTTGTATTTGACTCTGAAACTCTAATCTCAGTATATTGACTCCTAAGTACCATTTCTTTGGCATCTCTCACGTTACAACAAATGACCTGGCACAATTCAAGTGGAAGGTTATCACTCCTCTGGAGCTGTGCATCCAATTCAAATCCTTTACATCAGCAGAGCCAGCTGAGCCACTGGCTCCAGCGTGTGAGGATGGAGGGCCACCAGCAACCACACCCAGGAGAAGGCACAGAGTAATTGTGGTGGGTAACCCCCTCTTGAGTAGCATATGGTGGTGGTCAGAGGGCTGGATGAGTTTAGGGCTCTTCCCTGTCATAAGTCCCTGGGAGGCAGCAGGCTTCATGGGCTAAGGGGTCATGGCAACAGATTGCTCCCCCTTAGGCCATGAAGCCTGCTGACTCCCAGGGGCTTATGACTGGGAATATCCCCAAACTCATCCAGCCCTCCTACCACCACCATATGCTACTCATGCAGGTGGGCACAAATGACATCACTTAGAACAGTTCTGGTCAGGTCATGGGTGACAACATGGTTCTGGGGGATGGGCTCAAGAGTCTAGGAGTGCAGTTATATTTTTTCCTCAATTCTTCTGGTCATGGGCATTGGAGGGAAAGGTACATCAAAAGGGTAACAAAAGACTCTGGTATCATTGCAAGGGGTTGGGCTTCTTCAACTGTGGTGTGCACTTCAGGGAGAAAGTCAGTGGCTTGTTGGAAAGGGATGGCCTCCATCTCACCCTGAGAGGGAAGGGAGGTCTTCTTGGCAAGAATGGCTGACATACTTAACAGGGCTTTAAACTAGGATTGCTGGGGGATGGGCAATCAATTAACAGTCCAAACCCAGGTCATGACAGCCATAGTATTAGCAGGTTAGGTAACCCATTAGAACCTAGTCTTACAACATCCCAAGGAAAGGTCAAATCCCTGCACACAGGGAAGCCCGGGGCTTTCCATGGCAGGCTCAGTTGCCAGTAGGCAAATGCCAGGGGTTTGGGAAACAAGCAAGAAGAACCAACCCTTCCCCTGAGAGACAAAGATTATGATCTCATAGGGATAAGGGAGACCTGGTGGGACTGGTCCATATGTATAGAAGGCTATACCTTGTAGAGGAGGGACCGTGTTGGAAAGAGGGGTGAGGGTGTAGCTGTCTATGTGAAGGAGCAGTACATTCCCTTCGCACTGAATTTAGCAACAGGCTAATGGACAGCAACTTTCTGAGTGCTAGCCAGCATGATTTTGGTGCTGGAAGGTCTTGCTTGACCAACCTCATCTCTTTCTATGACCAGGTGATGTATTGCCTGGACAAGGAAACCGAGGTTGATGTCATATATCTGGATTTCAAGAAAGCCTTTGAGTTCATCTCACATGATGTCCTCATGGTTAAACTGGGGAACTGCAGCCTTGACCATCTCATGGTCCGATGGCTGGGGAACTGGCTACAGGGTTGGACCCAAAGGGTGGTTAGTTAATGAGAGCAAATCAATATGTCACAAGGCGACCAATGGTATCCCTCAAGTTTAGGCATCAGGTGTGGACTGGCAAAGTTCATGGACAACATTAAACTACCAAGGAAGGCGGTCACACTAGAGGACAGGCTGGAGCTACAGGCCAACCTGGACAGGCTCACAAGGTGGATGGACCAAAACCTGATGGCCTTCAATATAAAGAAGTCTAAGGTACTCCGCTTTGGGAGGAAAAAAACAGAATCATACTTAGGCTTTGCAGTGCTATGCTTGCTAGCACCATGACCGAAAGAGACTTGGGAGTCTCGACTGACCACAAATAAATATGAGCCACTAATGCAGAGACCAAACAGAGACATCATCCTCCTGCTTTACACAGCCTTAATGAGGTTGCAGATAAGTACTGCATCCAGTTTTGGACTCCCACTTTAGGAGAGAGGTGTGTAAGTGTCAGCAAGTCCAAAGGAGAGCCACCATAATCAAAGGCAAAGAGAGCAAGCCTTATGAGGAGAGGCTGAAGGACATGGGAATCTTCAGCCTGGAGAAGAGAAGGCTTGGGGGGGACTTGGTGGCAGCCTATAAGTATATAAGGGGTGTGCACCAGGATCTGGGAGAGCAGTTGTTCACTGGGTCCCCCCAAAGGGATAACAAGGTCTAACAGCCACAGACTTCTGGAAGGTCAATTCAGACTGGCTGTGAGGAAAAATGTCTTTACAGTCCAACTGTCCATGGTCTGGAACATACTCCCCAACCCTTCTCCCCGCAGAAGGTGATTCAAGCACCTACTCTAGACTTATTCAGAAAACATTTGGATGCTTACCTTGGTGGGATCATTTGACCCCAGCAGACTTCCTGCTTATGGCAGGAGAAGCCAGACTCGATCCTGTGATGTCATTTCCAGCCTCTAATTTGTATGAAATCCATGAAAGTCTATGAAGAAATGGAGGATGGATACCAATCACAGGATTCCTACTGTTACTCTGACCAATAATGATATAAATAATATTCTGAAGCCTTATGCCACTGATGTGATGAAGGTAAAGAAATCTGTGTGTTTTCCACATAAATATCCAACTGGAATCCAATGCAAGCTTTCAGTGGGTTTGACAGTCTGAGTGGATTCTTTTTTTAAGTAGTTTTCCTTGTAAAGAAGAGTGATTCCTTAGTAGCCATTCCATTTTCTTTATGAAAAAGGAAGACCCGTGTCACATCTTCACAAAGTAATTTCTGGTTATATCACACTTTGAGTTTTGGGGGTTAATTCACCATTTTGATCTGTGCTCTTTTTGTCTGGTAATGCTTAGTTAGAAATTACTGGGTCCCATGTTGATCAAGACTGTCAACAACACCACAAGGAAGTATTGCTCTTTATAGCGACTGAGTGATATGGTCACAAAGTGCCAGCTGTACTGTAGTGTTCCCCATTCAACTCCAGAATGTCATGATTTTCTCCAGCAGACACTGTAAAATGTACCTGTTGTATTAAGCAATGGTAACAATTCTGATATAGGTGAAGCTTATCACTTTTTCCTAAAACAAAAACAAGCCACTAGCATCTCTGAAGAAATCATCTTCTCTTCTTTATAATTTTGCTAATCAAATCACTACGTCTTTAATTTTCTTGTTTGGTAAAGTTTATCGATATGGATATCGACAAGGACACTCTTGTATTCTGTTGTGCTCTACTATTTCCTATTTACTTTTTTCAGTAAGGTTTGTGACCTGGCTGCCATACAATACTGCTCCTACTAGTCAATGACTATTTTTTTAGCCAAGACCCTGTTACACAAATTGCTAATCGCTCAAATCCTCCTTTATAAAGGAGGATAAGGCAAGATGCTGCACTTATTGATTACTTGAATTAGACCTAGAGGTTCGGACACACCATTCATACAAACACACCCAAATCATCAAACACATCATTACATACAGGCATACACATACACAAAACAGCCATTTCATCTACATCTACATATACACCAGGTATAGTTACCAGCAATACTTGCTCAATATCAGCAGGTGGCCAGCCAAGGCTTATTTAGTAGATGGTGATGATTTGAAGATAGCAGATTTGAAGGTAACAGCTGGAGCAGGGTGAACAGATGCAGCTGTGCTCTGATGAAACAGGAGTAGAGAAAGAGACTCACGCAACTTGGCATTTTCAAAGTGTTCTTTTATAGGGATTGGCATTCTTTGTTTTAGTGCTTTGGGGTTTTTCCATACCTAGCTTCTGTTTCTGCAGGTATTCTTCTTTTGTCTTCAGCTTATCTTAGCCTTGGAGTGTTTTTGCTGCCCATCTGGCAGCATTTCTTATTCTGTTATCTCCTTTGTGCCTTTGAGCTTCAAAGGGATTCCTCAGTACTTCCTTGGTAACTTACATTTGGCACCTTGTTGCTTACATAAATAGTTGAAACTTCTTCTCCCATCTCTATGCTATTCTTTCACCATTCACCCTTTTACACACACTCATACATAACGGCTATGCAAAGTTCATTCTCTCATGTCAAGTAGAAGGATACAAAATGGAGTTTTCAAGTTGCTTATAGGACAAGACTAACATGGTTATATTTCACTGTTATTACACTCTATGTTAACATCAGCTATATTAGTTCAGTTCATGCTACAGCCCAAGATCCAGATCCTATTTCACATATTAGACATCTAAAAGGCCATCTAAATATGAAAATCTTTCCCCTTGTTTGAGTTCTTGAAAACAGTTAAAAAGGTAGGCTTGTCCTTTCTGCTTTGCTGACTTAATCTTGTCTTGACTTAGGTTTTGTGGCTTAGTCTTGGGGTTAATATGAAGACATGTTATAAAATTAAGCATGTTAACAATTTTTAAGGAGCCCTAGTAGAGGAAAATAGAATTACATTTAGGCAATTTACAGGTGAAATAGAATCTGGTAAACATGCATGCACCAGATATACATACTGATCTTTTTAGGTCAGTAAACTTTTGGCCCCTGTAACACTGTGACCAAATAGAATTTTCTGGAAAATATGTAAAACCAAAGTGGTGTTTTCTTTTAGGAAGGCTGAGGGGGTAGTATTTGGTAGCACAGAATAACTTTATCTCCTGGATTCGGAGATGTTCGCTTTCTTGGCATTTTGAACTTCAAGTCTCAGTGAGGGTCCACTGACTTAGTGGAATCTACGTAAATCTTTATCTGTATTTGTTGCTTGATAATATATGCTAGAAGATATCCATTCCTTTGATTGTATTTTTTTAATAAAATGTGCAAGAAATGTCTAAACCTTCACTTTTTAAAAATCATACTAGTTTTATGTTAATGTTTTAATTATTTAAAAATTTAAAAAGTTAATTGCAAAAGCAACCAGCAGTTGTTTGGGGTTTTTTGGGGGGGTTGTTTTTTGTTTGTTTGTTTGTTTTTTGGAGCTTTTTGTTTTTGTTTGCTCTTTTTCCATGGCTCCCACCTGCACTATGAAAGGAGTATCATTCTGAATTAAAAAAAAAAAAAATTAATGGCTGGTGAAAAAAGCCTAACAAAAATAGACCGTGTAAATTATTTTTGCAAGATGTTCCCATTTATATCAGAATGCAGATGCTTTCCCACTAGAAGGCAGGAATCCATATGGATCTCAATCATCCATGACATTTGCTGATAATACATTGGCACTTAACTTACGGGGCGGATTTTGTTCTTATATTTACTGCAGATCTCAACTGACTTCAGTGTTTTGCTATCTGTATATATAAGGCAATGCCATTGATTGGAAGAGGAGTTGCATGCTTTGAAGAGTATATCAAGATATGTCTTGCAGATTTAGGAGAAACATTATGCCTATTTTTAGAGGCAAACTACAATTAGAAGCAAACACCAGCAGTCTGTAAGAGGGTGTTAGCAATAATTTCCTTGTAGTAATTGCCCGTAGGACCCTGCAAGCATTTGCAGATAATTAGAGAGCTGCATTTATTAAGTTCAGTCTGGCTTAAAAAGGACAATAAAGACTTACCATTCAGTCAGCATGTGTGATTGCCATGCTATGCAATAGTGCCCTCAGTGGCCATGCACAATTTCTGTACACTAGCACTGAACTTAGTTAGCAGGCAGTCATTGACAATATGTGATATGATGTGTGTGTTGCTACAGCTGCAGTCTGGATTGTTGCAAAGAACCCAATGGTGGATGTTGGCTACATACAGACTTTCCCTGTTCAAAACCTATTTAGCAAGGCCCACTAATGGCATGGCAGATTGAAGCCAGGTGGGCAGACTATAGGATCTGTACTGAAGAATTTACCATTCTAGGGGACTGAATTTTAAAATAACACTGAGTGAGTCTACACGTGCATTAATGTGTTTTTCCTAATGCACATTAAATTTAAAGCCTCCAGTGTAGGGTACTAAATTAATGTGCATTAGGCTGCCCTAATGCACAATAATAAAAGTTCATTTTTTTTTTAGTAATGGTTAATGAACAGTAGCCTAATTTACTGTCCATTAGTGTATTCACACTTTTTTTTAACCAATGCTTTTATGTACAGTAAAACAGGCAACTGTGCATTAACATGCACATGTAGATGTCCCCACAATATACTAAAGGCCCATTTACAAGTAGTTTAAAAATTGTTAAGAAATGAATAATGGGTGTTTATAAACAGATTATATATGTAGGGATTATGTTATCAATAGGTGTAGAAAATGTTATTCATGGCTTTTGCCTATGGTTATAAACTACTTATTAACCTGTTGAATTCTATAAGTTTAGTTATAGTTTGTGTTAACATTGATTGATTATATCTTTACTAAGCCTTTAAAAACTATTTACACAAAGGAATTTAATATGGGGTGACAAAGATAATTCTGACAGCCTACTCAGAGAAGAATTCTATAAAAAAACCCTCCTTTTTTAATTAAAAAAGTTTGACAACCAATTACAGAGTTACAGAGTAGATGCCCAAGAATGTAGACATTTGTATCCCTGAAAGTGCCTTTAAACACTGGACTAAATTCACCATTACAATGAATGAATGTAATACAATTGATTCTAATATGTTGGTGCATACTTTTGCCCACAAAAAATAGGCCACACATTGTGTCTTTAGATATTATAAAACAGAAACAATCTTGTATCAAGATGGCCACTACTTTGTTCTCTAAATAGAAAAGATGATCAAGGAAGTGAAAATAATTTTAGTGAAAGTATACACTTTTAAATCTAGTACATAGTCTGTGTATTATGTAAGTCTTACTTGAACCCTGTTTTGAGAATTTAAGTGGATCATGGGCTAAGTTCTGATTATGTGCATAGAAAGAAATTTCACTCCATTTCAGAGAAATTATAATTTTTTAGAAATGCAGTGTATTCATGAATATCCCTTGTGACAGAAAGAAACTAAGAACATCATGTAATATAATATAGTGGAGAAACAGATTATTTTTTAGAGTTTCTGAGAAATCAAAGTAGAGACATTTTGGCCACAACTTATATCAAGTACCTTTCCTCTCACTGACTTCATCATTATTAAAACATGCAGACTACATTATAATGGAGTTTCTTTTACCACTTTTCCACCAGGATTCATCAAGTAAAAGTTGGGTCTTAAATTGACCAAAATGCATAGTTTAAACTTTTGTTTTTATTTTCCAGCTCAGTTGAAATTAACAGATGCTGAAGATCCCCATTGACTTGTCAGAGCCTTTTTTGCCATCCTTCTAATATGCTCTAGATCATGGGCTCAGAATATATATGTTATCTATGCAATAAGCTAACACTTTTTTGTGACTGTCTGTGAATGCACAATGGGTTCTGAGTACTTCTTTAAGAAGAACTCAGTAAAAGCTGATAAGAAACAGGTAAGAATCAGTTTGCACATCCCCAGTCCTTTCCTTAAGAATATCAGCCATGATGTAATTCACCTCAGTCTCCATCCTGTCAGAAGCAAATGGTTAAGTCATATTTACTCTTGAGGTGGGTTCTGTAACTGAGGTTGTATCTACGTTGCACTAAGGGTGTTTCTATGGCCCCTGGCACACGTTACATTTAAGACCTAATTAACCGGTTAATCATGTTTTAAGTTGTTACCCAGCCACACATCAATGCAATTAATAGTGTGATAAAACAAAGAATACAAATGTGTAATAACTTTGTGTTTGGTTCCTATTGTGCTATTAATTGAATGTATGGCCAGGCCACAGCCTCATGTTATTCCCCTGTGGCTGGGAGCCCTGTTCAGCTACTGAGCCCTGTTCCTCCCAGCTGTGGGAGTTTGATACTTGCCAGTGCTAGAGGAGCCCAGGATCTTGATTCTGGGTTCCCCCTGCACCAGCAATAAGGCCTAATGGGATCTGATGCTCAATCCCAAAGTCACACCTCCTGCCATCCATGTGGGGTTTGGAAGAAAGCACAAACATAGGGATTGTACATCAGATCCCATGGTATGTTTACTTGCACATTAGATAGGGGTCTGCATTGCACAATGTGGTGCATGTAGAAGTATAACAACAGGTTCAACCTGAGCTGGCTCAGGTATCAGAAGCAGGCTGTTATAGTCCTGCATAGCTATGTGCAGACTAATTTATCCTGCCCCTTGGAGTTAGCATAAGCCTCTGCATTGTTCAGTGTAGATCTGCACTAAGGAGATCAGGACTAGACATATCAAACAAATCAAATTGTCAGCAGAAGCAAAGCAGGTTAGTTCATCTGAAGTGTCATCTTGGCATAGTTGCACAATATGATCCTTCTGTTTCTCCTCAACTATATTTGAATGCCAATTAATTTTTAATGAGAGAGCCTAGTAGTGTCAAGACAAATAATAGAGTTGTATGGAGAAAAATAATTGTTTCATAAAAGGTTTTGATTGATTTTTTTTTTTTTTTTTTTAATTCTGGTTTAGAAGAAAGCCCAAGTTTTTGGATTTTTTCCATGAAAGAGAATGCTAAGGGACTAGCTGCCAGGAGTAGGAGCTAAGGAACTTCTAGAGAATCAGCTGTGAGGTAGTCTATCTGGTAGTGCTGAGCTAGAGCAGTTGGGCCCTGAGGCTTCTGGCATTGCAATTCCAAAGCAGTCTGACTAGAGGTTAGCCAGAAAGACAGTAGCTGGTATCTTAGGAAAACTTGTCTAGTGTCTATTGAAACATCTTTAAGTGAATACTTAAGTTGAACTGAACGTTCAGATTTTGACCAAAATCAAAATAAAATAAGCAATGTTTCCAATATGATCAAGGAAGGGGAAAAAAGTCCCAAAACACCACCCAATCCTATTGTTCATTTTTTTTAATGGGAAAGTTCCCCAAACCTAAACTCTACGATTCCTAGAAGAAATAGTAGGTAAAAATATATAATAGTACTTCCGATAATATAGAACACTGGGGAAGTATGCTACGTAAGATCTGAGAGCTAGCTCTGAACAAACTATGTACTATTCTGCGGAACTAAAAAATAAAAGGTAATCTGATGTTTGTCTAAAAGCATATCTCTACTCAGCTCCAAGATAAGCCAACAGCTTCTTTGAAAAAGACAGAGCCTTGCAAAGATTTCAGTCTCTTAGGAACCTTGGCACTCATCCATGTCAAGTCTCAGCTCGCTTTGAGAGTAATTTCTGTATTATAGTTAAAGTTATACACATTTTAAAATGCCCAGTGGTACCTTTGAGCTATAATGGAAAAATGTATGTATAAGCTATTCTCAAACAAAGCTGAATACAAAGTAATAGTGCTCAGTGTATTTTTTTTTTTATTACCACTGGATGCATATACACATGCTTTTTACTGAGGATTTGACTAATTAGCTCCTCAGTGTTAGACCCCAACTTCATGCAACGCTCAGCCACTAGGGAGATGACTATTTGCTCATGGGTCCTGTTACTCTTTAGCCAGAGCAAGCAGGGAGCAAGCATCATCACATATTGCTTACCGCAGCTTTATTCAGAATGGAGACAGCTTTGGACAAAGGTCCCTCACAGACGCACAGCTCGTGAACCAGGGGCCCTGCACTGAACAATATTTTCTTCTACATTTTATATACTTTGGTTCATGCTCATTATCATTTATTCCACCCTCGCTCCACCTTTGTTCCACCCATATTTCCTGCTTCCTCAACTCCACCTCTGTTTACTGTTTGTTTCATTAATGTGGAATTGGCTATTGTGACAGCGTCGTGCCACCATCATGGGCACAGACTAAGGGCAGGAAGGGTTGCAGAGCAGACACAACCCCGAGACAGAGCCCTGGGCAGGGTTACTTACCTCTGGGAGAGAGGGTGGCATCGGAGCCGAGACCATGGCAGCAGCTGCAGCCGCGCGAGCTGGTATTATTATTAAATAATAAGCAGCTGTTCCTGGTGAGGGAACACCTTATGCTAAGGTGAGGGAACACCTTATGCTCACCAGGAACAGCTGCGCCAGTCGCAGTGGCCACTGTGAGAGAGTTCAAAAGTGCCGGCAGCACCCATGGCCTCGGGGAGCGAGAGAGAGAAGGAGAGGGAGGGCAGCACAGCCAGTTTGCTGCAGCTCCCCCTTGGGAAAGGCACCAGCAGGGCTGCGCTGGACCCACACTGAAGCTGAGGCAAGGTTTGGAGCCTCTGACAGAGGCAAGAGGAGGCTCAACGCCTCTATCAGAGGCAGGTAGCAGGAAGCTCCCTGCCCTACCCCAGGTAGGGAGCGGAGAAGCACCAGGATTCCTCTTGGGGGGAGGGAATCGGGGGGAGCAATGAGGCCCCATGCACAGAGAAGCAGGTACCCTAAGGGAAATAGGGGCAGGGATAGGTGGAGCCGTTCCTAGGGATTGCTGGGTCCCAGACGCCAGTCCGGGAAGTCTCCCCGCCCAGGCAGAATATTATTTCTAGAGGAAAAGGGGAGGAAGAAGGACTGCCAGAGCTAGCTGATGAGCCAGCGAGAGTAGAAGACAGGCTAGCCTAGTGATATCACTAGGCCTGGGTCCCCACAGTCGGAGGAAACCAACGGCAAGCCTGCAGTGCACTGCAGGCCACCATACCACCAGCATGTTATCGGTTGGCAAGTGGATGGTGTGTAGGGGTGGCAGAGCCCCGTGGAACAACAGAAGCGTCAACCATGAGTACACCCGCACTGGGGAACCCCGCAATTATAGAACTCCGCTGAAACCCTCTCACAAATCAAACATAACAGCAAAGTTGTGGCAGGCGGGACAAGGAGAGGGACTACCAAGATGACAGGTGATACCAGACTTCAGATGTCTGTCATTACAGCTATGAATTTCACTCATTTACATGCCTTTTTGCTATGAGCATATGTCCAAGACCTTGACTTTACTTTGGTCAATGGGCAGACTTTGAAAGCATTTTTACCAATCATCATTCACCTTTTCGCATGTTTATTTTGAATCCTGTTACAAGTTGTGTTATCTTTCACATTCCAGTCTGTTTTTCTGCCCCATGTTGTATCACCTCCACTTTCTTTAAGCCCCTGTATCTTATCTCGTTCCTTACTATAGGTGGTTCACAGCACAGACTTACTTGCCGCTTTTTGCAGTAACTGGTTTATACGATTAAAATGGCTACTTAGCATAAGGATTCATATGCAAAATCTACCTTTTCTTCTAACAATAGCTGGTGGTTTACATCCTGTTTCTGTTATATAATTATTATATATTTCACAACACTACTATATGTTTAAAACCTACTTGTCTAAGCATCTTGCAATGTTACTTTTAATATATCATTTTGCCTTTTGTCCAGCAGCTTTTGCTGGGCCACAGATTTAAAAAAAA
>JAGPOW010000261.1:132040204-132056836 GCA_030014935.1 Caiman crocodilus
GAGGCATGGGACATGTGTAAGGAGCATTTACTTAGGCTCTTGTTCTAAAGAAGTCAAAGAATGGGCATCATCCTGCCTTAGAAATAGCATTCATATTATTTTCATCAAGGGATGGCAGGTGAGTGAGGTGGGGCTTAAGCCCAGAACAGGTGGGCAGCCGACAGAGATCTGGCCCTGAAAGGACAGCCTGTTACAATATGCATTCAATAATAATTCTTTTTTTCCCTGCAGTCCAGGATGAGAAAGCAGTGCATATTCTGTGCTGAAGCCTGCCTTGCGTAGGTAACCAGGGATGACAGCAAAATACCCTTGATGCAATCTTATCCCAAGGCAGTGAAGATGCTGAGTTTGTTCCAGACATAAGAGACTGTCAGAAGCAAGAAGATCATGTGTCTATGGAAGCTTCATCCACCTCAGATGATGAGGAGTTGGTGCCACAAGCAGAAGTGATGCCAACACTTCCAGTGGAAAAGGGAAGAAGAGGAGCCCAGGACCACCGTGGAAGACTGAGGAGAGCTACAGCAGGACATGGAAGAGAACCACTGCCACCACCCCCAGAAAAACATTGCAGATGATGACACCTTTAGAGGAAGGAATGGCAGAGTATGGGGAAAAAAGTCCACAGCTATACATCAGAGAACAACTAAGGATATAGTCCATGAAGGTGCTGGGCCAACTCGAGAAAGTAATAAAGACATAGTGGTGGAGACATTCCACCTGTTTCTCTCACAAAATATCCTGGCTGTTATCACAAGCAAAACAGAGAGGCAGAAAGATGATTTGTGGAGTGAAATGATAGCCATCCTGAAAATAGAAAGGAATGGAAAAAGCTTGACATAACAGAGCTGAAAGCCTACATTGGCTTCCTACTGCTGAGTGGTCATGAGGCACTGGGGGAGTTGTGGGAACAACGCACTGGGTCTCCTTGCTTCCATGCCACCACGAGTTTAAAACAATTCCATTAAATCACCACCTACCTGAGATTTGACAACACACTGACACATGAGGAAAGGAAAACTGTGGACAAGCTTGCTGCTTTCAGAGATATTTGGACACAATTTGTGGAGCAGCTCAGGAAATGGTATATTCCAGGAATACACCTGATGGTTTATGAGCAGCTCACTGCAGTCAGTGGTTGCTGTCCCTTGAAAGGGTATATGCCTAGCAAGCCTGCCAAATATGGCTTGAAAATTTGCTGGTGTTGTGATGAAGCAACATCTTCCCCCCCTGTCTGGAGACATCTACATGGACAAGCAACCAGAAGCCCCACACCAGAGTAATCTTGGTACCCGGGTCATTGAAAAAGTAGTTCATCCCTGGTACAAAACAGGAAGGAATAGTATGGGTGACAGTTTCTTCACAAGTACTGACCGGGCACAAAGACTGCTACAGCAGGACTTGACCCATGTGGGTACGATTCAGAAAAAAAACAAAGCCGATATTCCAAATTAAATGCAAGCAAATCGAAGAAGGGAAACTTTTTAATTTATTTTTGCTTTTGATGGGGAACTCGCCCTAGTTTTCTGTGTTTCAAAGAAGTCCAAAGTTGTGTTGTCGCTGCCAAGCATGCACCGTGACCTGTAAGTGGGTAGAAAGCAAAGAAAGCTGGGCATCATCCATGACTACAATAATCACAAGGGGGGGGGGTGGATAACCTTGACCACTTAATCTATATGACCACCTGCAGATGAAAAATCAACAGGTAGCCAATGACACTATTCTTCAATATGATGGATGTGGTGGCCATTGCCAGCCTCAACATTTGGCTAGGCCACAACACAAACTGGAAGCAAAGATCACATTTAAGAAGACAGCACCTCTTTGTGCAGGAGCTTGGAGAACAATTGCTCAATGGACAAACAAAACATAGAATGATGGATACACTTAATCTGTCTAAATCCATCAAGTCTTGTATGACTGCCCTAAATTACATATTGCCACAACACACCCCAGTAGAACCTTTTGCAATCACGAGTGGAAGTTGTGTTTTTTGTCTAAGGACAGATGGGCAGAAAACTCAGAAACAATGTGAAGATTGTAGGCAATTTGCTTGTGTGCACCACAGTACATCACTGCTGCTTTGTGAGGAATGCAGTATTTAGTTAAAACAGGTAGGAAATGTTTTTGGAAGTAACTGTTAGTTTGAAAACAGTGTGAACTGCAGACTTATTAAATTGTTCATTCACATTTTGAAACTAAAAAGTTTAAAATTTCTTCATAGTTCTAGGCAAATGCTATTTTGGGTTCAAATCATCATAAATATTTTTTCAAACAATCTGCATGTTTAATAAATAGCTTTTGGTACATTTATAATGTTGTCACTGGTACCATTTTGTTCATGCCGTGGGGTAACAAGTTGTCCCATGAGAACAAAAATGGTTACGGCTTTGTGAGAATCGACGAGGGTTAAGCTGCTGATACCTATTTACAGCCCAAACCAAATTGTGTCTGAAAATAGTTTTGGAAAACAACCTAAAAGCCCTAACTAATTAACTGTCACAAACCCCCTGTGAGACAAAAGGTGAGTCTGATTTAGCCTCTATGTCTTTGAAGTCCTGGTACCATGTTTAATACATTAGGCTACATTGCTGCCTGGGAAGTCAATTAACCTCTCCATGTTGACATTTTCCCTCTGCAATCCTGAACTCATGCACTTCATTTCCTCCCCCTTTCTCCAGGCAATCCTGGAAAACCCCAAGGACCTGGTCAACCACTTGTTTATCACCCATCTCCCTATTAGTGCAACATTTAAAAATGCACAATACAAGCAGACTTGTGGCTGATGCTGTAATTCTAAACTATTGTTCTCCCTGTCCCAGTTTCATTGATTCACTGGCACATACAGTAACACAGTCTAGACAACTTGTCTGCACGTGTACTGGAAAATGCATCCTATAACATATTTTTTCTGTTATTAGGGGGAAATGCTACTAAATTCTGTCCCAGATTTGCAGTAAATAAAAGCAGAATGATTGTCACTACTCTATGGGTAGAAAAATAGACACAACGAGCAATTGAAAATGCTCAGTCCCTCTCAAATAAATACAGCCCAGCTGTCTCATTTAAAATGAGGCATTCAGAACTAGTGAGGACAATGTTCCAGATGCAGAAAAAATGTACAAAGAGAGAAAGCGCCATGTTTATCACAAGGAAGAGAGACTCTAACATTAAGAGCGTTTTTCAGATTTCATTCACTGTAACTTCTGCAAGGATCTTTATTTCTCACCCCCCAACCAAATACCAACATTTATCACATCATGTTTGAAAATGGACAACAAGCTTCTTGGGGCGGGACAGTGGTCTTTTATTGTATCCTATAAAGCATACAATCCCATTTTCAGCAAATAAAAACTGATAATTGGTATTTCAAAACAATTTTTAAAGATCCTGTTTTCTCAAATAGACAAATATTTTAAAATATTTAAATTCTGAACGCTCGAAAAGAGGATTGCCATAGGTTTGTCCGAGTCTACTTTTATGCTTGTTGTTACAGTAAATTGCAAGTAACTTATTAAAGTATTTAGAAAATTGCAAGAAGCCAAATGTACCAAAAGAAGTTTGCTGTAAATCAAAAAGCATTTGAAGGACCAATATAACATTACTTCATTTTAACACACAGTAGAGTGCATGTCGTTTTTTTTCAAAACTGTAAACTTAAACTTGGCATAAAATGAATCAAATATCACAATTTAAAAACATTTCCTGCAGATGGTATAAACCCCACTGAAGAAGGGTGGAAGGCATTGTTCTAGAACCTAAGGAGCCTAAGGACAGCTATACATGTGCGGGGAGCCAGCTCTGATGCACTGGAAATCCAGTGCACTGGAGCAGACTTGATTAATTGAGTGTGCTGGAGCACAGAAATGAATGTGCTAAAACAGACTCTAGCTGTCTATCATCACGTGCGTCAATGTCCCCATGCTGCAAAATCGTGGTGGGGTGCTTTGAACATAAAGCTCATTTGACAAGCTTTAATCAGAGGCCCCACCACTATTTTTCAGTGTGGGAAATGCTGATACTTGGGGACTTTAATTTAGCACAGCTCACTAATTAAAGTGTCCCCCCGCACTTCCCAGAACATGAGTAAACATGTCTTAATAAAGGATTTATTATTTTTTTTGGTATGGTTGACGCTAGCACAGAAGGCAAGTCATTTGTAGAATTAATTTTCATGTTGTTGCCTCAGATTGTATCATTAAAGAGACAAAGGATTGCTTTGTGCTTCAGAAACTGGTCTGGGTCACAGATGAACTAGGTTCAGTTCCTGGCTCTTGTGTCTTCCTGTGTGCCCTTGACAAAGACACTTCATATCCATTCCTCATATTCACTCCTATGCTCTAAGTACAACTACTTCCTTTGTTACAGAAAATACTTACTTTTCTGTAAACTTTTTGTGGCGGGTTCTGTCACTTACAATAGATCTAGTGGGCACCAGATGCCAGTTAGGGGCTCTTTTAAGAAAACAATAATAATTCCCTGGGAAAAGCCATGACCAGTAATTCCTAAAGGTTTGGCCACTAGGATCACAAAGACAATTTGTAATATGATAGTCAAGCCCTAGAGGAAGCGAACAATAATTCTTTGTATGCATTTCCATAAAGACTAGTGCAATGGAGCCCCCAACCTACTTTGGGCTTGTATAATATATAACCATAAATAAATAAGGCCCCAATGTAAAATCCTTATTCGCACTGATAAATTCATGAGCAGTCCTATTGGAACAACTTACTATAGGCTTGACTTGAATGGGCATGTCTACACATGCATTAGTGTGCCATGGTCATTGCTCATTAAGTAGAATACTTGCAATAAGAGGTACGTATTAAATGTGCACTAACTGGTGCATACCTTTTAAGTAATGCTAATGTGCAGTAGACTGATTCTACTATACATTAATCACAGCTTTTACCATGATCTGCTAATGTGCAGTAGATTTAGTTTACTCCACATTTAGCATCTCATGTAAATACAACCACTAAGTCTTGCATAACTTAATCGTAATAGTTTCAACTGGGGATGCTCAACCCCCATTCCTTGGTCCAAATTCTAGCCCTGATGCCATGTCAACCAACCCATGCGGCTCCCCGCAGTTCTGTGGACTATGTACTTACTTTCTAGATCAGGTGCGTAGGGCACCATGGTTCCACAAAGCCCAATCATAGTATGTGGGGGCCTAGGCAGAGGCAACACAGGGCTCTGGCACTCAATCCTGGCAGGAAAGGTTAGAGTGGGGCTCCCAGGCTCAATCCAGACCACAGACCAGCCCTGCATCCTTCATCTGACCTGAGCAAAAACTACGAGCACTGGTATAAACCAAAGGATCTAAATAAACCTCTATTACTACAAAATTCTTGCCCCACTCCTATCTCTAGGTTGAGGGCGGACAATTATTTTGGGTGGAGGGCCACTTACTGAGTTTTGGCAAGCCATTGAGGGCCGCATGACAGGCAGCCAGGAGCAGATAAATACTAATTTTCTAAAAAATTGTAGGGGTCCTGCAGGCTGGATAGAATGGCCCGGCAGGCCACATCTGGCCCAAGGGTTGCATTTTGCCCACCTTGCTCTAGGTCCATTCTTCACTCAGTAAAAAAGCATGAAGTCATAGTCAATAGGCACTTAGGGGACTTTAATTAGGAAATTTCTCCAGGTTTAAAGGGAAATATGAAGAGGCACAACATAGGAAGTGGTAAAGGAAGAAGAAACACCAGTCTCTCACAGGGTTACAAAGAGGCTGTGAGAGTGAGGAGAGAATATGGAAAGAAATGAAGGTGTCATGCAGTGAAATAAAGCTATAATTTATAAAAAAAAAAAAAAAAAAGTACTACCATCTCTTCCTGTTCTATTTTAATCTTGAAATGAAGAAAACTCCAAGGAGCTTCAAAATCTACTCTTCAGAGTATGTTCCACTGAATGAGACTATGTTCCTCTAACAAAACACTCTATTCTTCACTGCCTTATCTATGGAGATGCAGGTCACCAGCACTGATTATTAAGTCTTGCGTAAGAATTAAGTGTTGAGAATGATAAAGCATGGGGGAATCCTCTATCAAGAGCAAGGCCCCTTAGCTGGCATAAAGTGATCACTCTATTTGCTTTTATGAAGCAGTGTTAATATACAGGAATAAAGGGTCTGGCTCCATGAATGCCAGGTGCCCCTGGAGGCTGGGGGGCACAGCAACTGCCTGCAGGTGGTGGTGGGGACATGGTAATGGTGAGTGGGGAGCTGTTGCAGGCAGCTGCAGTGCCATCAGCGGGGGGGAGGGGTAAGCGCTGACCAGTGGTCAGCGACCACCGGTAGATGCCACTCGAAGTGTTGGCAGTAGCCAGTGGCGATCAAGGACTGCCCACAGACACCACTGGCAGTGTCAGTGGCAAGTGGGTGGGTATGGCAACTCGTGACCACCCGCAGGGGGTGCACCCGCTATGTGTTGCCAATGTCTGATTCAAAGCATGTCTCTTTTTAAAGTGTTTAGAGTTAGAAAAACATTAAAAACAGCAGAAGGTTCCTCCCAACACACACACACACACACACACACACACACACACACACACACACACACTCATTAGTCTTTGAATTTTATCTTGGCTATATCCTCTGACTTTGAAACTGACACTCCAGCAGGGAAAATGTAGCATCATAACATCTGAAAGGTACACAGTGAAAAACAAAACAAGTACAGAGATATTATGGAATAAAATATTAAACGTTTTTGCTTTTGGGGGGTTAGGGGAGAGTTGAGGGTGGGAGGGGGGAAATAAGTTATATATATAAGATCCTAGGCCCTGAAGTTAACTTCCTTCAAATATATCATTGTGCCTACCTGGAATCCCAGTGAACATGGTGCTCTGAATATGTTTGCCAAAATAATAAGCTATTTACTCTAGTGCTCTCTAGATTAATAAAAAAAAAATTCAAGACCTTGAGTTAGTTGCAAAACAATATTTTAAGCACTTAGGTTCCTAAAGTAATCAAAGGACCCCAAGGTTTAACCTTTAAAGAGACTCGTCATAGCCTTTGTTATATTCTGAGATTTGCAGTATGTCGTAATTACTTTTTATATTTTGTTGTAGTGTGTTACAGAAATAGGCCCCAGGGACAGTTATAACACCTCCTGGTGACCACGTGGTTCCTGGACCACTCCAGCTCCTCAGGGTACCTTCTCTTTTCGTCTTGCATGCCACACAATGATGGAATTATTTTTATTGTAGAAAGGATGCTTCCCCAGGTCCCCAAAGTAAGCCCTAGCCTGTTTGGGCCCATGGGTCCCTCCTCCTGACCCTGTACTGTCCTTTCTGCCCTAGATGGGGGTCCCTTGGCCCCATCAGTGCCTCAGGGCAACCATTGCCTTAAGGGCTATTTGTGGCCTCTTTCTGCCCATACAACCATGCCCAGGTCTCACAGATGTTATTTGTACAATGTCCTGGACCTCCCTGTAGGAGTCTCTGCCATCTTGGCATTAGCCCACTGTTACTCTAGTCTAGCTACTAGCTGCCAGCTGCGGCTGCTTGTTCTGTCCTGGCTTTATCAGCCTCAGTTGTCTCCTTGCATCAGTCTTTGGGCCCCTGGGCCCTGTTTCTCAGCTTGTGTTCTGGACCCTTGAGGTCTCAGATCTAGGCAAAACTATTCCTTTATCCTCTTAGCACCCTGGTGTCCCTGTCTTGGCCAAAACTGTTTATACACCCTTCAGCTATTGCCTGACCCAGGTCAGATGGTTCTAGTGATACTCAGCCCTTCTTTGGTCCTGACCCCTATAGGACTTCATGTGGGAAACCTCATAGGTGCACCTGTGACCTCCCTGCTGCCCCCTTTCACCACAATACAGTCCTCCAATTTCAAATTTAATGCCACGTAAGTACAAGCAACTGTTTACAATTAAAATCTCTCCCACACCTCATTCGAGGTCTTCCTTTGGACTTTCATGTCTTAGTTATAATAGATAGCTAGGATGCTTGCCAGGATGTCTTCTGCATCTCCAGTCCCCCAGGAGATCTGCTCCCTGTAACATGCAGGACCAGGCTGCCCGCCTTGCTTCTAGTGCTAGGCTTATGCGTTCTGAATCAGTGCCCCTTCTAGTCAGATGAGTCTAACTAAGCACAAGGCTGCCTGGAATCTGCCCTATACAACCAGCTTGTTGCAGTACAGGTAGCTTCCCCCTGAAAAATGTTCCTTAAATTTCTTAACGCAACAGGATATAACCTGTCTGATGTCTTTGAAAGTCCATGTTATGGTGTATTCATTTATGTGATTGTTGTATGGATTATGTTATTCTAGCTATGTGTGTCTTTATAGCTTTGGATATAGTTTAGCTAGGGAACTTGGGGAGTGGGCAGAACTGATAATTAACACTTGTCATTGTGTTGTTGGGCCAGGACAACTGAAAATTACAATAGAAAATCACAACAGAAATAAAAGGACTGCTGGTGAGATGGGCGTCTTTGGACATTGCCTACTTATGATGAGAGAACTTAATTCTACAATAGCAAAGGCATCAGGAGTAATGGCCCAGCAAGCCAGCAGGACTCCAGGAACCCCAAACACATCAGAAAGAATCTGATGACTCATAGCATTATTCTAATGTTCAACTGAGGGGCTTCTAAGAAGGATTTTTACAGCCTAGCTAAAGTATTACTATTCAAATCTCAGGGTGAGAGTATACACTAGAGTTAGCAGGTGCTGATTCTATGGAATGTCAGTGTGTGTTAATCTTAACTAATGCTATGATCACTCACACAGTTGGGGCTAGTACCCTTTCTAATGTGCACTGCTCAGACCTGCTGCTAAAGGGCTGGTGAACATGGGCATGGCTAGGGGCTAAAAGTCTGCTCCATGCCTGCCCTGCTCATGGGCTGTCTAGCCACAGTATAAGCAGAAGAGGGGGTGGGGGTGGCATTTGGATCACCTTTCCACCCCTCCAAATAATACCAATGATCCCCATAAATCTTTAAATCTTCCCCTTCAATCCCCACATTGGTTCCTCCATCCCTAGATTGTCAAATCAGCCCCATCTATCCACCAGATTGCTGTCCTGCCACTGCACACAGACTGAGAGCAGTGGTGTGAGAAGTGGGGTGGGGGGAGGGTTCTCCCTCCCTGCCTGCTCTCAGACTCCCATATGCATCCCCAACTGGGTACCACAGCTTCCCAGAAGCTCCCTGGCCCTCTACCCCCTCACCCTGCCTCCCCTTCAGTTGTGGGGTCTGGAAGGGCCTGGATCTAGATGTGAAGGTTTGGCATGCCCTGCAAAGACCCCAGGAGCAGACAGGGAAAGGAATCACTCTTACTAGTGCCTTTGCCACTCTTGGACTGATTTGGTTAGAAGGTGGTAATCTGGGGGATGACAGGACCAATGGGAGGAAGAGGGGGTGATTGTGATGGTAGGAGAGTGATCCAGGGATGGAGGAAGTAATCTGGGAGTCATGGGGGCAATTTGGGTGGCAAAAGGGGCTGAAGTCTAGCAGCTCCCCATCCACTTCCCCTTCCCCTACTCACTCCCTCTTCCTCACTCCAACCCTGCTTCCTTCCCCTCTACTCCCTGCTCCTCTTCCTCCCTTTTCCCTCCCCTTTCTATTCATCCCATCCCCACCAAGCTGCTACCTGGCTATTCCACTCTGCTAGTTCAGGGCCAGTCTTGGTGTATCTGGGAGCAGAGCCTTCTGGGATACTAGAGGACTGCAAACTGGTGATTTTCTCAGGTGAACATCCAGAAGTTAACGTTGGCTAGGTAGCACAGCTAAAAGATAATCCTTGCCTGAAGTGGCATAATTTTAAGTTGCCTAGACCAGTGGTTCTCCACCTTTTTTGTTCATGGAACACTTGAAAATTGCTAAGGGTCTCGGTGGACTATTAAAAAGTTTTTTGGTTCCACAAATCAAAGAACACAACTCATATTTTAATATCAGTACTTGCCTTACAAGTACAAATATTTTTAATTGTTCCACAACCTTTCTGCGGACCACCTGAATGGAACTCATGGACCACAGTTTGAGAATCTCTGGCCTATACAGCACTTAGCACTTGTTAACAAGCTTGCGAAGCTTTAAGTGATATTGAAATGAGTAACTGTAATGGGTAGTCTTACCCTCAGCGTTCAGGGTTCCACTGGCCTCAGTTACTGTGACTGATCGAATCAGCAGGAAGACTGAATTCTAGCACTCTGGCAAGGATTCTCAACAAATGAGATGGTAAGAATCCATTTTTTATATTTCCTGGCTCCAAACCTTATGGTCTATTTTGTTTGCATAACTTTTCCATTTTATGGAATAAATCCTTTTGCTCTGTGGAAACAAGTGACTTCTGGGCAATTGATATACAGGCTGATCATCTGCACAGAAAGGGTGACTTACAATTTATTTTATAACCTACAAGTTAGGGGCCACTTGGGGCCAGCACAGTTCCCTTACTGAAGCTGCAAAGTCCAGTTACAAAGGCAGGGGATCTGAGGTGCCAATATTTTCCTGAGTTAGATCCCTATCTCAACATTTTCCTTGGGGCAAGTGGTAGCGCAGCAGGGAGAAGTTGAGAGCTCCAGAAATCCACAACACATGATGTTTGTGACAGGGTTTAGTAGCCCAAGTCCAACATTTAGATCCTTCAAACTGTGGCCCACTTGCTAGCTAAACCTAAGCACTTCCCAAAGTCCCCAGGCAACTACATTTCTGATATTAACGTCTAGAAGCTGCTGAGCACCTAAGGCCCAATAGGATTCACGAACTAGGTATTCCTCTACTTATCTGCTTCATGGTCTCAGTCTAGTAGATACTCTCATTTAGTGGAAAGAAATGGATTCCACATAATGCACAGCTGTAGTAGGTAACAATGATGTTCCCTTATATACAACAGCTTGGTAACAGTATTTACGCAAGAGATTAGTGGGCGTATCCACACATCTAAGCATGCATGCTTGCAGAAGGTCAAATAGAAGTGGTGCAAAGTTGAGCTAGGGCTTTTTGCCTCAGCACTCCTGCTCAGACATGCACTTTGTTGTGGAGCAAATTGTGCCACTTGGGGCAAAATAACCCTGCCTGGCTTCTACCAGATCTGCAGCCAGGGGGAGCTAAAGTCTGGGGCCAGCACCTGTGCTGTTCCCAGCAGTACAAAATGCTGCCCTGGCAAGTAGCTCAGGGCTACTTGCTCTCAGGAGCTTCTGGGGCCCAGCTAATTGGTATCTGGAGACATTACCCCTTGTGCCAACTGGACTGCTGAAGAAGTTATGAGAGTTCCTTGCACCCTTTACCCACTGCAGCAGTCTGGACGTGAGGGATGCTGCCTGTATGTGACCTGCTGCACACCTGCCAGACCGGAATAAGGCATCTGCCCCTCTGGTCCAGCTGCCAGTGGGCTGTGGCTGGAGGGTTGGCCTCTGTGGCACTACTGTTGTGTGCCCCCTGCTCGGCCACATCAGCAGCTATTGCTCGGAAGCAAATGGTCCCCACAAGGGTTAGCACCCACCTGCAAGGCCCACGTGACCTATCCCAGCCCCTCGATTGCTGTCCTACCTGGCCCCATCCCCCACCAGCTGCTGCAGCCCCCCAATGGCTGCTCCTCCCAGCCCCACCTCCCACTTGTACCCCCAGGCCCCCATGGCTGCCCCCCCCAACCCCAGGCACCATCACTTTAAAAAAAATGAAAAAAAAGCCTTGACTTACCTGAGAAGCAGGGGTGGAGGGAGGCTCCTTGCAAAGCCCAACCCCAGGCAGCACAGAACAGAAAGGCCCAGGCTGGGGCCACTGGGGCTGTCCCTCTGTCCTGCACTGTGCAGGCAGGGCCCCAGTGAGCCACATGGCAACCAGACTGCTGGTAAGTTTGGGGGTTTTGGGGTTTTTTTTAAACTATGCAGTGGGGAGGCAGGGATCAGGGGCTTTGAAGGGATGAGGCCAGGCAGCAAAGTGATCAGGAGGGTTGTGGGGGGGGGAGCTGGTGGGAGATGAGACTAGGCAGGGAAGTGATGGCAGGGCTTACCCACAACAGGTAAAAGTCTGCCTCTCTCTCTGCATTTCCTTTTCCAATCCATGTTTGGTCACTGCCTCCACCCCCTTTTCCTCCCCCTATCCACCAGCTCCATCCTAAAAAAAAGAGCTCATGGGAAGCCAGGGACATCAGCAGCAGAAGCAGCAGATGGTCCCCCTGAGTGTTCCCCACCAGCACAGGAGCAGACTTAGGGATGGGGAAGCTGTCTGCCACTGTCCCCAGGTGAACAACGTTCCTTCACAACCACTCCCCAGCATCATGACTGGACCAGAGAAATGGCCAAGGACAGCAGTATTAGTGGAAAGACCTTCCCTTCCTGAACCCTTTTGACAAATCAGCATTTCCCAATTAATCCTGGTAAAATTCATGGGAAAACTGCTTCAAAGCTTTATTTACTGTCTTCTGTAGTTCTGTCAAGTTTAATACCCAGGTGACACCATGCATGTTACAGTGAAGTTGCATGTTACACTTAGAACACACTAAGAGCACTTAAAATGTAAGCCACCACGTATTTAAACCTCCTTAACTCATGCCAAGTGCCTTCTTAGTATCTCAAAGTTATGCCATCTCAGGCAAGGGTTAACCATAGGCCATGCTATCTAGCTCATGTTAGGGCAACTTAAGTCTGCTCTATGGAAATAAAAATAACTAATTGCAGTCCTCCAGCACCCCAAGATGCACTGCTTGTAGTCCCCTCTTCCCCTGCCCAAAGACCAAGTGTCCTCTCCTCACTATGTATGAATAGGGAAATATTCGATTTGAATTTGGATTCAGCCAATTCAGATGACAGCGATTCAATTCAGAGATTCAGATCACTGTCCCAAATCAATCTGGCCAAATTGGCTTTCAAAGATTCGGTGCCAATTTGGAAAGATTTGGAAATTCGGCCATAGACTATAACTGGGAATCACTTAAATACCTATAATGTTGTCATTTTTTGGTTCAGTCAGATACAAAATTTCAGGGATGACAGCCCCTTCTGAATGAATGAATTCTGCCACGTTCCAAGTAAATAGGGGTAGGGGTTTCTGGGAAACTGCACCTCAAACTGCTGAAAGCTACACTCACATCGTGTGTGTGTGTGTGTAAGGCAGATTTGAATGAAATGAGGAGAGATGGTAGCTCCTTCTGAGGGCATGAGGTCTGACAAGTTTCAAGGACATAGGTTCAGGGGGTTCTGGGAAATTGTACCTCAGGCTGCTGGCAAGCAAAACTTGTGACATGTGAATTTGTGTGTGTGTTAAGGTGCACCCTCACTGGCACAGGGGCATCTATACAACATGGTAGTGTGCCCCAATAAGGTTTCCTCCTCCCTTATAGTCTCATTCTGGTCCGCCACTTTAAATAACAACAGGTAAGTAGCACACTAGCACTAGCATCTCAGGCAGCCAAACTGTCACAAAGCTTTTCTTTCCTTTCCTGCAGGAGCTTATTCTCCAGCTGCTGCCAGAGAACTCTCTGCCAGTCCCAGTCCAGGAGCTCAGATTTGCCCTGCCTTTTTCCAGTCAGCTGACCAGGGACAGGTGATAGGGGTGTTGGTCTAAGGACATGGCACGGACAGACAAGGTTCTTTGGGTCTATCTGGTATCTTTTAGTAGACCATCTGAAAAGTTAGAGAAATATATCTTAGCAAGCATTCAGATTTCACTTTTCATAGACAGGCCTATGAACTTCACTTCATCATCCTCCTGGATACAGAAACCCATGGACTCAATATAGATATTGGATTTATGACACACTTCAACCTGCTGGATATCTGAATCCCCAGGTAGCAGCAGGTACCTCTCCACGTTTACCTACTACATCCACCTCTCCCCACACCCCAGCCTGTCTCTCTCACCCCCTGATGCCTCCATTTCCATTTCACTGACTGCCTTTCTTGCCCGCATTGCAGATCAGCCTCTGGCTTATTTACTGTTCCTTCCACCCAAGAACAGCAGACACACCAATTGGAGGTGCTTCTTCAGCTTGACAATGGGTCTTTCAGCCTGAAAGCTGGCATCCCAGGCAGCTAAGCTGAGCTTATCTAGAGCCTCAGGACTCCAAAGCAACCAGCAAGCCTTAGGCATGTCAAAGACATGATGGGCCCTGGCTTTCCCTAGCCAGGACTGTGTGCATGTGTGTGGTGGCTGGAGGTTATAAGGCACCTCCTACCCACCTTTCACTAGGGGAATCCTCAGTCCTAGAATTTACTGTGGCTGCCACACCACTGGCAGTCCCATTAGGCATCCTCACACTGACAAACTGCAGTTTTAGTGGTCATGCTCAGGACCTAGGGCCTCCTCCTCCCTCATAGCCCCTGCTCATACCTCCAAGTTCATCTTGGCATGGGAGATCAGCATGGACGTGTTCTTCCTTTTGTGGCTAGTGATGCAGTGAGTGCTGCCTCCAGCTCAGAGAGAAGGGCATTAACTAGCTAAAAAAAACCCAAAATGGAAGTAAGTGTGGACAGAGTGAGGAGGGCGGCACTCACTCCATCTGTAGGTGGAGCTTGGGGAACCCCAGCAGTGGGAGGTTCACTTTCAAGAACACCAGCTACTCCACCAAACCAGGATCCAAGCAGGTGTGGGATCCAACTCCCCTAACACTAGAAATAATGACTAGCAGCATAATTACAGTCTCCTCCACCCCAATTTCAGCTCCCAGCATGCGTCTCCCAGTGCCAAAGGAAGACCTGGATCTGGAACCAGGGGACCCAAGTGCCCTAGCTAAAGAAATTCTGAGGACTGAAGGAAAATCTGAGTTTGTGCTCTACACCTCTCAAAGTTCCTTTAGATCCAGACCTCCTTCTCAGGAGAGCACCTCACAGTAGACTGTGGGGGCAGGTGGACTAGCTTCCCTTGTTGTTGTGCCTCAGCCTGCTGAGGAGGGTGATAAGGCAGGCTGCCAGGAAAGAGGATCCATCTATGTTGGGAGAGGTGGGGGTGGGGATGACTTCCATCTCTAGCTCTTTCCCTACCCCCTCTAGCCACTCTCCCTCCCCTGCAAGAAGATCTGGCACTTGCCTTTCCAGCATGCTTCATATTAGTCTTTTCTGTGCCAGAAAATGTGTGTCTGTGTGTGTGCGCAGCTGTAATATCTCTTCTTCTCTGATGTGTGACTGTGTCTAACTTCTTCTGTGTTGTGTTTACTGTTGTGTGTGTAATTAAACTAATATCTCTTCTTCTTCTCTGATGTATGACTGTGTCTGACTTCTGTGTTCTGTTTAATAATATCTCTTCTTCTTCTATAATGCATGTGCATGTAATGTATGTGCTTTCCTGAATAGTGATGGATCTCACTACCAGTGAAAACTCAGCTTTCTTTTTAAAAAGTGTGTGGTAGGGGGAAGGAACAAGAACAAATAAGAGGTTTTCAGGGGAAGAATAAGTTGAAAGAAATGGATTGAATAGGAATAAGTAGAGGGATTTTACTTAGTAAGCTGTCTTCAATCCTTTCCAAGAACAGAAACTAGTAGGAGACTGACTAGGTAAGAAGCCAAGCCAGTCCAGTTCCTTACAGGTGCTGTTGCTCAGGCAGAAACATCTCACAAAAGGCACAGAAAGGTTGCAGACAGAGGCTTATATGCTGTTTGTACACCCCTCCCCCAGAGCACTGTTATTGGAAGGGGACTCAGGGAAAGATAACAGTTACTGGCCAGCTAGAAATGTCAGACTTTCTCCCCCTGCTCTCCCTCCCTCTTCTCAGTTTCTTTTCCTCTGAAAGACTAACTTCTGAGTCTCTGAATCTTTTTTCAAATCAATTTGGAGGATTTTTCCCCCTCCCGATTTGATTAGCATTCAGCGATTAGGCCTCCAAATTTGGCCAAATCTTCTCCAAATCAAATCAGCTACCAAAGCTTTGCATACCCCACTTACTAGCTCTGTAGTATCACTTTAGAGTTGTACAAGCAAGAAATTGTATTCACATTTAACATGTGACTGCTCACAGCACATTCTAAATTTAACACTGCTTAGCATTCTATAGTTTTAGTATGTTCCACATATAACGTGTAACTTCACTACAGTAAAAGCCTAAACAAAAACCTCATCCTTAACAGAACTGCACACACACTTCTTTCCTGGGAAAGAGGAAGAGTGTAAGAATGAGAGATACGTTCATTGTCCTTTAGTGCACCATTGGAAGGCCTTCAGATACTTCTTTGGTCAGAATCAAAGTTCAGAGTCTCAGCTTGATTTTGACAATTCTGCCAAAAAAAACTACCTTTCATTCTTTCCTAGAAATGCATATCCCATAATACAACAAATTGCACTGATATTGGGTAGAAACTCCTAAAGCAATAACTATTCTACCAGCTTTTTTTTCTTTAACATCTATGAATGTATAAACAATATAAAAGATAGTAGTAGATGCTGTATAATTATTGTTTTCATGAATCTTCTTGATCATTAATTTATATCATCACATAACTCAAAATTACATGTTGCTGATTTCATATATGAACTAAATGATAGTAAATGATTATTTCACAACATTTGATGGCAAAGACATATTTGTGAAATTTATGCTTCTGTAGTAGTTATCAGCTACCCTTCACTTGTGCAGCAGCAGCGAGCGGTGAGCGGAGCAGCTGAGGAGGCAGCAGGAGCAGCAGCTGATTCCCTGAAGGTAAGTGGGGCCGCGGGGCCGGTACAGCTGAGCCAGATCCGGAGGGGAAGCCCCCC
>JAGPOW010000261.1:132056936-132068228 GCA_030014935.1 Caiman crocodilus
CCTTGCCGGGGTCATCTGACCCCGGTGCTCTTTCCTGCCAAGGCAGGGGGTCGGACTAGATGATCTGCCCAGGTCCCTTCCGACACTATGATACTATGATACTTGTCATTTAGCTTTAGGGAAGGAACTATGTCCTCACATTCAGCACTAAGTAGAATGAGACCATAACTCCTCAAAAGTAGATCTGGGTGTTATTTTAACAAAAAGAGTGATTTAAGAATAATACATGTATGCTAGCCCCTGAAATATCCCTTGTCTACTTGAGTGATAATTTTATCTTCCTTTGCAAATAAGAATGATATTAGTACAAGCCAAGTGATCCACACTTTTATGCACACTTTTCTGTATGTATTATATAGGTGCATGTCAAAAAGTGCAATAGAGATGAGACAGAGGTAGGAGGGAAGCAGGTGATTCATTATAATGACTCAAATAGCATTGTTTTTTATTATATCCCAGTTTTTATGTTTTCTCAGTATGTCATGGAATGACTCACTAATGTAAATTAATTGGGAAGTAACACCCCGAAGTACTAAAATAAACCAGAAGCGCTCTTAAAACAACTCTTTTCTTGTACATCAGTATGCTTCTGAACATCTTTTGTAGAGGAAGCATTTTGCTTTTTAAAGAGCTTTTGAAATTCAAACACTTTCTTCATTGACTTGAAAAGTAAAATGATCTAATCTTTCAGTGTTCAGTCCATGGACTACTTGTGAAGCCACCTTGACATAATGTCCTAGATTCCCAGCAATGGACCCAAAACATGCTGCATAGTTTTGTAAAAACACACCAAAGTATAAGAACATGGTGTGGATGGAAACTGGGAAAAAATGTACACTAATTTTAGATAACCTGAATACTCCCATCCCCCTCTGGCTTCAAATCAAGTCATAATGGTCCTTTTCTCTGAAAATTAGTTCCTTGCTCTTTCAAGATGGACATATACTGGGCATGGGCCGAAATTTCCCTGCTATTTTACCTTGAGACACCAGGTGGCAGTGCAAAATAAATCCCATGCATTTTCATAGATTCATAGACATTAGGGCTGGAAGGGACCTTGCGAGATCATCTAGTCCAGCCCCTTGGATCAGATGTTCCATATAATTAAGTTGCTCCAATTAACTTCATTCCAAACAGAAGAAAGTCTTTAATATTCAGTTTGGCTACTATTGCTATGTGAATAAAAACTTTTCTAGATTTTCTGTAACTTGCAGAAGTTAGTACAAGTGTACTACTGTACAAATGTACAGCTGCCAAATTTACCAGAGTCCCAATCTTTGCTGTTGATATTCAGAGCATGATCCAGGAATTATTACTATTTCTTGTAATCAGGCCAGATAATCCTATCTGCATCTATCCATAGACCGCTGGCACACTGACAGGGAAGGGGAAATATAACAGACACAGGCATTGATACTGTGTTCTACCTTCTGAGAGATTACAGTTGTCTTAATGAGCACTGCCACCATGATGTGGCAAGTGACTTGCTTGTTTAGCTCCTATGTTGTTCTGCTTATAAGGTAGGAACAAACATTAAAAATAAACCAGTTGAAGTGGTGATCAGAACCTGGTTTCAACCTGTAACAAAACAGACTTTCAGTGCACATGAACCAGTTTGAAAATGGCCAAAACTAGTTTGAGGTAAACCTGGTTGAATGTAGAATGAGACTTAACTGATTTGGGACAAACCAGTTTATACAATGTTTGTCCCAGACCCCTTCCTGGTTTAACTTAAATCGGAGTCTCCCAGCATCCCAGATGCTTTGTAGCTCTGGGCAGGTCTCTCTGCTCCACAGCAGGGCTGGCTGCACCCCTCTGCTCCCTGGCTGGAGCTCTGGAAGATGCCCCACAGCAGCTTCTTCCTGGCTTCCCCCTGCCCCTTCTCTACTACTCCCTGCTCAAGCAGGGATTCTCCCCTCCCCTCTCCCTTAGCAGGGACAGTAGCCAGCATGTGTTATGCTAGCTAATGCAGAGGGGTGTTTGTGTAAGGCAGACAGGACAAAGGCAGACAGGACAGTGTCTGCTTAGGGCTTTTTGGATCTAATCAACAGGTCATCTGGTAATGTCCCACCATTCCTTCCTTGGAAAAAGCTGTTCAAGAAGAGCTTGAACTAATGAGAGATGTTTTTGTTTTCTTAGTGGGATGATAAACACTGTGTTATGAACTCCCTGCTGGGCTGGTCAGGAGTGGGGGTGTGGTGGGGGAGCCCCTCCCTAATCAGAGCATCCTGATGGGGCTTGGCTATGCCCCCCCACCTCAGCTCAGCATTATGGAAGGGAAGGAAGGGCTGCTTTAGGGCTCCCCGGCTTCTAGCCCGAGAGACTTCAGGCATGTGCCTGCATTCTGCAGTCTGGAGAGAATGTCTTTTACAGTTACAAAATTGGTTCAGCCTAGCCAGTTTAAACTAACTTGCAAAGATTGAATCAATTTAGGCTCAGGCATTTTGAATGTCTGTCCCCAGCCATATAATCTAAAAGTTAGGACAATTGTAACCAGCTAGTGCTGTATGTAACACAATCAATAGGAATAAAATAGTGCTAATATTGTTTGAGAATATTTTATCCCTAAGGCTATGCTTAAGAAAAATATTCGAATCTTCAAACATCATCTACTCTGCAGGAAGAAGATATGTACACTCCCCTCCTTAATTTACAGGAACTTGATGCTCTACAATATCCATCTACCTCACGGGACAGAGGTAAAGTGAAGAATCCAGGACTGAATTTTCAGATCCTTTCTTCTGAAATCAAGTTTGAATAAGATTTATTAACAATCCATCAGATGATATCAGTGGCTTTTACAATCTGCAACACATTAGACACTGGCTGGAAGAATGTCTCTAAGCAGTCTACCCAAGAGTTGAAGCCTTATGAAAAGGTAAAATTCTGCCTCCTGAGAGAGGGAAACAATTGTCCACCTCCAGATGGTCTATTTAGGGACTTGCTGAAAGAAGAACAAATAGGAATGAAAACACTGTAGCATTGCTGCCAACCCAGGAAGCAACTTCAGATACTATGGGCATATTTCAGTCACAAGCAATGTTTTTTTGCTACAAGGGGTGCCTCTGGTGAATCACCAGAACTTTTATGGCAAGAGTAGAACTGGGAAGAAAACAATCGTTTGCCAGTTTTGCTTCAGGTAAGACAGTATTTTCACAGCTCTATCTGCGTCATAAAGAAAGAGATATGTGCTTCCATTGCCTATGCAAGCTGTTTCAGACAGAGTACAAAAGTTTTTTTCTTTCTTTCATGTCCAAGCTTTGAGTGTCCTTTGAAGAAAACCTTACCTCTTTTGGGATACCAAAAATGACAGAGGAACTATTTGGAGAGCAGACTTCTTTTGAGCACTAAGTGTCTGACCTAGTTTTTGACATGCACAATCCTTCACTAACTGGTCTGTACAGCAGTTGGTAATTATATTATTCACACTGCAATATGCTCTAAAAAGATGTATTGCCCAATCCTTGTGTTTGCCTCTTGCAGTACCAAGCACTATCAACTTTTATTGACCTCCTTAAAATTTAAAAACCTAACTGGCATGTCACAGCAGGATTCAGCCTTTACTTTGAGTCTTATAATTACTTCAAATAATTTACAGAACTAACTTCAAGAAAATAAGTAACCCTAGCTCCACTGAAGCCAATTTTCACCAGTTTGAACTAGCTAATATTCTACCACAGAAAAAGTCTAAATCCTCTTTGCATATTAACTTTTTTGTTTCCCTTTACAGATTAACATAATACAATTTTCTTCATCCTCCATTGCTAGATAAGGGGAGGAAATATGCATAGATTTTTTTGTGTGTGGCAATGGAATAGTACTCTGCCCTGATACCACAGGAGAATGAAGGCAAAACCTTACATTTGGCTACTCATGAAAATCACTTTACATAGTCTTGCCTCAAAAAGGCTTTCATGATAACCAGCATAATAGGTTGGATTTCATAGTACTCATTTATATTCATCACCAAATAACCCTATATAGTGGCTCTCTCTAAAAGAAGCCTACAGCTCAAATGTTGGCAGAAGTATACCGGCAGAGCTGTGTGGCAAAAGTTCTCATATGAATCATCTTTAATAGGACTGGCTGGAACCAGACAAGCTATTTCAGAGATATTCATAAAAACAAAACAAAACAAAAAACCCAACAACAAAAAGACAACAAAAGTTATTCTATATATTGTAGTCATATGGTTGGATTTCCATTTTGTTCCAGTATTCTTTTCTTGAAGCGTCTGAGGAAAGCCTCAGTTCCCCATTTTTATTTCACATACCGTATAGGGCCAGCTCCAAGGAAAGTCAGCGTAGCTCTACTAAAGTCAACTTGCACCAGTTGCGTAACAAAGTAACATGAGGTTTTTTACATGCTAGTAGCCAGACTACATAGCTAGGGCCCGTGAAGCATTTGGATTGTTTGCAAGTACACGCCACTGCATGCTCTTGGCTGCTGTTACCCATGTAGTTATCCAGGTAGCTCAGATATGCTAGCAGAGCCTTTGCTTGCACTTTCATTTTGCTCTCTAGAAATGCATCCTGTTTAAAATGCAGTGCCTGATTCTTGAAGAGAGATGAGCTATATTTTGCAGAACTCTAAAAGAGGGGGAAAGCTGAGACTTCCAACCTACTCCTGCTGCTACATTGATTCTGGGGCCAGACAGTAGGGAAGTTAACCCTAACATTTGGAGCATCCTCAGAGTTTCCCCAATGTACCACAACCACCTTTGAGCCTAGTAGCCTCTTCAGCAGAGGTGTTCCACTCCCTCTATTCCCTCTTCCCTTTAACAAGGAACAATAACGAGTTACTACAGAGGTATTATGTGGACTTTGAAATAAAGGATCCGCAGGTCGATCTGCCTTGTTTCTAGCTTATATAGACTACAGAGGGATAAAGATGAAATGATTTGGTCATCTGTAACTGATCTCTGCATACACTTTAGGAAAATTGAGGAAGCAAAGGTAAGCTTCAGTGAGTGGGGAGGGAAGGGGAAAGGCTGATGCAAACAAAAGGATTATAGGGCAGTCAAGAACCAGTGAGTTCCGGCATTTGTTCATTGTTCATTTGTTATTTCGTTTTTTTGAAGTTTATGAAAGGAAATATTATATTTCTGAGTCTTAGCTAGGTTCTGCTGAAATGCACACTTTTTAAATTCTTTTCATCATCCACCCTTTTGAAAAATGGGATGTGTAGTTTATGACTATTTTCATTGCCTCTTTTACTTTAATATGCATCACACATTGCTTGGATGTAGCAGCACAGGAAGGTTAGCTATCAAAAAACCTACACTTTTTTTCCAAGATAGGGTTCCTATACTCCAGGTTCTAAGTCCAAAGTAGGGTGTATGTCTGTGTGCTGATGTGATTTACACCTATGTAAAATGTGGGGAATGACAGATGCAATAAGGTTTCCCCCCCCCTCTTACCTGGCAAAGAATCAAAATGTCAAATCACATGTTGTCAGGAAGGTTTGCATCTGAGGTTCATTCACTCACTGACAAGGCTTCCATGATAATGTCCAAAAAGTTGCTTTTAATTCCTACCAGTTATTTCTCCACTTCAGATGCCTGTGAAAAATCTGCTTCTTTTTGCATACCAATTTTTCTGCAATTTTGTTTGGTTCCTTAATTCCACACATCATAATTATCGTGGTCAGGAATTCTTTACCACTGCACCATCATATATCATCACCAAGGGTGGGGGGGAGGAAGGAGCCAATCACTTACATCTTGAAAGTTAATACAAATAATCCTATTTACTTATGTACAGTGTATATATATGCATGTGTGTGTGTATAATACACAAAAAGAAAAGAAAAACCTTGTGTAAGTAAGAATGCTTTCTATTTTCATCCTTTTATATAATCATATGATAATCAGGCAATCTGGCCATATTCTGAACTCATATGATGGAAACATTTTGATGAGAAAGGTAATGATTTAGATCAGTGTGAAACACACTTGATTACATTAATAACAATAATTTTGTATTGCTGTAGGGTATATTAGTTCTAATTATGTACCAGGACTCTACTGTTTGGCACTGCCTGCACAACAACAAAAATGGTGCCCGAGTACTGCAAATATGGCTAACAATATCTTCATGTGTATCATTGCCACTTTTGGCTCTGCTCCATTAAGATTCTCCAGCATGGATTTGTGCATATAGACAGAGTCCCACTATCTGCAAAGCTCCAAACTCCATCCTAACTCCTTTTTATACTTCTCAGTTATCTCGCATGCTACTTCCACACTGCAGCTACCACTATATATTCTTTATGCTATCTGATTACAAGACCACTTCCAGGTAATCAATTCACAAGACTATTTTCTAACTTTCACCACTCTGGATACCTAAACATGAATGCTTGCAAAAGCTAAGCCTTCCCCACCCACTTCCTTTAGCTGAAGTAATGGTGCATAAGACTATTCCAAATAGCAGCATGCATAAAATTTGGAAGGGAGGAGCATAGATTCACTACCTTGTGTTTTCCCTAAACTCCTTCTTCTTACAGTCTCTATACATAGAGACTGCAATACTATATTCTAGCTGATGCAACAGAGTTTTGTTTAAACAGCTCTATGTAAAATTGCAACAGCTCTATATAAAAGTGCTGCTTCACTTTCTGCTGGTCTGTTCAAGAGAATTGAACAGACCAGCAGAAAGTGAAGCAGTAAGAGAAGCAATAGGAACAGGAAACCGTCTGCTCCTGGATCCAGTTATTTTGTCCATTATAAATTTGTTCTTACAGATGCCTATAAAGGTACTAGGCAGCAACTTGAAGTCTTCTGCCACAGCCAATGTAAGTTTTTCTCCTTTTTATATTCAGTTGTCCAATGAAACATCTTGTCTTCTGGTTCTACTATTTCACATCTCCCTTGTGTAATGGAAGTGCATAGTAAAATGAAGAGAGACATTAAAGAACAAGAAAACAATTTTAAATTAGAAATTATAAAGTAAAGGGAAGGGGAGAAGAAAAGAAGAAAAAATAGAAAATGAAAGATACTCATTCCTTCTCTATTTTTTAACAGGGAATAGAGCTCAGAACGAGGAGGAGACAGCCAGCAAAGGCTGCATTTATCCACTACTCTATCGCTAGTGGGTTTCCAAACAAACAAGGAGGGCAGAAACCACTAACTTAATATGAAGCACTGTCACCTCAGCTAAAATGAGTTATTAATACCATCCTTCCTGTACAGCAGCTCAAGCATTGCTGACAACCAACAAGAATTCCTGTCAGTCTGCTCCTTGGCTCAGGCTTTTCTTGATTTCCAAGAGCTGTAAAAATGGATGAAAAGTCACAGAATAAGAACCACCAGGAGATAAAAAAGGATAACCACCTGCCCCCAATAACTTTGGGTCAGGAAAAGACAGCACGAAAAGGAAGAAAATAAAGCTTGATGGTAGGTGGCAAAACTATAGACAAAAGATAAAAACACAAAGCAAAGCAAACAGGTACAACTCAACATAAGGTGTGTTGCCAAGGATTATCATTGAGAGAAATACCAGTGACTGGCCAGACAACAGAGATCAGGGCTTGGAAGTACAAAGTTGGCATTGTAGTCTCCCTTGCTCTCCTCTGATCAGAGGGCTTCTGTAGCATGGATTGTTCCTAAGCCCTACGGAGGACCTACCATTAGATTTATGCCAGCTACCATCAACTCCAAGGTCTTGCCACTACAGCCAAAAATTGAAGCTATGGTGGGCAGTCACATTCACACAACTTTTCTACTGGGCCTGTCCTCTCAGAAAATAGAAGATTATGTAATCTCTGCATTGCCTTTACAGAATCAGTGGTCCCCTCCATAATGCAAAAAACCTTGTAATGATGGGGTCCCTACAACAGGGTGTTTACAAGTTATACAGGAGTTCAACTGCTTTGCTGTACTTGGGACATCAACACATAACAGCTTATGACAGACGTAGCCAGACTCCATTGGTATTTCATATCAAAGAGTTATTGTATCTTCAGGTACATGCAGATGTTTGCCACAGCTGGCTTATGATCATGTGATCAGGAATAACATGTACACACATTTGGAAGTGCTGGGAGCTACAGTGGGAACCCAAACCCAGTGTTAGTAAGACAAGGGTGTAAATGCTAGGGCAATCTAAACGTAATGTCTGCAAGTACCATTACAATGTGGCTCAATGTGGTGCTCCAGAAACAAGACAGACCCCAACATTTTTGGCTTCATAAGTTTTGCAAATATCCTTCTGTAATTAAAACACCATGGAAAAAGGTGGCTCAGGGCACACTTCCCCACTGGGACAAGCAGGAGAAGTACAAGGCTATGACCCAGGCACTGTCCCTGGTAAATAGGAATGACTTGGGGGGTAGAGAGAAGAATTGTGTGGGGGGCATCTGTGCATGCGTGGGGGTTGTGTGTGGGTGGGGGCTGGTCAGGGGGCATGGGTTACTGGCAGAGCACACAGCCACCCCCACAGGGCCCTAGCCCCCTCCTTCCCCCACAGCAGCGCAGCCATGGGGTGCTCTAGGCCCACCACAGCTAGAGCCACCAGTGTTGTGGCACAGTCTCGATCACCTCAGAGCCAGCTCTGCTTGTGCTGCCTGTTGTGGGACTGGCTTGGCTCAGCATGGCACAGGGTTGTGCAGCTTCAGCAGCACTGGGGCCACTCAAGCTGTCACCCAGGCGCCAATGCCACTGGCAGGGACCATGTTTCATGGCAGACTGGCTCCTACCTCCATGGAACTGGAATGGCACCAGTCCCCAAGTGACAGTTTGAGCAGCTCCGGCGCTGCCTGAAGCTGCATTGTTCCACGTGGTGCCATGCCCAGCCAGACCAGTCCTGTGACAGGTGGCACAAGTGGCGCTTGCTTTAAGGGGATTGGGCCATGCTGCGTCACTTGGGCCTCTGCCTGCGGCAGGCCCCGAGTTCCCCACACCTGCTGCCGCCTTTGGGGGAGGGGCTGTGGGCCCTGCTGAGGGGAACATGCCTGTTGTGGGGAGGGGGCTGTGTGCCTGGGGGGGGCTTCACCCTGTGGTGGGGCAGGGAACCCACCCCTCCGGAGCAGGTCCACCCACACAGCTCCCCCACATCCCCAAGCCATCCCCCACAAACCTCTGCACAAGCCCCATGCCCCCCTAACCTCACCCCCACAAATCCTACACCCACCCAAAAAGTCCCCCAACTCCCCCCGAACATATGTTACACTTGTAAATATACCAATAAAACAGTGCCCAACATTGCCCAAATATATCAATAAAACATTGCCCTCTCTCTATATAGTGGTATTTCACTTTAATCATGGAAGAACATTATTCCAGGAATTTTAATGAGTGAATTTAGGTTTCTTATCAGAGAATTTGCAGTTCATAAACAGGAAACACAAGGATCTCTGCTGCTAATGCAAGTGGCGAAACCCATGCAGAAAAGCCTGTCCAGGGCCAACACTGGGGACCCAGCTGGAGGACAGACAAGATGGCTGACCTCTTGGCTATCTGGGGTCAAGAGGACATGCTCGGGCAGTTCAAAGCAGGCCCCACAAGGAGTACATCTGCCAATTTAGGCTGATTTAGACTGGACATAAGGAAAAAACTTCTTTACAGTCTGAGTGTCCAGGGTCTGGAACAGACTTCCCCCAGAGGTGGTGCAAGCACCTACGCTGGACTCATTCAAAAGGTATTTGGCTGTTTATCTTGCTGGGATCATTTGACCCCAGCAGACTTCCTGCCTGACAGGGGAGCTGAACTCAATGATCTTGTGAGGTACCTTCCAGTCCTAGCGTCTAAGAATCTATTAATCTTTTGGGTGATAGCTGCGCAGACGGCAGAGCTGATGGACCTCATTTGGGTCTGGCAGGGGCACAGCCTTGGAGCTGCAGGTCCAAGAGGTGGATGCTGTCTCAGGTGGCAGCAGGTCAGACAGGCAGCAGCTCCCACTGCCAGCCTGCTGCAATGGGTAGAAGGTGCAGGGGCCACTCCAGGTTAGGGTTACTCCAGCAGTCCAGCTGGCACAAGGAGTAGTGTCCCCAGATAGTCAGTGCCCAGGCCTCAGAAGCTCCTGAAGGTAAGTAGCCCTGAGCTGCTCACCAGGGCAGGTTTTGATACTGCTGGGGCCAGCACAGGTGCCAGCCCCAGGCTCTCGCTCCCCCTGGCTGCAGATCCAGGAAGAGCTGAGCACAGTTATTTTCCTGCATGGGAAGTTTAAAAACAGAAAGGAAGGCAAAAAGCTAGGAAATAAGGTGTTTGAGGGTTTTCTTCTTCTTTTAATTCTTCTTCTATTCTATTTTTCTCCAATCTATATGAGTAAGTATGGAATGTACTTGTCATCATACATTAAAAAATACGGATTTAGTCTTAATAACCAAGGGCTGTACTTCAGAACAGAAATTTTAATCAGGATCACTTCCTTTTAGCTCTTCATAAATTACCTCTTATTTTTTCTATAATCCTCTTTTTTAAAATCCTGCTGCCATATACTTACTCAAGAAGATAGATTTGCCTTTGTGTTTTTAGTGTCCTGTGTTAATAGCAAAGTTGATTCAAACATAAAATTCCAATTGCTCTGCTTGATGAAAATATTAACATTACATTGAGGATATGAAATCCAGTGACTGTAACAAATTAACAAGGTGATTTATTTTAAACCTTTTTGTTATACTTTATAATAATCTGAATGGGAAAAAATCAGCTTTAAAGTGCAGACTTAAGAATCTGTGGACAGTTCTTAGGTGCTGTTTAACAAAAAGCTCTTTTGCATAAAACATGGGTGTCAGATGATAAAAAGTAATGAAAGATTCAGCAACTTTACATGTTATAAAAATGTCTGTTTTATATATTATATTTGGTTTGAGAAATGCATATAGAGATTTCTTTTGAAATTTCACCCAGAGAAAAAAGGCTTTTGGAAATAACACTGTTTTAAAAAGGCTAACAAAATATAGTTATTTCATTCTTGTGCACATGTCTCATCCTAACTGCTCTTTCCTTTTATTGCTGTTTTCCCTTCCCAGAGCAGTTTTAATCTCATCAGTGGATTAATCCCAGAGATACACATCTAAGGTTGGAGTGTAAAGTGGTGTCAGGTTGGAATCTCAGCTGGTATAAATCATCATAGATCCTGTAAAGGCAATAGAGTTCTGCTGATATAGAATAGCTGAGATTTGAGCTGCTTATTTTTTGGGGAGCTCCTGGCTCTGGGTTTCTTGAATTACTTGCATAATAAAACCAGTAGGCTTGATTTACTGTTGAGATATTTCACTCTGGTGTTAGTATAACTCTATGGAAATCACTGCAGCTATGCCAATGTAAAATTGAAGAAAGTCTGAGCTATA
>JAGPOW010000261.1:132085402-132102983 GCA_030014935.1 Caiman crocodilus
CTGCTGCAGCTTCCTTAGCCTGATGAAGGGTTTTTGAACCCGAAAGCTTGCTTAATAACTATTCTCCAACCATTTGGGTTGGTCTAATAAAAGATATCAGAGTCACCCAAGGAACCTTGTCTGCCTACGTCCTTAGACTAACACGGTTACAAAGCAAACCCCTACATCCAGTTCTGGGCACCACACTTTATCAAGGACATTGTAAAGTTTGAAAGAGTCCAGAGAAGGGCCACCCATATGATCAGAGACTTACGCAGCAAGCCATACAAGGAAGGAAAAGGAACTTAGCTTTCTCTTTTTCAGACTGAAGGGTCCTAAGAGGAGACCTGGTAGCAGCTTTCCACTGCATCAGGGACATGCATCAAGAGCTCAGTGAACAGTTCACCAGGGTACCCTTGGGGAAAACGAGGAGTAATGGTCACAAACTCCTTGGAAACCATTTCAGGCTCAAAACTAGGAAAAAAATATTCACAGCTAGGGTGTCCAGACTGTGGAATAATCTCCCTCCAGAGGTGGTGCCAATTGCCTACCCTGGAAATCTTCAAGAGGACACTGGATGGTCACCTTGCTCGGGTCACCTGACCCCAGTTGCCTTTCCTGCTTGGTGCAAGAGGCTGGGCCCAATGATCTTCCGAGGTCCCTTCCAGCCTTACTATCTACTATCTTCCATTTTATAGACTTAATTGTTTCACTACTGTCATCTTCAAGGTTAGCTGAAACTTATTTATCTCTCTCACAAAACTACAGTTTTGAAAAAAACATCATCACTGTAAAATTTACACACGATTATTTTGTCTGTATGGAAGTTTTTCTTCAGAATAATGTTATTCTCTGTGCCAGCACCACATGCAAAATGGGAGCATTATTGCCACTATGTAATTATCTCTCTGTACCTAAAAGAAGAAAATATGATCAGATCTTTCCTGAGGTGCCAGCAAAAAGCACTGCCAAGATAACAAATGACTTGTATTCCATGGGGATTCCTTTCTCTCATGAATCTCTTTTAAATATACATCTCGGCATCATTTTGTTTCTTAAATGCAGTCAAGGTTCCTGGGTGGCAGAGAGGCAGGGTATATAATCTTACATCAACTCCTTCTGAGCTTTCAGAGCAGAGTCTTTGTCTAGCCTCAGGACAGAAGACAGAAATAATGCAAACAATTCCCTTTACCTGAACATAATATATATTGGAAGATAGCCGAGAATAAAGCTCTGTCTGCTCATTTTTCACACTTGAACACTGATTACTTATTATTTGCAACCAGGAAAAGTACCAGTTAGGCTCAGGGCTCCATTGTATCAGAGACAAACCCTCTAGACTAGAAGCATAAATTGATAAGTCACAAATTCTGAAGTAGAGTACTCTAATCAGCGCTTAAGATACCCAAATTCTCATCATAGATATAAGTCAAACTAGAATTTGTGCAATCATATATGGAATTCATGGCTTGACCTGCCCTGCATCTCAAAAGAAACTAGCATATATGAGTCTATCCATAGGTGCATTGTGCTCTGAGCCTTCAGGGAGTCCAGAAGGCCAAAAAGCCATTATGAGACTCCAAAAGCTATTATGCCTCCCTGAGATACAATGTCCCTGGAGTTCCCACTGAGTTAGTGCTCTTCTTGTATACTGCATCTATATCTAATATACAAAAAATATCTCAAAAAAAAGTGTACACAAAATGTAGTTGCCAGGAATAGGGACTATTTAGAAAAGATGGATGCGTACAAGTCCATGGGGTAGGACAGGGATGCACCCAAGGGTGCTGAGGGAGTTGGCTGATGTGATTGCAGAGATGCTGACCATCATTTTTTTAAAACTCATGGCAATCAGGAGAGGTTCTAGACTATTGAAAAATGGCAAATATAGTCCTCATCTTTAAGAAAAAGAAGAAGGAGGATTCTGGAAACTGCAGACGGGTTAGCCTCACCTCAGTCCTGGAAAAATCATGGAGCAGATCCTCAAGGAATCCATTTATAAGCATCTGGAAGAAATGATGATTAGAAACAGTCAGCATGGATTCACCAAAGGCAAATCATGCCTGACCTTCTATGATTGCCTTCTATGACAAAATGACTGGCTCTGTGGATGTGGGGAGAGCAGAGCACATGATGTACCTTGAATTTACCAAGGCTTTTGGATATGGGCTTCCACAACATTCTTGCAAGCAAGCTGAGGAAGTATGGGTTAGATGAATAGACTGTAAGTCGGTTAGAAAATTGGAAGGAGCACTGGACTCGAACGTGGTAATAAATGGCTTGATGTCTAGTTGGCAGCCAGTGTCAAGTGGAGTACCACATCCCCAGGGTCAGTCCTGGGGATGGTTTTGCTCAGTATCTTTACCAGTGACCTGCCCTGGTACAGGCTGTGGACCAACTGGCTAAGCAGCAGCTCTGCAGGAAAGGGCCTGGGGATTACAATGAAGAATAAATTGAATCTGAGCCAACAGCATGTCCTTGTTGTGAAGAATGTTAATGGCACCCTGGGCTGCATTGGTAGGACTGTTGCCAAATGGTTGAAGTTAGTGATTCTTCTCCTCTATTTGGCACTGGTGAGGCCACATCTGGAATATTGTGTTCAGGTTTGGGCCCTGCACTGCAGAAATGTTGTAGATAAATTGGAGAGAATGCAGCTGAGGGCAATGCACATGGCTAGGGGGCTAAAGCACATGACGTATGAGGAGAGCCTGAGGGAACTGCTCCTATTTAGTTTAGAGAAGATTGAGTGGGGATTTAATAGCAGCCTTCAACTACCTGCCTGGTGGTTCCAAAGAGAATGGAGCTGTTCTCAGTGATGGCAGAAGCAATGGTCTCAAGTTGCAGCAAGGGAAGTTTAGGTTAGATATTATGAAGAGCTGTCTCACTAAGAGTGCAGTAAAGCACTGGAATGGGTTTCCCAAAGATGTGGTGGAATCTCCATCTTTGGAGATTTTTAACACCTAGCTAGACAAAGCCTTTGCTGGGATAATCTAGTTAGAGATAGGCCTGCTTTGAGCAGGGGGGGTTAGATTAGGTGACCTCTTAAGGTCCCTTCTAACCCTAATCTTCTATGATTCTATAATTCTAATACAGAGATTTTTCCATTGGCAGGGCTGATTTATGCTTCTTGTTTTCTAAGTAAAGAAGCAGCATAACTTACTGTGTAAATACTGTAAAGTGTTTAGAATGTCTTCTGCTGGTATCCAGACACTTACCCCATTTTGATAGTTTATAATAAGTCTATCTATCTATTTGTGATGACTGAGGTGTGTATATTTGATTGTTTGTTTGATTGTTTCTTTTTGCTGGCTATGGATTGAGAACATCATCTCTGGAAAGATGTGATCGCAAGTTGGGGAACCATTTGAAACTGTTGGATTCAGAATATAAACTCTCCTTGTCACCTAACTCATTTAATAGGTTTTTATAGTATCTACCAGCAGTATTCTCCTGTTTAGATTAAGAAAACAATTGTAAGAACAATCACAGTTTATTTTGTGTACCCATTTGAGATGGCCATTTCTTTACCAGTTCTTCATAAGAGACAGCAAAAAAAATCTTCCTGTAGTCCTCTCTCTTGTCTATGCTTTAACAGTATTCTTTATTACAGAAAAAGCTCAGAAAAGCATATGATATATGCAATGAAAATGGAAGCGCACAGTCCTCATAGATAAGCTCCGCCATGCTACAGCTGAGAAAAGCTATTTATTGGCTTATGCACTTGATTACCACACTAGCATTTCAGTGGTGATCCAAACTTCTAGCATAAAGAGTGGGGGAAAGAAGAACATTACAAAAAAGGCCCTTTGCTGCGATAACAAAGATTTTCTTTATGTGGTTCAGTAACAGGACTAGGCTTTGTCAGAGCTGAACGGTTAAGAGATGCCTCAACACAGCTGTGTTAGGCACATTGCGAGTCCCCGGTGCAGGGATTTCCCCCTGTAAGGTGGGAAAAGTCCTTGGTGCAAGATCAGAGCCCGCCAAAAGTTTGCAGCTGCACCATTGAGTACATGCTCATGATTGGCCCAGTGTAAATTATGCACACGTGGCGGTCAGCATTTGGCTCACTGGCCGTATAAAAGGCTTGGGCAATATCCGCCTAAGTTGGAGGAGAGCTTGAACACGCGTAGGGAAAGATCCCTACGTGTATTTCAGAGCCACGGAGGAGGCCCGATCACCCACCAACAACTCCCCATCACGGTCGCCATGATGTATCCCATCCCCGTGAGTGTGAGCATTGGTCACAGTTCTGTTTGTGCCTACACTGTCTACCTCGTGTATACACCTTGCAAGTAAAGTTTTTTTGTTTCAATCGCTGCTGCCTCTTGTCCAACCAATTCCGCTCTACAGACGGCCCCATTCCGCCGGCATTTCTCGGCCCCCACAGGCTTTAGTGACCCTTACGGGCACAGTTCCTGCCCTGCTCTGGCCCTCAGAGTACTGTCTCTTTATTCTTTCCTGCCACACCTATCATAGAATAATTTGATTACAAAATGGGGAGCTGCCCCAGGATCCCAGAGTGAATCTGTTCTATTCTTTGTCCAGTAGGTTCCTCAGACTCACTTGGTCTCAGCAATAATTGGTGTCCTACTGGCCCAGTTCATGCCTGTAGTGCACCAGTTGCCTTATGGGATAGCTGTGGCCTTCCTTCAGCCTCACACATGCTTTCAGATGCCAGGTAGATACCAGGCCATGCCCAGGGACCTATGCAGAGCTGCGGACCCATCTGGCTAGGTGGATTTTTGTTGATTAACAGACAGGATCACCAAGGCCCATGGACAATTTAAAGAAGCATCTGCAAGGCATGGGTGTGGCCTTTGAAGATGCATTAAAGATTCAGTTCCTTCATAGGCCTCATAGTATAATTTATGTTTTAATCTACTCCACTGGTTTTCAAATTCTTTCATCTCAAGGTACCACTCAGAAAGGGCTGGCTCTTATTTCTTTGTCACAGTAGAATTGCTCTATTACTTTTCTGTAGTGAAAAAACAAGTGAAAGCTAAGAAAGACCATAATAGATGAGAATGTTTTTGACACTATGGATTCATATTTAAAATCTGTTTATTTTTTGAATCTTGGTTTATCTTGTGAACATACACATGAGTGCTAATATTGCATATCACTGATCTACTCAAATACTCATTTGTGTATTGAGAGGCTGTTAGCCATGTCAATCTGAAGTCAGGCAGAAGTTAGAGCAGAGTGACATGTTAGGGTGTCTGTAAATGAGCATGGAGGCTCTCTGACAGCGCACCAAAGTAGACTAAATTGAGTCTGCTGGAGCGTGGTAATTACCACACTCCAGCAGCTTCCCCGTCTCTCATGTATTAGCATCTCTGTGCTTCAAAATGGTGGTGGGGGTGCTTGAACTAAAGCTCATTCATCTCCATCCCATCTTGCAGGTCACTGATGAAGCTTTAGTTCAAGTGCCTCCACTCCCATTTTGAAACAGGAGACATTGTAGCACTAATTGGAGGTAGCTACTCAAATTGCTGCACCCCATCCCCTGGAGCACATATAAAAGTGCCCCTAGAGACTAAATTGTTCAGAAAAGTATGCACTTTTATTGGTAGCAGTCTCTGAAAAAAAACTTCACTAGATCTGTATTTAAAAATTAGGAATTTCCTTAAAAGGTAATGATTTGAACTTCTAAAATGGAAAGTTGCACCAATTTTACTTAAATAGTATTTAAATCAAGTTGCTGAACTGGACCCAATCTTTTTCTTTTTCTTTTCTAGTACTTTGATTAGAGTGGTTTATAAAAGGTTTAAGTTGATCAGGAACAGGTTTAACATATAAACAAAAGACCTTGCACAGTCATGGAACGATGACATGATTGGAATAAGTTGAGACTTGGTGAGATAGCTCACATGATTGTAGCATTGTCATGGATGGATACAAACTGTTCAGGTTTCTCTGAATCCTAGCCCTACTCTCCAACATATCTTCTACTTCCCCCAGCTTGGTGTGAACTGGAAACTTGGGAAAGTGCTCTCTATGCAAATCTTCCAGGTCATTCATGAAGGTATTCATTTTTGTATTTGGTTGACTTGAACATTTTTAATGAATAAACACTTAGGCCAAAATATTCACTGGAATTTTAAACGATCTAAAACTATTTATTAAGTCTCAGGGATCCAAGTTCTTTCACTGACCACCTCATTTATCTTTGCTATTCAGTCAGGAAATAGTTTACTTTATTGCTTCTTGTTTACTTTTCTAAGGTTTTTGTAGCCTGTTAGGTTTATTCAAATTAAAGCAATTTCTTGTCAAATTCTGTGTCTTTAAGTAGAATGCCAACTTTACCTTATTTGTACCCTAAGGCTTCTATCCTTGACATTTTGTCTATTAGTGCAAACCTATGCTGGGTGGGCAACGTTTTCAGCCTGAGGGCCAGGTTGATCCAGAGGTCAGATGGGGGCTGGGGTGGGTAGAGGTGCTAGAACCTGCATACTGCTGCCACTTTTCCCCATGGCAGGCAAAGGCAAATTGATTTCACAGTTAAATCAGCTTTTAGGCTTCAAGGTTAGGAATAGCTTCATATAGTTTTTGAGGCAACTCAGGATAAGGAGAGCTGCAAGCTGTCCTACAAAGGACTATTTTTTGCAGAGTCTGTCACTAAATGTGAAGCATATGTTCTATCTTTTAATCATGGCAGTTTTTCAAAAGCATTGGCAAACAAAGAATCCTGTCCTACTTAATAGCCTTTTCTTCCTATATTATCCTGCTCCTTTTGTCTCACATAACATAGCGAGATTCATAATCATGGATTAAAATAAAGAATCCCAAACACAGGTAATCTTGACTCAGTCTACCGGTGTGATGCAAAATGTTTAGAAACAGCTCTTAATGATAAAAACAGAGCTTACTGTTCAGCTGTGTAAAGCATAATTCATGCCCCTACTGACAGAAGAAATTCACATGTGCTAATAATTAACTTTGAGCAGTCAAAAGGCATGCTGTGCATCTCTGCTGCTAGAATGACAGTCAAGTAACTGGCTGAGAGGTGGGAAACTAGAATTGGTCCATCATGCTGGTTTCTCTTCCTGTACCTCACTCTGAATCTTATCCTTTATCTTCAGATAAGTATCCTGTTTAAAAAACAGAGAAGTAGTGAGCATAATTTGCTACCAGTGTTATCACTGTTCTGAAGTCCTATACCTATTCTGAGCTTTTGACCTGTTTTACACCCTGAAGAACTAGGAAGGAGGGGTAGGATGAAAACAGTGGGCCAACAGGATGACTGAGGTGGCCGAGGGAATCTGGGGACCCTGTTCCTGGGTGCCAGAGCCAGAGGCTAGGCAGTCATGGCTAAGAAGCACTGCTGGGGCAGAAGCAGAGTAATCACATGCTGCCTGTACCTATGCCATGCTGCTTCTCTCAGAAGACGTGTCTGCCCAGGCTGCGCAGTGTGAGATTCTGTTTTATAGACAGCTGCCAAGTGCTGACAGACGGCTCTTTCTTCAACATGGCTACCAAGAGCTGGTAGCCAGGTGGCCAAAGGCTGGAGCTCCCCCCAGTGGCCACAGGGGGTCATGGCAGGGCTGGCCATGGCAAGGCTGCCAAAAAATTAGTTAATGCACGTTAAGCTAACACACAGTAAATTTAATTATTCCTATTGGCACGTATAGATGCACTCAAACAGTAGGGAACTGGGACAGGAATGGATTTCAAGATCCTGAACTGCTATCCAATACCTCTGAAACCCTTCTTTCCCTCCACCCCATCCCTAGAGATGGTCCACGTAAGAGACAAATCTACTGTTCCCATCAGTTTCTCCATTAATTCAAGTGTCAGAAGTGTGCGAGGAATCTAACGATCCTCCCGATCATTCAGAGTCATCAACACGATGCCATTTAATGGCATAATGCTTTATAAATCTAGGACGTGACATACTCAATAAATTCTTGTTCCCATGACAATTATGGTTATTCAGACTTAGAAGATGCAAATTGAAGGGTGTTCTCTCCACCTAGAAATAAAATGAAGAGTGAAAAAAATCAAATAAGATAAGGAGAAAAAGAAATGTAAATTGACTTAAAATATTAACTACGAAGTGAAAAGAAATCCTTAAAATTATTCAAAAGGAAGAACCATAAAACACATATCACTTTTATACAGGCGGGCACTAATGAGCTCTTACAAGTACACACAGCTGAACATTCACATGATGTGGTTTAAGGAATGACACGGAATGGTTTGAATTAAAGTTACCTGGAACAATAGTTCAATACAAAATCCAATACAAACTAGACTGGAATTTTCTTGTTGACTATATTTTAGGTATAAAAGTGAAGAGATTCAGGAAGTGCTGTCCTTGCCTACATATAAAAGATATGTTTCTACTTGTAGAATGGAAGGGAAGGGAAAAGGAAAGGGAACAAAAACAAAACAAACAAACAAAAAAAACTTCCACCAACCCATCATTAGATTCAGCCACCTGCATAATTTTATTTTTTCAGTTCTACAGCCTCAGAGAGGATATCTGTGGTTGTAAGCATGTAGCACGTTCATTCCATGCCTCCTTGCAGAAGCAGAGCTTAGATTAAAAACATGGGAGAAGATCCTTCAGTGATCTGCTGCAAGTCTGGAAATTGGGGGATCTGGATTCAGTGCTCTGCTACCACAGACTTTCTATAAGACCTTGGCAACGTTTCAAGCTCTGTATTTCCCATGTGTAAAATAATACTTTGCAACTTCCTTGGGCAGATGTGAGGCACATAAACTCTAGAGTAATAACTACCATATACACATCTTAGGGAAGTGGTCAGCAATGATTTTGAGGATTCAGAGCCAAAGGAAGGCCTGAAGTAAAACCTGGCCATTGCACTACCACTTTTAACTGAGTGCAGACTTCTTGATACCTCCACTTCTATGTTCCCAGAACACAGAAAACCACAATTTATGGTTTAGGATCAGCCCCTACCCTGGAGTGATCAGAATATTTTCTTGATTTGCTCCCGTTGATTCCTGGAACTTCCAAATGTCTACCAATGAAGACTTTTTCATAGAAACATGGGACTATGCCAGCTTCCTGAGTTTTAGGGTTATATAAGACAATACACCTCTGAAACCAGATTGTACTAGAAGAACTTTAGTTAATAAAAATTGTTGTCAAACACGAATTCAGTAGACAACTTTTATTCCTTAAATCTTTACTACTAAAGATGTAATAAGGCACCATGATTAACTAATGCTTCTGGGTTCATCAGCTGTAAAATGACAACTTTCTTCTGCAATGCTGTACATTTTTATTTTGGTCCATGTCTGTTATACATAGAAATCCAAGCTGACATAACTCACATGACATTAAGTTACTTCATGCTCACAAAGCCTACTCTATTAGTTAGCTCATTATTAGAATGAAGAAAACAATCTAAATTGGCTTCTACTTGAAGTGTTAATGTTACTCCCTTCTTCAAACCCTGACTTATCATTGTCTAGAACCAACATTATGATGATGAAATTTCTGGGATGCCAATGGAGCTACTTCAGAAAGTAAGAACAGTCATTGCATATGTCCCAGAAGAAAGCCTTTTGTTCTAGGATCACATTTGTTTTTCCACTTAAAGTCTCTTAAATATGGCCAGAAAACATGTGCTAACACTTTTCCCCAGGACATCCTGTTTCATATCTGTGGGGTTATTACAGTTCATTCTAAGAACAAGGTTGTCAGGCTGTGTGCTCACTGGCCAACTGCAAGAGAAGGAGCAGCAATGCATCTTAGAAGAACAATGTGTGCACAGGACTGTAGTGCACCAGTTTTAATCTGAGTTAAATCACAAAACAATCAATTCCAGGTCAAACACGTGTGTACAACTCCAGAGGAAGTCATAGAGTACCCAATTTCCCTCTTACAGCAGTGTGATTTCATTCACTTAAACAACGTTACACCGGATTTATGTTGGGGTAAGAGAAGATAAGCAGGAACAGAAGTCCTATTGTGTGATCCACCACTTAAGCAAGTGGTAGTTTGGCACACATGCATACATGGAGGTTTATAAAAAAAGAAGGAATGGACTTCAGAATCAAGCCAGTGGCCTGTATTCTACACCTCTAAAGAAGCAGCAAGGGTTGTATGTCTGTGTGTGCAGGAGTAGAATTGGACTAAGAAGGAACCTCAGAAGGTCATCTAGTCCAACCCCCTACTCAAAGCAGGACTATCCCCAACTAGACCATCCCAGCCAAAACTTTGTGTAGATGGGGTCTTGAAAAACGTCAAGGATGGAGATTCCACGACCTCTCTGGGTAACCTGTTTGAGTGTTTTACTATCCTCCTAGTGAGAAAATTCTTCTTAATATCTACTAAACTTCCCTTGCTGCAATTTTAAACCATTGCTCCTTGTTCTGTCATCTGGTGCCACCACTGAGAAAAGTCTAGCTGTAAAGAAGAGAGATGAAAGTTAAGATAAAAGCTGTAAATTTGTTCATTTTTAAAAACTTTTGACATTATTCAGTGGGACCCCAATGTGCAACATTGAGAATACTTTTAAAGATATTGTGAGTGCTGTACAATATTAGGTGTGAAAACACCTACAAACAGTACCATAGCAAGGAAGTTTGGTGCCCAGGGCAAGCCCACAGCAACAACCTGCCCTCGCCCCACTCACAGATGCCTGCTCAAACTTTCCTGGGGGGTGCGTGCAGCAGCATGAGCTGTTCCCCCCACCCTCATCCCTGCATCCTCCTAAATGAGCCACTCACAGCTCTGTCCCATGTCCCGTCTTGGCTGGGCAGCACCTGTTGGTGCACCTTTGCTTTGGTGCCTGGGGCAGTCAACCCACTCTTCCCCCCCCTTGCTATGGTACTACCTACACATGACTTACAAGATAATTCCAGAATTTTTAATAGGAATTCCAGCATCAAAAGTGTTCTGACTTGTTGTGATCTTTCTGAGTTCTTTGCAACAGCACTGCACTATTTTTTTTTTCTATAAAAGAAAGAAGTCAAAACTAAAAGCTTATATGTCTGAGGAGAGTCTCAAATCTAATGAGGTTTAGAACTACTGGCCTAAATCATGAAAACGTAACATCCTCAATATAGTTCTATATAGAATATAGAGGTAATACATGAAAACTGAAAATTGAAGCGTTTCATCTTTAAATAAAATACTGTATTATTATAGCATTACCAATAATGTATTGGTACATTAGTCCATTATTTTCAATATTCATATTTATTTTATTGTCAAATTATTGAAAATATGACACAAAACAGTTTGCCTAAACCACTATAAATTACGTGAATTACTGTTTCCAAGAAGTTAAATATATTCAATTAGTTGTTACTGACAGTTAATTAAGAGATACCTAGACTTCTTAGATGATATTTCTATAATAGGATAAGCAAGAAATGTTAATATGATTTGATAACCTACATTAAAATTTCTACTTTAAATTGTACTTTGGCAAAAGCAAAATGTAGTTAAAATTGCTTGTTATCCCTGGAAAGCTTCTTTACAGTCAAGAAAACTATTAATTGAAAGATGACAATTGTGCAAGTTTAAGACTCCTGAATTTCCACTATTCCTGTTATTTAAGGTTAGTTCATTTTAGGAGATCACCAAGCTCTTAGTGGCAACTTCTTTTTCTTGCTTGCCACCTCTTGAAATTTAGCATTTGAGCTCATGGAACTATAGTTACCAGACACTCACTACTTCCCTTTGACATCAAAGTCCTTTTTCAAATATATAGGGAGGATAAAGAAGGTGCCAGGAAATGTGGGCCCCTTGCAAGATACACTGGGCAATCTGGTGGTTGCGCCAGAGAAGGCAGACCTCTTTAACAAAATCTACACCTCTGTTTTCTTGTGTAGGGACTGGGATTCCTCCCCCATGATTCAAGACAGACTAGAGGGGAACGCCTCCAGACCTTAATGTTGAGGAGGATCGGTTTAGAGTGCTTCTGGAGGAGCTAGACGTGTTCAAGTCAGCAGGTCCACATGCTCTCTGCCCCAGGGTGTTGAAGGAGCTAGCAGGGGTTATTGCAGAGCCCCTGGCATGGCTTTATGAGCACTCATCGTGCTTGGGCCAGGTGACAGATGATTGGAAGATAGCTAATGTGGTCCCCATCTTTAAGAAAGGGAGGAGGGAGGACCGGGGCAAATATAGGCCCATCAGTCTTACCTCAATCCTGGGGAAACTCTTTGAGAAGATCATCAAGGAGCACATCTGTGATGGGCTAGCATTGGGGATGATGCTTAAGGGCAACCAGCACAGTTTCATTAGGGGCAGGTCATGTTCGACCAACCCGATTGACTTTTATGATAAGGTCACAAAAGTATTGGATACTGGTGCCACCATGGATGTAGTCTTTCTGGACTTCAGCAAGGCTTTTGACACTGTCAACCATCCTACCCTCATTAAAAGAACTAGGCGACTATGGCATCGATGCCTACAGTCAGATGGATTGCAAATTGGCTGAAGAATCGTACTCAGACGGTGGTGGTGGACGGGTCGTATTTGACCTGGGGGGAAGTGGGCAGCAGAGTCCCCCAGGGCTCAGTCCGTGGGCCTGCACTGTTCAGTTTCTTTATCGTCAATTTGGACGATGGGATGAAAAGCAACTTGTTTAAATTTGCTGATGATACCATTTTTTTCAAAATTTACAAATGTGTTTTTTGAACAGCTCCCCCACTGGTGGCTGAGATTTCTGTTAATAATATTAATATTGGAAAACATTCAGGCTAGAAGTGGATTTCATGGGCTGATTTACAAGATATTGCTTCTTCAAGCTTTCGTGAAAAACAAGCTTCTGATAAAATTAAAATTATGCAAAACTAAATTCTGGGATTATATACACAGAAATTTCACTATGACCTTTCTACTAGTTTTAAACCACCTTACTCTGGAAAGCATCCTTTGGACTATTTAATTGCCAACATTTTTGCTTAAGTGAGTTAAAGTATCGGTCTCTCTTTCTTTACACAGCATGCCAGCAGCAAAAGGTAGATATATCAAGTCCTGAACAATTCACAAGGGAACCAACTAAAACTTTTATTTTTGTAAAAGTGGTCCCAGAAAACGTGAAAACCGACCTAATCCCACAAGGGAGATGCAAGCAGTAGGATGAGAGATTCTCAACCAGCTGAGTCCTTTACTGTATTGTGTTCATATATATAAAAAATAATAGGCATGCCTGAGCTAGTTTTGTGGGAACTGTTTCATCTGAATTATTTCCCACAATACATTATGGATTGCTTACATTTTTAAGACTGATGGCAGGCTGGCCTCCTAATGCCATGCTAGAATTAAAGCTCCATTTTGGACACAGCTGAATATTTTACTTGGATAGAAAAAGTAGTATATATGACAGTCTCCTTCTACTATTTGATTTGATCAAACAGGTACCACGTATCATTTATCCCACAGCTTGATATCATCTGACGTTAAAGCCAATGTTGTACCAGGGGCACATAGATGACCTCAACATGTTGAGCTGCCAACATGCCTGTAATTTATTTCAACGGAACCATAATGGAGGCTAGGCTGAGATGGATATGTCTGCAACAACTTCCGTTACTCTTCAACAGCTCAAGATGAGGTAGAAAAAAAGAACAGCACTAGGCTGACAAATTTTAAAGTTCATTTCATGTTATATTTTCTACAAATATTCACAAGACAATAGAAATCAAAGAACTGGGAATCAAATGTCAGTGCATCACCTCCTGTGAACCTAAATGTCTTTCACAAAACCCAAGTGCAGCAATTAGGATCAGTTTCTGATATTGTGGCAAAACTCAGGGGTGGCAAGATCCAGCTTTGACAAATGAATTGATCCTGCAGTTAGTTCACCAGAGATCACACATCTCCCTTTGTACAACTACAGCCTTAATTATTAGGTAATGTTTCAGGTATGGAAGAATTGTTTGGTGCACTCCTACAGCAGTTGCATCAATGCAGAGCAAACTACTCAAACTGAACAAAGGATAACAAGTGTTTGAAATGTTGCTGTGGGACATCCAATTTGAAAACAGTTGGGATTATTCGGTGGTAATGATGCTTCATTTTATTAAATGATTTCTACAGTATAGTGAGCACAAGTGCCATACTCTTACATTTTGTCAAATGCTTATTATAAACCAGACGACAATAGAGTCTCAAAATATTTCCCTCTCCAGACAGAATGTGCTTCAATAACTGTATTTATTTTCATTCCTCAAAAATATTAGTATAATAGTGTCAATTTTTAACTATTTCCAATGCAAATAATCCTATGAGATATACTATTTGGTACTGCCCAGCCCCAGTTCCCAGAATAGAGAAACAACATGCATGACTCTGAGCTGCAGGAGTCTGGAAACTAGAGTAGGCATGGGGGTGGAAATGACAGAGCCGCCTGCTGTGCTGGCCTGGTCCAATCCCCCCCAAGATCCAAGCCAGCAAACGGCGGGGGGGCTGTCATGCAGCAGAAGTCCATTCCTCTCCACAAACCCCAGCCTCCTGATGGCTGCAGCTTGGAGCTGCAGGCAGCTTTTCATTGCCCTGGCAACTGGGTGTAAGCAAGGGGAAAAAAATCCCCAATCACGTGGACCCAGCCTGATCCCCACCCTAAGACCTAAGCCAGCAAGCCAGGGGGTGGGGGAGGAGGAGGAGGAGCCCATGGGGCGAGTGGGTTTGGTTTCTTCACCACCTGCCCCATGTTCTAGGCACACTAAAAAAAAAAACCAAAAAAAAAAAACCACTTGTGGCTCCAAGCTGCAGCCTTCAGGAGACCAGGATGAGTGGGGAAGTGGAAATGCAGCCCCCCTGCCACATGGGCCTGGCTCAGAATCCTCCAAGACCCAAGACAGCAAGCTGGGGAGAGCCACATAGCAAGGGGGAACCCCCTTCCACTCCTGCATCCTGAAGGCTACAGTTGGAGACACACATGGCTTTTCTAGGGTGCTTTGAACTGAGGGAGTATGGGAAAGGGAACAGAGTCCCCCTGCTGTGCTTACCTGGACCAGCTTCCCCAGGACCCAAACCATCATGGCAGGGGGGCTGCGTTCCCCACCCATTACCATGCAACCAACTGGCACAGGGTTGTGCCATAGTAGGCAGACCCTGAGCTGCCCTCCCCACCCACGGAACAGCATGTGTCTTCTGTTCAGTGCCAACCTAATCTAGAGCTCTTTGAGCGAATCGTGATCCTTAGGACACTTGTGCCACAGGCTTTTTGAATGCCTGTGCAACCAAGGATGAATGACCTACAGCATGTCCTTGGGAAGACTTCCAAGAAATGTCGTTTATACCACACTCAATTCAATATGATGCCAAGTTCTACCCCACATTGATAGCAATGCTTTATGTAGTTCAGCTGAAACACTGCTCTAACTCCTTGTTATGCAAAAAAGATAGTAAAAACCTATGACTTTTCTAAACAAAACAAAAGTTGACAGCATTCAGTGCGAAGAGGAGAACAATAAATGTCAGCATGATCTATAAGTACAGAATACAAGCAAACATAGGCTTATACAACTCATAGTAGACAAATATGAGTCTAGGAAAAATAGTATAATAATAAATAGGAAATATTGTCTCACTAGGCATGCATATATAACACTGAACAGTAGAAAGATGCTGGATGTTTGTAAAAAATTAAAGTTTTCTGCACTTCTCTCAATACAATTAAACACTAAGAATGATTGAGATGTAAATAAAGAGAACTGAAGACCAGAAAAGAAAGACCAACTTTATACATAGGGGCCAGTTCACTTAGGTTTTAGTGAAATAAGGAACTTACATGAATAAAAAAAAGTTACCACGTAACTGCATTCAGTTACTGTACCTCTGAGCCATAAAACCTTAAACAGCAAAATATGACTATATTCTCTACCATGAACCTCAAGGGTAAAGTCAGGTTTCAGGTCTTTTTATTCTGGACAAGAAGAGCATGCCTACACATGCAATTAATGTGATTGAATAAAGTTTTGGCACAATTTGTATTGGTGTTCAGCACACTGAGCTGGGTTGGGGCAGCCTCAGCTCTAATTCAGGTCAGCCCCATCAGTGTCTACACAATCTGTGGTGCATTAAATAGTGCCACCATAAGATAGCACTTGTCAACACAAGCACTATCCTAGGGCAGCTTTTCTTAGTTTTCTGTGGCCTAATAGGTCCACATGTGTAGATGTTTAGCCTCTACTGCAGAGCTAATTGATTAGTTAATTAGCTCTGCAGTAAACATCTCATGTAAACATGCCTAGGAAGTAGAAAACAAAAGCTGACAAGTGAGAGTATCACTGCCACTGGTGAGGACAAGAGTATTCAAAAAGCATACATTCTGCATTGTGGCATAAGCAAAGGTCTCGAGAGCTGTTTCTTCCACTGACTGCGTAATAGCATATGAAGTATAAGGTATTCAATTCTTGAACTCATTTTGTAAAAGGTGTAAGGAAGTTCTTAGCAAAGCTATTTTCATGTACACATCATTTTTTCAGAGTGTAATTTATGAATATCCTCCTCCCCTAAAGGTACACCCCAAGTAGTAGTATATTAAATAGTAAGCTGGTGTCCCAGATGACAAATATGACATTTATATCATATATGAAAAAAATAGAGATTTTGCATCCTATTTCAACATGAGAAATTAAGTCCTTTTATTTAGCTCCTTTCACACTTGAATTCAACATTTCATTCTATTGAACTCTACCAGTGTCTTTACAAATGCTCTGGGGTACAGAGGTGGGGACTTCAACTACAGCAGCTCTCAGGAGGACCACCAACATCATACCTATTCAGTACCTGGCACTTCAAAATGCCCCTGGAGGCACTGAATACATGAGACACGAAGGCTGCTAAAGTGTGCTAATTAGCATGCTCCAGCAGAATTAATTAATCGAGTCTGCTCCAACACACTGTAATTACAGCATATGAGATCAGACATCCTACATGTCTACAGGCACCCTAAAGTTGAATCTTTTTATAAAAAACCCCACAAGATTTGTTCTCTCAATTTCCACCAATACATAGAAGCACATATTATTAGACTTTCATGTCCTGTGGACAATTTCATTTTAAAGCAAAAAACAAAACAAACAAACAAACAAACAAACAGTCTCATTGATTTATCTGGGAAAATAAAGTCCAATTCTTAACTGAGACAACAGGAAAACAATCACATTGAAGTAGAAACATATTCTCTAGGTACAGACAGTCAAAAAATCTGAAGCTGGATCAATTCAGTCTTTGCAGGTTAGTCTAAACTACACCGATTAAATTGAAACATAAGTGAACACAAAATATATATACACAAATGATATAAACACTTACCTTTGATTCAGGTAATGCAGCCACATGCCTTCTAATGGCTTAGACTAAAAACTAGGAGTTCCTAGATTACAGCTTTCTGGCTGTGTGTTCACTTCCTCTTCCTACTACCCCCAAGGTCTCTGGGATTTGCAGTCCAGACTTACAACAGCAGCACTCTGCAGGGTTGCTTATCACTTCCTCTTCCTGCTTCCAGGTACCTCTGGGACTTGTAGTCCACAGTGGGAGTCAGCAATACGTTTGAGCAGGGGAAGGGGTGTTTGACCCCTTCTGCAAGAGGTAGTCCACATCCCCCTCCCCCTTGCAGACTAGGTTTCATCCTCAGCCAGACCTTCCCCCTCATCCCTTTACAGC
>JAGPOW010000261.1:132105472-132129146 GCA_030014935.1 Caiman crocodilus
ATAACTACAAAACCAGCTTCATCCTTCACCACTAGGGATGCATTTGAGAACATTGAAGAGTTTTGTGTGTACAACATGACTAATGATTGGGTTCCATATGCAAGCTGAGTTGTCATGTTGCCTCTGAAAATGCTTCCAACACACAAGTATCTCAGGGTGTGGATTATCATTTAAAAAGGCAACTGAGCAATAACATACGGTGTTGTCAATAGTCGAGGTGACCATAATGATGGGTTTCAAGGAAAAGAAGAGTTAACACCACTTCCACTGAAGGATATTGGCCTCTAATATTTGTTAAACCTTACACTGTGAGCTGCATAAATGTTGACTGGTGTCAGTGCTAGCTCCGGTTTGGAGCAGTGACACTTCAGGTTTGGAGCAGGGACCTGGAGGACTGAAAGCTTAAAATCCCCCCCACCTCCATTCCAGTCTTGCCCCCTGTCTTTCCTGCCCCCCTGTCCTCCCCACTCCTTACTTCTGGCTGTCCATGCTGTTTATCCCAGGAGAGAAGGTAGGGAAGGGTTACCTTCCTGCCAAGCCACCACTGCTGGGCTGCTGCTCTTCTCTAGGCTGAGCCCACAAAGAGAGCAGCAGGAATAACAGCCAGGCAGGTTAACCCTTTCCTTTCTGCTTTCCTGGAACAGACAGTGCCTGCAGCTATAACTAAATGGTGGTAGGAGGCAAAGTGGGAGGGGGGCAGAGGGGTGCTAGTGGGATGCTTACATTAAGTGCTAGTCTAGAGTGGCTACACCTTGGTGTAACATGATCTGGGTAACAGGGATCACAGATAATCCCTGGAATGGCATAACTTTGACACTTTTAATGAATGCTTAAAAATGTTTTCAGATGTTAATGTGCAGATAGTCCAGGTATTGTGAGCTCCAGGAACTATCCAAAATTGCCTTGCAACAAGGCCCATAGATTAACCCACTGGTAAATATAGATGCAATTAAAACCATTGAACTTCAAATAGAAAAGAGTTATTATTTTATGCATCTTCATTTGTACCATAAAACTTAGAGAAGTGTTTAACAAACATGCTTTGCTTTTGCAATAAGGAACATTTTGGAAAGGTCTTATATAAATATAAAATCTGGATAAAATTGGAGGGCTGAGAAAAATTATCTGAAATAATACCATTCAGAAATCCAAATCTGTATAGGTGTGATAAGATCTCCCAATCCCTATCTTTACTTTACAGAGTTTGAACCTTTTTACTTTCAGTAGTTTTTCGTTCCATCATTCCAATAGGGAATAAAAAAACCTCTAGAAACTCAGAAGCATCACGCCTTCAGTCAGCTCTAATGGTTAGTACTTTTGAAAATCTGGTCTTTAGTTCTTGTCTTAAAGAGACAGCTTGTTAAAATAGGAAGCACTTGTACAATGATAAGCAATAACACTTAGGAGAATTTCACACGTATTTGCATAACTCCATTCTCTTTAGTGCCAATAATATAAACACAAATGAGATCCTTTGCTATTTATGTGCTTTAAAAAAAAGTTCTGTAAACAGTTGTTTTTAGATGTTGCTCTATTTGCCTTATCTGTTGTGAACTCTTTTTCAATAAGCAGTATTTACTGTCATGACACATGTAGGCATGAGCAGAACTAATCATCACCAGGCTCTCTCTACTGCTGAACTGAACAAACTAGCTGTTCAAGACTTCTGCAAACGTTTCTGCTTTGTAAATCAATGAGAACCTAATGGAACATTTTCCTTCTCTTTTTCAGGGACACAACAGAGTTCCAGGAACTCATTTCCTAGTGTCACAAACAAAGAGCTGGCTTAACTAGATATAGTGGCTTTCAAAGACACAAGGTCCCAAAAGCCTGGTAATAGACCAGCATGACAGTCCAACTGAAGTTTTAATCTATAGAATTAATACTGATTCCAGCACCTGTGACAGATGGTCAGTAGAGGAGAAAGCTATCCCCATCAGCACAGCTGAGTTTTGAAATCCCAATGCACAAACCACAGATGGCTTGGCAGAACTGCTCAGTGCTGTGAGAGATCCAAAAATAGACTTTACTTGTTCTTTGGTGTGCTGCTAAATACAGGTTTGCATTATTTGCAAATGACACAAAGGCATAACATTCTCCCCAGGATTAAAGTCACTTTTCATTAATACAAAGATCAGCTGGCCAGTACAAATGCTGGAACACTTGGAAAGGTTGTTCAGTCGGGAACATGCTGATTCAATACATTGATCTAATTATTCTGTTCTGGCTGTAGGAGTTTCTGTCGTTTCACTATTTACCATAAGGCTATGATATTTCATTTGGAGCATGCAATGCCTTCCCCCGCACTATGGCTCAGAGTTAGCCAGGTATTGCTTACTTGCTTACTTATCTGGCATTAAAAAGGAAATAAATGAATCACCAACACATAGAGGGATAATTTTACTGATCCAAATATTGCATCCACCACTGCTATAAAAATACTAATACTGCTTCAGTAGATTAGGATGGTCACTTTGGAAACTAGTCATGGCAGGGATGTGGGAAGCATACAGCACAGGAAAGAGACATGCCTTTTTTACCTGTCTGGATTGCTGGGTTTGGTTCAGGCCCCAGAATACAGATATCTATTTCAGCAGCAGCAATGACACTGGCTGCAATTGGGAACTGTTTGCCTTTATTAATATTTATGAAGTGTGCATCCCTCATGCTATCATGCTGGTTGTCAGCCTTCAGATAAACCTAGCCATAAACAGCCATAGAATCAATTCTCTTAGCTTCTCCTATTGCCCCCTTCTGAGATTGAAGTATATTGCCAGAGTAATTCTGGGAGTAAGAAATTAATCCCTTCTGCTTGCACTGTTATTATGGATTATATCAGGGCCGTCCAAATTCTAAGAGGCCCAGGGCCATGAGCTGTGCAGGCTGCACCAACACAGTTTGAGAGTTCCTGGGGCCATATGTTGCCTGGGACTACCACAGAGCCTACCACTGCCGTACCACGCACATGTGCTTGCCTGATCTTGAACTCCCTGGCCACAGGCTCCCTCGCTGCACTGTAGGCTGTGTTGTGTTGAACTGTGCTGCCCCACCCCACCCCACCCTCTAGGAAGAGGAAAGAGAAGGAAGGATGGAGAGCACAGAGATCTCAACTTCTTCTTAAACTAGACTTATTCAGACAGCAGCAGCCAGGTGAGAGCCTGGTGCCGGCAAATTAACCCCTTGCAGGCTACATGCAGCCCACAGGCTATCTATGGTCTACATTATGGCAGAGATTAGAACTCCTCCTTGCTACCACCTGAACCTGTTTCTTACTACTTGTGTGGATTGCAAATTCAAAAACAGAGAATGGTAGGCACCAGAGAAGGCTGTACTAAAAAGAAACTCCATGCCCCAAAGAGTTATAATCTAAATCCATGAATCAATTAGACATGGATCTGGATATGGGCAAAGAACAGCTAGAGAGACAGATGTGCACCTGAGGTAAATGGCTCAATTCAACCCTACATGCACAAACAAAAGACTAGTTAGCCCATCCTATGTGGCCAACTCATCAACTTTCCTAACCCCTCAATTCACACAGGGTTTCCTACTCACTTAGCCTTATTGACCTACGATATTTGATGTTTCTCTTTAAAAAAAAGCAGCTTGATTCCAATGCTTCATTTCCGCACATGTATTCCTAAACCCATACTTACTAAGAAAAGCTTGAGAACACCACAGATACAATCTGCAACTCAAAAGACAGAATAATCCCAATATTTATTACTTAAAATCAAACAGACCCTAGCACAACTCATTTTCAAACTACTCAGTGAGGCCTGACTTGTAAGTTTCAAACACTTGAGAGTGAATTTGGGTTGGTTTTTTTTCATTCCTTAGCGGAGATGAAGCCAAATGAAGTCCTACCACCCATTCAGTCTCCATGGATCTAATATTTGCTGGATGTTCAACCATCATTCCTTGGAACCTAAAATACCCAGATTTCCCAAGAGGTCTTCTATCCAAGTACTAGCCAAAACTTAGCTTCTGAGACCATGGTAGAGTGGACTATTTCAAGTTCACCTGATCTTTGGTTCGAATTAGTAATATTCTTTGCAAATAATCACAATCATACTGTCTCAGCATTTAAAGGATGTTATAGACAGGGGTCATTAAAGCTGATTACAGTCATATACTGAATAGATTTTAAAAGAATTTTGCAGTGTCCAATTATTGTATAATTATGTTTTAAACAAAACTCTTCAGTACCCATGAAAACCTCTCTTGGGGGAAGGGCAGGGGGGATTGATATGAGCACAGATCCAGAAAAAAGGAGATTGGAAGCATTTAAATGAAATATACTGAGCTTAACAGACAGAATAAAAGGTCAACATAACCATGGAACTACTTAAGACTTCCAGGGAAACATCAAGGCAGACTTAATTTCTGTAATGCCATGAAAAGAGAGAAAATTTTAGGTAATTAAAGGCCACTTCCACTGTGATACCAGTTCCTCACAAGTAATTAAAAATAAAATTAAACTTGCACCCTTACTTCCTCTCTAGCCAAGAAAATAAATAAGCTTAATTAATTTATGTGCTTTTTGTTTGCTTGCTTGTGTTAGAGGAAGCAAGTACACAAATATTTATAGTGCTGATAGAAAACAGATTTAAAATGAGTTTTCTATCAAGCACATTTCTCAGCTCAGCCTCACACATGGTTCCCTAAATTCCTTAGTCAGGGCCTAGCACATACAAAAAAATATATCCTCAGGGTTCCCAGGCCTCCCCCACTCCCTTCACTGCCAGATGCTTTCATTGTTCAGAACTTCAACTGTTATGGGGAACCATAATAGCCGAGGAAAAGAAATTCTTGAATAGCAGAAGAAGGGAAGTTAGCCAAATAGGACACATTATTGCACTGCTGTATTAGAGAGTGAATGGGGAAGCAGAGAAGCAGCTCTTATCTGAGAAAGTCTCAAAACTTTAAGCAGTCCATAATGTTTTAAGCACTATATTTACCATTTATGGGGAGACAATAAAATGCAAGTTAACTACTGACCTACGGACACATTTTAAATTGCTTTTAACAGGAAAAAAAAATGAAACTGCAAAGGGATATTGTCTTCCTATTTATGGCCCCATAACACTCAAAAGTGGAGATGAAAAAGTATTTCAGTAAACAGCATCCTGTTAACCAAGAGATACTTTATCATCAAAACTTTTAAAACCACCCTGCAGTTAGGCTGCCACTGTAAGCATGGGGCGTAAGCAGCATAGTGAAGGTTCAGGTTAGCCGAGTACCTAAGCCTGTGAGGGAATCCAGATCTACAGCGAAGGCTATGCCGAAGGGGTCAAAGCTAGGTAATCAGAGTCACACCTCTAATCTCAAATTATATCCATGTTCATGCTTCAGGTCAGTCTAAAGGTCAGTAGCCAAGTTTGTACAACCAGACAGACAAGAAGAAAAATGCTACTGGGATCCAGGGCTGGAATAGGCATGAGCTGCTACAGAGTGAGACATGGAGAGCCTTGTTACATCTTGCACTGTGAGCTGCAACAGTGTTGATTGGTATTACTTTCATAGATGTTAGGGGCTGGAAGGGACTTTACAGATCATCGTGTCCAGCCCCTCTGCACTTGGGCAGAAAGACTGCTGGGATCAGATGACCCCAACAAGATGGTTGCCAAGATGCTTTTTAAAGGGTGACCGTACTACTTCTGGGAGGAGCCTGTTCCAAACCTTGGACACTTGACTCCTAAAGCGATTTTCAGTCAGTTTGTGTCCATTGTTCCTTGTCCTATCCTGGGGGGCCTTGGTGAATAAAGACTCCTCCAGGCCCGATGTATGCCCCGATAAACTTATAGGCTGCCACCAAGTCCCCTGCAAGTATTCTCTTCTCCAGGCTGAACAGTCCCAAGTCTTTCAGCCTCTCCTCATATGACCTGGTCTCCAGGCTTCAAATCATGTGTGTGGCCCTCCTTTGGCCTCTCTTGAGCTTCTCCACATCCTTCCTAAAGTGTGGTACCCAGAACTGGATACAGTACTCTACCTGCGGTTTCACCAAGGCTGAATAGAGTGGGAAGGTAACATCCTTAGTTTTGCCTGAGATGCCTCGGTGGATGTATGCCCATGTTTCATTAGCTCTGCCAGCTACAACATGGCATTGATGGCTCATGTTCATTTTGTTGTCCATCATGACACACAGGTCTTGTTCAGCTGTGGTGCTGGCAAGCGTAGCACTGCCGGGCCTGTAAGTATGTTGTGGATTATTTCTTCCCAGATGGAGCACCTTACATTTCTCCATATTAAACAAAATCAAGTTGAGATATACCCACCTTGTAAGCCTGTTCAGGTTGGCCTGTGTTGCCAGCCTGTATGTGAGCATGACCACGCTCCCCTATAGTTTGGTCTCATCAGTGAACTTGGCCAGTTCGCTTTTAATAGCCAAATCCAAAAAATCGATGAACATGTTGAAAAGCACTGGTCTGAGCACTGAACCCTGAAGGATGCCACTGGTCACTTTCCACCATGATGACTTTCACCATGATGACTCTAGTATTCGTTTGGAGTTTGGAGCACTTACGCCCTTAGCTTAGAAACCTTCACAGACTTTCCCCCCACCTGCACAGCTTTGACTTGACACTAGAGGCTTGATGAGCAGAAGCAGGACTAGGAGCTATAGCTATGTGTTGCCATTACAGGGCTGGTCAGCCCAGGGCCAGATTAATGCATAGGAAAAATGTATAAGGCCCTAAGAGAAGAAGGGGCGCAAGTTGTTTGTCCATGTTGTGCTCATTTTACGTATAATTATTGAGTAAAAAATTGTAGGGGGCCATGAGTTTGTTTGCCTATGGCCCACTAAAGGGGTTAATCTGGCCCTGGGTGAGCCAGGACAGACTTCTATCCCTGGTTCATGGGTGCGGATGTGAGAGATGCTGGGATATCGAGAACTTCAGTTTGGGTGGCTTGTCTATGGGAAGTGGCCACACCTTAATCGAACAGGAGCTGGGTAGTGCAGATCAGAGATAATCCTGCCCTGTAGTGGCGTAACATTGGGTTACCTAACAAGTGCATTTTCAAATGTCAATGTGCTTAAAGGTATATATATCTCACATAAGGCAAGCTGGAAGAATGGGAAGATCATACCTGATCAAAAACATGTTTCAGTAGTTAATGATTTATTTGACAACGCATAAAACTCCACTCTTCCATATGATGCTCAGAAATGCTCACCACAATCTTATGTCAAACGATAATCATCACTAAGTTAGGTAGAAGGTCTGCTATAGGCTTTAGCAGTCGACTGTTTAAGATTATTTTTAAAAGAGCAGGGGATGGGACTGAGGCAGAAGGCAAGAACTCAGAAATACCATCCAAAATAGGAATTAAGCACAAATTAGCAGCAATAGAAAGGATAAAAAGAGGCTTATGAAATATAATCTATAACACAAACCCTTTGTGTTATACAGCCATACAAATTTGTGACCTTGTGATAAGTCTTTATTAATACAGTATCTACTTCATTACCTAGACTAAAATCACTCATCTCTCATACATATTTAGATATGCTTCAACAATTAAAAGTGCATAAAAATAGCTTGTGGCTGTCTGGTTCTTTATTTAATATTGGATTTAACAAAACCCCTTTATAATAGTCAGCATTTGGGATCCAAATAGTCTATATTATCAACAGGTTTCAACCAAATGAACATTAGAGTCAGCTTTTCTGATGCACTTATTTACATTTTATACTTACAATTTTTTTCAACTTCTCCATTTTAGTTTTACTTACATTAGCACCCTGGAAGTTCATTTGGCTTCAGTTGTCCACAAACATCCAACTTCAGTAGGATAGCAATCAAGCCTCTTTGTGGGCAGTTTTGATCAGAAAAAAAATCTCTGGAAAGAAAATTGTGGAAAAATTGTGGAAATCTTCAGTTACTTTTCATTAACAAAATGAGAGGTTTTACAAATCTAAGATGGAGATGCATATACAAGTTTGCAGCACTCTGAGTTTCATGGATTTATTTTTCACTTTGCTAAGTAGGAAGAATATCTACTTATGGGATGTCACATCATTTAAATGTTTGTATGATTAAGGAAGGCCTGAGCAAGAACTTCAGTATTTGTGCACAAAAGACTGAGTCTACATATGATGCTGACTGCGCAGAAGCCTGAGACTACTATTCAGTAATGTCACATCACTGATGTTGCCACGTAACACTATTGCACAGTAGTCTCAGGCTACTGAACAGTCAGCATCTTATGTAGATGCAGCCAAATTCTACTACTCCGAATTAAGGAACATGGATATTATCTTAATAATTTAAATAGAGGAACATTCATGCATTAACTTATTCATACAATTGTTTGCAACTGGTTACATTAAAAAAAAATACTTGAAACTTTCTTTTCATACATTATTTGAGGAGGTAGTCATGTGAGCTTGAGGCAGGCAGAAGGCAGGACGGAGTGGCACATTACAATCTTACTTATATATTTTTTGAAAAACTCTATAATGGTTTCATAACATATGATGGGAACATCAGTCCCACAGATGAACTAATTATATTTTATGTGTGTACATATTTATGTGTGCATGTATTAATATAGATACTGTGGGAGCCGAGAAAGTGGAATTAGTTGTCCGAGAGGCAGCAGTGGTTGTGACAAAAAAAACTTTACTTACAAGCTGTATACACGAGGTATGCAGTGTAGGCACAATCCATAGACAGAGAGCAAACGAAACTGTAGGCAAGTGCACTGACGTTTAAACTCACACGGGGTATGGGGTATGTCGTGGTAACCATGACGGGGAGTCGTTGGTGGTTGATCAGGCCCCTCCGTGGCTCCAAAGTACACGTGGGGATCTCTCCCTACACGTGTTTGAGCTCTCCTCCAATTTGGGCAGGTACCACCCAAGCCTTTTGTACAGCCAGCAAGCCAATTGCTGACCGCCACGTGTACATAATTTACACTGAGCCAATTGTGAGCATGCACTCGATGGTGCAGTTGCAAGCTTTTGGCGGGCTCTGATTTTATACCAAGACACTTTCTCGCCTTACAGGGGAAATCCCTGCACCGGGGACTCACAATGTGCTTAACACGCAGCTGTGCCGAGGCATCTCTTAACCATTATGCTCTGACAGATACATATAAATGCACATACACGTAACATGGTTTTTAAGTAAGTTTGTCCATTTACTAGTTTTCAAAATCCAGATTTGGAAACTGAGGTGCAATTCCTAATTTCATGATAGACTTCCCATGTGACGATGAACAAACAACTTTGGACAAAAGTGATAAGGAGCAGGGATAGGGATCAAGTGAAAGGTGTGGGGACAAGGAGCATAGGGCAGACTCCCTGTTTTCCTTGCTGCTGTTTTCCCTGTGAGGGAGGGAGGGAGGAAGGGAAGTACATTTAAGAGAACCTTCCAAGAACTAGATACTAGGCATGGAAAGTTAAAACAAATTCATAAATTTCCCATGTCTAGAATAGAATTATTGGCAGATCACCTTAAATTCTATGTTGTCTTGTATTCAGGTAAATATGGTGCATAGATAGATTTAAGGATCTGGGCTTTAACTGCTCTACCTTAAATCCTAATCTGTAAAATGGGTACAGTACTTTCTAAGAGTAGTATGAAGATAAATACATGGAAAAAGTGCAATCTTCTGAGAATTAGGTCAAGTTAGCTTGTCTATGAAGGTATTAAAAAAGACATCTGCCTTGAATATAGATATCATAAGAAGCAGCTTTCTCTTTTTTAAAATAACAATTCTCCAACAGGAAGCTTTTTCTCTGTACTTCCATCTTTTTGTTCACATTTTCTGGAAATACAATATACAGAAAAAAATGACAAATAATCTAATCTTAACAGTAATGCTCCCATAAACAATAAACTGTAAGTATACTGAGAAAGAAGCAGAATGGAGAAGTGGTAGGATTATCCATTGGAAAAATATATTTCACAGCTGGCAATTAATTCCATTTGTTGGATAAACTTTAAGCAGGAAATTGCAACATGTTTGGAACACTGTGTGGTCAGGCAATTAACACAGTCCTGTGGCTCTTAACAAACTGAAAGCCAAAAGACTAAAAAGTCAAATGCAAATAGTTACAACATTTAGAGAAGACCATGGCTGTCCAGATGTAGAATCACATGAATTATCCTTTATGATACAGAAAATGAAGCAGTACGCTACATCAGTGGAGGATTAAGTATGATGAAATGTTCATGTAACCGTTACTGGTTACCTTTACATAGACAATGAGACATAAGGCCATGATAGATGTTACAGTTTACAACCCGATAATGCATTACAACATGTAACATTATACAAGTGCATGGGATTATATATCTCATTTAGGGGTCCAATTATTGTGTGATAACTAAAGCTGAATGGACATAGTTTAGCTGAACAAGATGTAGTTCAACCAGGTTCTGTAATGTGTATCACGTTAGGATCTGCGCATTGAGAACTTGTTTTGTCCACCAGGTCTCGCTCCAAAGCCTGTAATTTCTTATGTCCATGCATCCTTGTTATGGAATGGGTGTGACTGAGGTTAAACAGATAAAACAGGTTCTGCTGGAAATGTACTCAGTTACCACCTGGGAATTTGCCAACTTGAGAATTCAAGTAACCACTTGAACTAGTAGGTATCAGGAGTGGGATCCTGGATAGTCCTAAAGCTATAGACTTGAGTTTCTGCACCCTGGTCTGGAGTGAAATATGCTGTGTTATGTCTAAATGCTCCAAGGACAGAGAAACGAGAGGAGTATGAGACCTCCAATCTTCCTCACTTATCACTCCTGAGATGCCTGTGTCTCAGGAAGTCAGAAGCATATATACAGACTCATTCTCCAGTCACATGCTTCCAAATGAATTGACACACCATTAATGCATATATCTGCTCTTCCAAGATGCACACGTTTGCATAGATATCAGCAGGGGAGGAAAGAGGAAGATGAAAGTGGAAAAAAACCCAAACAAAGTCACAGAAATTTCAACTGAAGGAAAGCTGTGACTTTTTATGCCAGTGTCAAGCTCAGGTATGATCAGTATTTATCCTGGAGGACCATGCAGCAGCCCCAGCCATGTGGTGGGATTCCACGGTGCCAGGTGCTGTAAACACATCAAACAAAAGGACAGTCTCCCAAGGAAAACAGAACAATAAGAACAGAAACTGGGGCAGGCTCACTGATAGGTATGAGGTAGTTTCTACCTGTGAATTCAGTGAGTCTCCTCAGCTAATGCCTGATGTGGCTGGGAGAAATTCCATGATACTCTCTGCACAACTTCCTGGCACTTTGTGTCTCTGGACATGATTGTTAGCAGGCAGCCCCTCAGGCACAGCTGCATCTGCTTGCTCCTGTGGACTGCAGGGCCCTGGTATTGCATGATTGTCCTACAGAAGGGCAGTTGTCTGGCGTTTGTGCTACTCAAAGCCAGAATAGATGTCTGATGAATTCTAGCATCTGGAAAGCCTTCAGACTGTTATATGGCACAATGGCCCACTGCTTCTGCCAGTCAGACCATCTCCTACTTCCTAAAAGCTGCTGAATTCACCCCTAAATGCTGGATGCTCCCTAAAACCCATAAACAAGGGAACCCTGGCAGACCTATTATATCCAACCATGGAACTCTCTCTGAAGAAATACCACGTTTCTTCTAATCAATCCTAAAACTTGTCATCCAAAGAGCAAGTTTTGTCCAAGACGTAACAGACTTTCTATGACAACTTACCTAGACCGCCTTCTGAGCAACACCCTTCTAGCCACCATGGATGTTACCAGCCTGTATACCAACATCCCATACCAGGATGGCATTCAAGCCTGCCTTACATATCTGCAAGAACAAGATTGCAATGCAGAGTACAGTCCAAAAGATATTACCAAACTTATGCACTTCATCCTCACACAAAACAAATCCCCTCTTAATAAGCAACACTTTCTCCGAACCATGAGCACAGCTATGGGCACGAAAATGGCCCCACAGTATGCCAACCTTTTCATGAGCCGCCTAGAAGAAAAATTCTTTAAGTACTGCACCAGCAAACCCTTACTATATTTAAGATATACTGATGACATCTGCATCATTTGAACTTTAAACCTGTAATCTCTGATTGATTTCCATCAGAAATTCAACATGCAGCACCCCTCCATCAGGCTCTCTCTGGAATACTCCAACACCAAAATTCACTTTTTTAAACACAACGGATACTATCCAGAATGGTACAATACAGGCCACCATATACAAGAAACCCACAGACCAACATATATACCTGCAAAGAACCAGCAATCACCCTAAACACACCAAGAAAGCTGTAATATACAGCCAAGCCCCCCGAGACCACCACATTTGCACTGAGAACACCCATGATAACCACCTCACAAATCTCAAACAGGTGTTCATTCAAGAAGGACACTCCTTCAGGGAGATAGATTTCACTTTTGAAAGAGCCACCCAGACACCATGTGAAGAACTGCTGCAATACAAAAGAACCCCTAAATGAACTACACAACACCGATTGTGACATATCATCCCTCCCTAGAACCTATATGGAAAATCCTCAAACAATTGCAACCCATACTAGAAGAAGACCCAATTCTCAAAGAGAGCTTCCCAGAACCAGCGATCCCATCCTTTAAACAAGCACTGAAACTTACTAACCTTATCACCAGAAGCAAACTTCCTATGGCCCAAAACATACTGAATGGATTCAGACCATGCCAAGACAAGAAATGTAAAACCTGCCACCACATCTCCACTAACCCCACAATTACTACACCCAAAAACAGAACTATTAACATTCCTGGATCTTACACCTGCACCCCCAGAAATGTAATATGTCTCCTCCAGTGCGCCAAATACCCTGATGGAAAATATGTAGAAGAAACCACACAACAACTGCACACCAGAATGAATGCACACCATAAATCTATCAAAGACAAGAGTATCCAATTGCTTGTGGGGGCACATTTCTCACAAGAAAACCATCCTCTCTCCAATCTCTCAGTTCCAATCCTCAAAGGAAATTTACAAAATACCTTTTACAGATAAGCCTATGAACTTCACTTCATCAATCTACTGAATATAAAAAATCATGGACTAAATATACACACTGGATTTATAACACATTATAACCTGCCTAGCATCTGACTCCACAGGTAAACCCTCCTTTTTTTTACCAGCTATTCTCATTCTTCCCTTCCCCCCACTGTCCTCTTTTCCATCCTTTGACTATAGCTACATTCATTTCCCTTTCCTTCTTCCCCACCCCAGAACTGTCTCTCATCTACTGACCACCACAATTTGCATTTTCACTGGCTGGTTTTATTGCATACATACTGGCCTTTGGCTGCTTTACCGCTCCATCCAGAAAGAGCATAGATCATCTCCAGACAGTTTCCTAGCTTGATGAAGGGTATTTGTGCCCAAAACCTTGCTAAGAAGAATTTTTCCAACTATTTGAATGGCCTAATAAAGATATCAGATTTACCCAAAGAACCTTGTCTGTCTATATCCTTAGACCAACATGGCTACAACCTACACCCTTGAAACATGGAAGACATAAGCTTTTAATATTCATTAATTTACTTTTTAAGCTTAAATATTTACACTTTCACAGCAAATACATAAAACTAATTAATTCAAGATACATTAATATTCAATAGATATATTTTATCTCTAGAACAGCCCCACTCAGCGCATGAGAAGTCAAGGTACACGACTTTGCTCTGAAAAACATCCTGGTGTGCAACCACCATCCAGTGGAACTATGAGTTACATAATACATGATTGAATGAATGTATACTTCACACCTAAACAGCAGGTGCAACTAAATTGGATGCTGAATCCACATTTAGATAAATCACTTACATACGCATGAATCCCTCTCAAGAATGGCAGAAACTCTTGCAGCTTTCCAGTCAAAACAAACTGATCTGTGTTTTTTGAAGTATTTGTAAAATACTGGTTTACACATATTAAATATTAAAATATGCAATGGTTTTATTCTAGTTTCCAGACTCTGTATATTTGCTTCCTTTATCAATTTAGGTTATCAGCTTCTTGGGGAAGGAAACCTTTGTAGTCTTGAGTTTGCATTCTGCCTAGCACAATGTGGTCTTGTCTGGGGTTCATAAGTGCCATGACAACATAACTTTTTTTAAAATAGTAGAGAATGGGACAGACAAACAAACAAACAAAACAAACACCCTGCCCCGCTCCAAATCTCACTCATTGTTCAGAAAAAAAAATCTTAACGAATCCTAAAAGGATTTTCATAGTGTATGTTGTAAGTGCAGATCCTAAAGAATGTTCTGACCTTGGATGCATCACAGAATATTTCAGAGGCAGGAATCATTTTATTTAATAAGGACTAAGTAATTGGTTTTTAATGTCTCGTATCTAAACAGATAAGGTATGAAAATTCAACATAGAAAATAGAAATCCTATCTGAATAATGTAGAAATAATACATATTTTAAGGTTAAACTGTAGGTTTTTAATAACGTAAACTGTTTCATTTGTCTCTGTCTCCACCCTCAAAAGGAAAACAAGTTTTAGAGAACCTTTTATTATTTTGCTTCTTTATCTATGAACCCACTATAAATGTAAATTTCATCTTTGGTACTCGTGGTGAGAATTCATTGGCACAAGTTTAACAACTTTCTGATACAGCCTGTCCTTTTTCATTAGTGAATTATAAGGGTAGCAAGAAATGGTGAATATATCTGAAGAGAAGATCACTGATTTAAGATCTTAACTGTGGATTAAGTTTTTAAAATTTGGCTCACATAGTTTAATCTATCAACTGTGTACCCTTTTGTGCAAAGCAGATTAAAGCTCCCAATGAAATTGAACAAAATATGTTTGGGTTACTTCATCTTTTTTCCACTGTATCCATATGGAGAACTTTTTTTTTAATTTTATTATATCATAATGTTGTACATCTGTTGTATGGTTAATCCTTTGCTGCAGTAAAACATAGTTTGGGTTCTGTTCCAGTGTAAAATCATTTGAAATAATGATATACTCATTGGTCATGTCTGTTGGCTTAGAAAATGGTATTTAAAGGTTTGGTTTTTGGGACTTGACATACACACACACACGTGTGAATTGCCCATCAAGAATGATGGCAGGGGATAGGGACAGAGCATTGCCACTCACCACCTCGCACTGCCGCCACCTCCCAGGAGAAAGGTGTGGGGGAAGCTTGCCCCACCATCCCCTCTGTCTACCTGTGCCAGCACCCTACACCCCACCTCCGCCGCTCTGCCTCCACTGTCATGGTGGTGCTCTGCACTCTGATTGGTTGTTTCACTAACCAATCAGAGTGGTCTAAGAGCATTACAGACAGATGGGTGGATGGACTAAGCCATTTATTGTGTGTGTGTGTGTGCGCGCGCGTGTGCGTGTGCATGCACATGCTCATTAAAATGGTTCATGGTGGTCCCAGGGGATAACTGATTTTTTAAAACCCTGGGTCTTATATACAGTTTAACACAGCCTTTGAGATAAACAGGCTGTCTAAAACAACTGTTGGTTTAGAAAATGTATTTAAAAGTTTGTTTGTTGGGAAATGGCTTATAGGTATAGATATATGCATTATAACAGTTCAAGATGGCAGCAGGAGTTATTTGATTTCTAAGAAGCCTGGGTCTCTCTCACACAGTTTCTCACAGCCCTGAAAACATACAGCCTGTCTAACACAAAAAGCCCAACAGATGGGCATAGCCTGAGAATTGAGGGGTGCATACCGTAACATGAGATTGCAGCCTTCAAGGCAGGCAGGTTGTCTAACACAACAAGGACACATAGTCTAAACATGAACCAAGGAGGTAAGTACCATGCTGCCCATAACATGAGATAAAGTGGTACCATTACCAAGGCCTCAGAGCAGGGGTACCCGAGTCCCAGCTTTGAGGGAACAGACCAAATTAGGAGAAGGCCAGAAAGGCTACTTGGATGAGTAACCACACAGAGACAACCAACTAGAGAAAGCCATGGATGAAGAGTCATCAGAAGGGAAGGAGACCACAAAAAAACAGAGATGTGAAAGTAACAAATTGTCCTTCTCCATTTCCCCTTCTCTTCCTTTTGGTCCCTCCCTGTCACTCCTCACTGTCCCTCCCCCTCTATCTCATCCCTCCCTCTCCCTCTCCTTCTCCCTGAGAGGGGTCCCCATCCCCCAGGAAGGGTCCTTGAGGCCACCATGAAGGGCATACAAAGAGCCCATCTCATACACCCCACTGGAGGGGACTGTGGGCCTTGGCATCCCACCGCCAGACTGCTGACATGTTGTGCTGACATTTGACATCTAAGAAACAGCCTAAGAGTGAGGTCTGTGTCCTGGCCACATGTATTTTAACTCTGATGACAGCCCTAGGGTTGGTAGATGTACATAATTGCTTCATTGTTTGTATTGCATCTTTTCTATTATCACTCTGTATCAATACATTTGCCTATTATCAAATGGACAGGTCATAATTGGTCTAAGGGTGGGTCCCTCCTCCCTCCTGGAACAAGGCCTCTGGGTCCTAAATCCAGAGCTAACAATTGGCCCCCACCATGGGGCTCTCAGACTTTGACTTAAGAACTGGGACCAGGTCCAGTGCCAGCAATTGCTGACTGAAAACCTTGGACTGGAACTTGAGGGCAGTAATCTGAGCAATCAGGGAATTTGTTGATACAGACTATTTTTAAAGAGATCAGCTAAGACTTGTAGTAAGGTAAAGCTGTGTGGTAATTGCACAGGGTTGTAAGTTTTGTGCTGGAACTTTGTTCCTGCTGACTTAGAAAGCATTGTTTGCCTAGGCTGGGCAGAATAGTGGACATAGATAGATGACATAGTGCACTTGGGATTAGGTAGGAATCTCCTGTTGTGTTTGCAACAGACCGCTGAGAGCACAGAGAACATTCTCTCTCTGCTAGAGAAGCCGTGTCAATGAACAGGTTTCTTTGACTTTAAGGCCTATGTGAATAGCTGGTCTTCTAATCAAATGGAGACAAGAGCAGCATTTTGTTTTTGCTGTGAAGTCTGTAAGGTGGAGGTTACAAGTGCAAGTTATGGCAAGACAAAGTGTTATTCATGCTTCAGATTGTTCAGAAACAGAGAAATGCAAGACAGATACTTTGAGATCCTGTGTGCCCCAGAGAATAGAAGCAGAAAGGGGCATAGAAAGAGACACGGTATGTTATTGGACACCTGCTCAAGCAGCGGCAGAAAATTTGTGATTGGAAGTGAGGAGGAGACTCCAACCCCTCCCTGTCCTCCCCGCAGGAACAGAGTAGCCTAGAAGAGAAAGTGTGTAACAGCTTGAGAAATACCAGGGTAAAGCTGTGTAAACAACAGTTACTTTGGGCAGAGGAAAAGAAGTGAGAGTGAGCTTAGCAGAGGCATGTTTTGGTTTTGATTTTTTTTTTCTGTGCATACGCATGTTTTGGGGGTTCCCTTTCGAGGCAGAGGAAGCTGTCCCAAAATGATTGTGTGTGGTGTGTAATCCATCACCTATGATTTTTTTTTGGTGGGGGGGAGGTGGGCTTTCTCTGTCTTAGAACAGAAAACTTTCTGGATTATGTATGTGCTTTGTAAAATCTGACAATCGGTGAGGGAGAAAGATAGAGACTGTTTTTGGTTTATAGAAAACAAGGCCAGCACAGATTGTGCAGCTGTTAGATAGAGGTAGAGGGAAAGACCAAGATTTGCTGGATAAATTGGTTTTCAGAGAGCAAATCAAGAAGGGGCCACTGATGAGAATGGATTGTGAAGCCTGTAGTCTAGAAAGGATATGGTTAAGACCCGTTAGGGAAAGAAAAGCTAGAAGTTAGATAAGACCTAGAAGAAAGTGTGGGAATTCCAGAGAGCTGCTGGAGAAAGCAAGAGTGAAGAAAGACTCCAGAAAGAGACACGCTAGAGTGAGAAACCTATGGGATACGAGGACAGACTCACAAGGCACAGACAGGAGTTGAGAGTGGGTGCTAAAAAGCAGAGCCCAGCCAAACTTTGTGAGAGCATGGAAAGCCAGGGTTTCACAGTCTGAAAGTTGTGAGGAAGAGTCAGTGACCTAGAGCCCAGGAGGGGTCAGGTCAGGAAGGAGTGGAAGTGGATGGGTCCAGGGGCTTTGAGTGGAGCTGAGAGAGAGAGAGACAAAGAGAGAGAGAGAAAGATGTGATGATGGGTCTGCAGGGCCCTAGAAGACTAAGTGGTCTGGCAGCCCAGAGAAGGGGCACAGAGAAAAGACCACTGTTAAAACTGGGAGCCTGAGCTCTCAACTGGCTCAGTAAGGGTGAGGAAGCCCAGAAGTAAGATACTGTGCCCATAAGAAGTGAAGAAGACCAGAGCAGGAGTGTGGAGAGCTTGGTCCTGGGTACAACCTAAAATTGCCACCCTCCTGGGTATGGTTAATGTGGTCGAGCTACTCATAGTGGGGCAGTCTGTGTGAAATGTTGCATAATAACCACCCTGCGGAAAGGGCAATGGCAAGTATAGGGCACATTAAAATCATAGCACCACCAACTTGTGAGTTACTCTTTTTCAGAAAAAGGCTAGGGGAGCATGCTCCAAACAAAAAAAACCCTTGGTGAAGGCCAAGGAGAAAAATGATGTGTGGTAAGATTCATTTGAGTGCCACGTTAAAAGGAGAGCACTGCTGAAAAAGCAGCGTCTAAAAGGAAACAATGACTAAAAGGAAGCTGACTACAGGCCAAGGAAAGCCAGCCACAGTGTACCAGCTAAGAGTAAACTAACCAAGAGGGATGAGCCCTTCCCTTTTTGTCTTTTTGTTTTGCAGTATGGAAGCACTGTGGAAGTATTGTGAGCTTTGCTGGGTACAGAAAGGAAGCAAGCATGACTGTTACGTGTAGTGATTGTGTTTTGCTGTCTTTGTAAAATGCTATTGCTATAAGTGATTGCAATATCAACTGTGCTGAACTATGAAATGTAAAGCAAAACTTCTTGGTAGGCTATGAAATACCTGGAGAGTGGCTACAAAAATTGTGTGTCACGCAGAGCATTGCCTCCAGGGTCTCACAGAGTTCAGCCATCCCAGAAATTGAGAAGGCTGGATTGATTGTTTGTTTTGTTGTTAATTTTTTTTGGGGGGGAGGGATGGTTCCCTTGCTTGCTTGCTTGCTTTGTTAGTATTAGAGATGCATTTTTTATTGTACAAATAGTAATGTAATGTAGTTTTATTAATTCCCAGAATGTGTGCAGAGATCAGGAACACAGATTGAAGTGATGGAACCCCCTGTAGATCAGTCCTTCCTGTGTGGACAGCATACCTGGTTGGGAAAGGCCTAACCATTGGCATTTTTCCAGCCTTTTATAGGATGGAGGGGCACTAGTAATGCTACAATGGCACCAAGCATCCAGTAGAAACAACAAGAAAGCATTTTCCAGCATACAGGAGGGGTAAAATTGCCAAGAACACGTCTGGTCTTGAGAAATTCTGACCATAAAATATTTTTCTCATCTGAATAGCCATCTTTACCATCCCCATTCCCATCCTGTAGGACGGGTTCCCAAGGCCACCAGGGAAGGCATACAACCAGCTCGTCTCATGCATCCCACTGGATGGTGAGAAAAGGGGTGTCTCAGCATCCCCCCTCCAGACTCTTGACATGCTGTGCTGGCACGTGGCATCTAAGAAATAGCCTCAGAGTGAAATCTGCATTCTGGCCACATGTACTTTAACGCTGATGACAGCCCTAGGGTTGGTAGATGTATAGAATTGCTTGACTGCTTATATTGCTTCTTTTCTGTTATCACTGTGTATCAATACATTTGCCTATTATCGAATGGAAAGGTCTGAGACTGGGTCCTGAACAAGGCCCCTGGGTCCTAAAGTGAACAGAGTGGGTCCAGAGTGAATAACATCTACACAACACTTTACTGTGCATTAGCATAGTTCGCAGCACACAGCAAGTGTGCACATCTACAAGTGTGCATGTTTGCTGCACAATAAATGATGCTACGTTTATGAGGAGATTTGCTACCTGTGAATACAAGTAGCAAATTTACCTGTGAGTAATTTCTGTGCAGAAGAACACACATAGACACCAACTGGGAGAAAATCTGCTCCCAAGCAGCCCTGCTACTAGGTAGCAAGCCTCAGGCTAGCCCCAGGGCTCTGGGGCTGGGAGCCCCTCCTGCCTCAGGGCTGGCAAAGGTCTATGGCAGCCTGAGCATCAGGCCCTTAAAAGCCCGCAGGCATTTTGAGCCCTGGGGCACGTGCAGGCAGCCTGAGGCCACTCGAGGCCCGTCTCCCCCTGGGAAGGCCACGAGCTAGTAGCACCAGCCTACCTACACCCTGGTCCCTCTGTCTGGTAGGCCTGTGCAAGTCAGCAGCAATCCAGTCCAGCTTCAGATCCGGCCGCAATCTGATCCAGAGCTCTGGACCGGCCTCAGAGATCTGACCATAGGGTATAATGGGGGAAATCAATGAAACATCTATAACTTTGTTGTTTTTCATCCTATTTGGATGAAGCTTGCAGCAACAGTAGCCTATGCTGAGAGCACGAAACTTGGGAAGTTTCAAGAAGATTGGTGCAAGGGTTTGGGGAAAATTGTACCCCAAATTCCTGAAAGCAAAACTCCTGTCATGTCTATGTGTTACACCACAGGGGGGTCAAAACTGCAGGAGTGGTGGTTCCTGGTGACACCACAAAGCCTGCTAAGTTTCAAGAAGATTGGTGCAGGGGTTTGGGGGAAGCTGCACCTCAAGCTGAGGACAAGCAAAACTCATGACATGGGTGACCCCTTGTGTGTTAAGGCGCAATGGGGTGAAAGCTGCAGGGATGGCGGCCCCTGCTGTGCCCACAAAGTCTTTCAACTGTCAAGGAGATGACAGACAAAATTTGTGCCAGGGGTGCTTGTGGGACTGACAGACGTGTGGGGGCTACCATCCCTGCAACTGTCACCCCGCTGCACCTTAACACATGCAATGTCACTCCTGGAGTGAGTTTTGCTTGTCCACAGCTTAAGGGGCAGTTCCCCCAAGCTCCTACACATCTACCTTTTTTAAACTTGGCAAGCTTTATGGCCTCAGCAAGAGCTTCCATCCCTGCAGTTTTGACCCCCCTATGTTGTAACACATAGATGTGACAGGAGTTTTGCTTTCAGCAATTTAGGGTGCAGTTACCCCCCAAACCTCTGCACCAATCTTTTTGAAACTTGGCAAACTTCATGCTCTCTGCAGTCTACCTGAAAATGTCATCCAAATCAGACAAAAACCAAAGTTGTAGACATGTTATTGTTTCCCCATTATACCCTATGGCCAGATCTCTGAGGTGGCTCCAAAGTGCTTTGGAAGCTCAACAAGGCCAGCACTTCGACCTGGACATGCTGGTTCAGACCCTGAAGTGTCCAAAGCTTCTCCTGATCCGAAGCTCTGTCTGAAGCCTCACACAGCCCTACTGCCAGGCACTTCATTGCCAGGCCCACACCATCCAGGCCTGCAGGCTACTCCAGACTCCTACCAGGTATTATCAGCGCACAGGCCCAGCTGCAGACAGTGCCTGGCCACTGAGGCCAGCTCCAGCTGCCCACAGCCCACCCCCAACAGCTGCCTAGAACCTGTAGGCGCTGTGAGGCATTGCCACACCACACAGTTGCCAGTCCCATGCTGCATACCAGAGATGGACACTGCAGGAAGCTAACAAGCCCTGGCAGCACAAGGGCACCTGTGCAGAGGCCCTGAGAGCTGGTGGGGAAGCCCTGATGGCCTTGTTATCACTGATGCCAGTGTCTGCAACCTGGGGCCCCAACTGATCCATGGAGAAGACTAGCAAACTCATGGTGCTGTGGGGTGAGGTGGAGGTGCAGTGTCAGTTTGCACAAAACAGGAACTCCAACACTCACATTTATGGGGGGCTCTTCTTTCTCATGGCTCTGCAGCTGCAAGTGAGGAGAAAGGCCATAATTGGCAGCCAGTATGTGGGCTCAGAGGCACTGTTGCCCACAGCTGGGGCCCTGCAAATGCACCAGCTCCATAGGAGGAGGACCCAGACTGCACCTTCATCCTGCACAGCCTGCAGATGGCTTTAGAGGACCATCTTGTGGATGCACGGGCCCAGCAAGAAGAGGACATGGCCAGTCAGGACAGGTGGTGGGCAGAGGATGTAGCCCACAAGGATGTGTGGGAATGGCACAAGGAGGTGTGGGACTGGCATGAGGAGGTATGGAGCTTGATGGACTGGAAGTTCCAGGCACAGCTTCTGGCCCTAGAGTATGAGTGGGTGGGGGCCCTGTGGGAACAGGTAGTGAACCAAGACAGGGCAGTGCAGGCCATGCCTACCAGATGAGGGAGGGAAGCCGGTGCTGCTACCTCAGACTGGGGATGGGAACTGAGCCCGATTGCTCAGTTCCCAACCCCAGCCCCATGATCAGGGCCGGGGAAACAAACTCAGTCCAGTTGACCTGAGTTTCTAACCCTAGCCCCATGATTGGGCTGGAGAAATGAACTCAGCCTAGCTGGGTTGAGTTCCCAACCCCATCCTGACCATCACACTGGGGCTGGGAAAAAATCAGCCTACCTGGACTAAGTTCCCATCCCCAGCATGATCGTAGGGCTAGGGAGGGGAACTGAGTGATAGGGCTCAGTTTCTTTTCCCAGCCCCATTGCAGCACTTGGGAGGAGAACTGAGCCCAGGCTCAGTTCCTGTCCTCTGCACTGTGATCGGCTTCCCACAGCCCAGGGGTGGGAGATGGGGAGAGTTGAGGCTGCACTCTTGGCTGCTGCTGGTAGCATAGCCCTGGTTCTCCCCCGTCTCCCACCACCTTGCTGCTGGCTTCAAAACTTGAAACGTTTCAAAACATTTTGACTAGCCTCATTTTGTTTCGAGACTGTTTTGAAGCCCTTCGTTTCGATTCGATTTTGCTGTTTTGAGCTTGAAATGAGTCGAGACGGTGTCAAATTGAAACAGCAGTGAAATTTCACACAGCCCTACCGGACAGTCACCTTGCTGGGGTCACCTGACCCCATCTGTCTTTCCTGCCTGGTGCAGGGGGTTGGACTCAATGATCTTCCGAAGCCCCTTCCAGCCCTGCAAGCTATCAATCTAAAATACATTATTTAGCAGGAAGATGAGGATGCTATTAGTAACTTAAAAAACTGCAAAATCTGCCATATTCAGCCAGGAGACATTTGAGTAGTTCTATTTACTGCTCACCTGACATGTTATTTTATTGTCATTGACAAAATAACTGGACTCCATGTCCAATACAAAGCTTCTAATATAAATTCAATCAGATTTCATTGAACTGCTTACTCATTTTTGAAATGCATGTGCTGAGACTAGAGATCAACTTTCTGTTATTTCGGTTTACAAAACACAACTAAAAAGTTCCTATCCAGGTACATCCTCTATAACACATTAGCTAATACAATTACAGAAGAAATCATAGATCTATATAATGTCTGAGAAAACTAGTATCTAGATTGTAGAACCTTGTCAAGCAGTCATTCATTGAAATATTAAAATATTTTATTTCCCCATCAAAGAAGCTAGTTCAGAGCACTGAAGGGACAGAAAGGCTAATGTATTTATTTAGGGCAGTGCTCACACTTCACTGTTGTTAAATAATTGCTCAGGTCAGTAGCAGCTCTGAATTTAGGTTATGGTAATACCAATTATTTTTATAGAAAAGAATTTAGGAGAAACAAAGAACACAATAAACCTTGCCCCTGTTGATTGCAAAGTACATTTTAAAAAGAAAAAAAAAA
>JAGPOW010000261.1:132136126-132151802 GCA_030014935.1 Caiman crocodilus
ATAAATCAGCATTAGAGGAGAGAAAAAAGAAGGATCTGTCTATAATTAAAGCAGTACCTCATAATCAGAGTGAAAAAATCCAGTGCATTTTAACTTAGATCCTTCCGGTGAGACTTATCTATTGGAGTTCACTAGATACAAAATTCTTGTGAAAGGCAAATGATAAATCATCAATATCTACATTTTTAACTGTTTTTCCTCCAAGGGTTTGCTTAACAATATTGATAATGATGGCTGACCATTAAAGCACTGTTTCTTCCTCCTATACAAAGGAAGGTTCTGTATAGTTGCTGGTTTGTTGATATGGGGTAAGGGGGCAGGAAGATACAAAGCACATACAGCACACAAGGTAAAGGAAAATTAATGGAATTTAAAATCAGTTTTCTTTTTGTTGTCCTGGTGGAAGAAATAGCCATTGTGCTTTGAAAAAAGAGAGATCTTCCATCGAACCAGAAGGTTGTGAGAGCTGTACAATGCTTGGCAAAATCCTCCTAAAAGCTTGTCTCTAGACAGTTGACCATTTTTTTTTACCTCACTGTCTGCTTGGCTCCTAAGGAAAACCTCAGCAATAACTCCCAGGCAAGTCCCCAGTATAATATTCAAATAACCTTCAAAGGAATCTAATATTCCTGTAGCCCAGAATAAAGGCCCATCCTAAAGCGGCAACATTGACTCATTTTGTGGTATCTGGTACATGCTGTGTGGGAATGACGGGGAGCGGCAAGCTTTAAAGCAACGATCATAAGTGCCACACAGAAGTAGTATAGACCAGGGGCTGGCAATATATGGCCCTGAAAACCATTGAATCCAGCCTACAGAGTTGAAGGTCATGGTCTGTGCCCTCACTCGCATCTGTGTTGACATTAGGCCGGTGGGACTTGTGTCTATGTAGCCACTGCTTCTTCCAGCCCCCATGCTCTGCAGATACAGTGCAAGATCCAGTAGGGAGCTGCATCAGAGCTGGACTGCTTGCAGCTTTGCCTGTACTAAAGCTGGAAGGCAGTAGGTGGGAGAGAAGCAGGGAAAAGCAGCAGCAGTGCGGATGCACTTTGCAGCTGCCCAGCCCTGACCCAACTCCCCACTCGTTGGAAGCAGCACCCAGGCTGTAGCCACAGAGAGGGGTTCTATGAAATGCAGGGACAGCATCCACACAGCTCCCAGCTACTGTCCCCAGCACAGATGCGGGAAAAGCCCACACCCCTCACACACCAAAGTCAGGTTATTCAAGTCCAAACCTCGTGGTTGCTGGTACTACCCTTAGTTTGTGCATCTCTGTTCCCCCTTTATTAAAAAACAAAACAAAACAAACAACCAAACAAAAATAGAAATGACTTTTAGGAGTTGGATGTGTTGACTTGACATGCTCCAGATCAACACTCAGGATTTCAATATTGCACTGTTAGACAGAAGGGCATGATACAAAATTATATACACACATAAAAACTGCACAAACACTCTATACCTTCATATACAAATGCATATACACAAACACAGAAACATTCACTCTGTGGCTGTGTTAGCACTACGAGGTATTTGGGGTAACTTGGGCTCTGTGGTTACTCAGGGTCATGGTGCCAGGGTGGAAGTGAGGGCCGAAGCTGGGGTTATGGAGATGACAGACGGACGGTCAGATGGGCAGAGACTGGAGCAGGGCCAGGATGTTAGTAAGACAAAAACCCAGCTCAGGTTTCCAAAATAACAACAGTTTTATTAAACAAGCAACACACTACACAGCCCCATAAAGTTATTGGTCCACATGCACGCACGCACACATGCACGCGCGCGCACACACACACACACACACGTAGCAAGAGAAGAAAGGCTTAATGAAGGGATTTGAAGTCCAGGTATGTAGAAACAGAGTTCAGGTCCCTTGCTTGGGGAAAGATGGTGGGTGATAGCTACCTATCCCAAGCTGAGACTTGATCCACAATGGCCAGTTGGGGTCTTTTCCTGCAAAGTGTTGTTCAGAGGGTGGGGGTCACTGGAAGGGTGGATAGGTGGCATAGCATAGTACTGGTCCAGATGTAAAGGGTGTCCTCGAGAGGTCACACTCTACCACCTGTTTTTTAGGGGTGGGCTACCTGTGTCTCCTATGGGGGGGACATGTCCAGGCAAGGACATTCTTGCTCAGATGCCTACATACAGATTCAGGTGCCCTCATTGTCTATTAGGACACACTGGTGGGGTTGCTGGTTTCTGTAGGGTCTTTGTCTTTCAAATCTGGGTTTCTGTTGTATTCCTGGGTGAGGTCCATGGATCCTGGGTGAGTCAATGCAAGCCAAATGTCTAGTCATTGAGTTGATCATTGAGTACAGGCCTGCTACCATTGTACCTCAAGCACCCTCCTTCATTCAGGAACCAATCTACATGAGATTGGTTAGACATGAGTCACAGTACAAACAGGTTAAACCCAGGCAGGACACAAGATGGAGGCTTGACATTACTTTACAGACATAGACATAAATTATATAAATTCAATATAAAACAATACAAATGAATACAAACATAATACAACACTAGTTATACTATAAAAAGGGGCTTGTTACTACAAGGGAGATTAAGAACTTAAGCTTACCTAGTACTACTTGTAATCACTTAAAAGGGATAGAGAGGGCAGAGAGAAAGTCAGAACTGGTTGGGGAATGGGAGGGAATGCATTTTAAGTTAAACACAAAGAAAAGAAAAAGAAAATTTTGGAGTTTTGCTATGGGTGAATGGGGGAGTCCCCTGATAATGTAATGATGAGAAGTGATGAACAGAACTGGACGGCAGCTTTCCTTTGAAATAATTTCCTGATAGAAGTCAAAGGAAAATAAAACAAACAAACAAAAAGCATTTTAGTTCAGGCATTAAATACTTTGAGGTAGATTTTGCAATAAGTGATTATCCAGGGAAAAGTATATAGCAATTTAGGCAACACAGACTGAACTAATTCTGAATGTGCTTTGTAGTATGAAGTGCTCTGTCGCCTTAAGACTGAATCACTCTTGTAAAACTATTACTTTAGAGTCTAAAGAACCTGCTTTGATTTTACTCAAGCGTTAATGTATTGAGAGCTACGTATTACTTTTGTTTCTGTGCTGTAATCTGCATTTTCTATGTTTCTGTCATTTTAATTTTAGATGCAGAGGGAAGATGCTAACATTGGCTTAAATATGTATTATTTTAGTGTAAATAATGGATATATACAATATGATTAGTAAATTCAGATCTTGAATGATGAGAGAACCTTTGTCTGATTTAGCTTCACATGAGTGAGTCAAGGTATATATTATATGCATGATCAAAAAGCAGTAAGTCTGACATTTCAAGGTGAGCTCAGAGAGGGCAATAAAGAGTGATTATGCATTAGTTTTAACTTTGGAACAAGAAAGAAAAAGGTGAATCAGAACAAAACTCTTATTTAAAAGAACATGATAAAGTAAGTTTTAATTCCAAAATAGGAAAAAAGTTGACCCTGTGCACAGCTGCATGATAAGCTAGCTGTGCAGTAGTATGTTACAGCAGAAACAGTAATAATACCTTACTGCGCAGTATTATTAGGCTACCACACAGTAACATCACTAAAAAGGCATTGTCTGGTACTACTGTGCAGGAACTCTGGTTACTGTACATTTATTACTTGATTATACAAGTACTAAATAAATGCATGGTAACCACTGTGCAGTAGTGTCTTATGTAGATGTGCCCCCCTGCCTCCGCCAATATATCACAATATAGGGTGCAATTAAAATATTACTAATAGCCTATGTTTTAGCATTAAACTCATGCAGTGCTCAGAAAAACTGTACTATATAAAACTTGAAGCATAAAGGGCAAATAGGGATTCAGACATCTACAAGAGATATCTATTTTCCACCAAGAGAAATTTTGGGGAATGTGCATGTATATAGACACACGTACACTGGGCACATCTGCACATTCATTAATGTACTGTATTTATGGTGCATTAAGTTTAATACCTGTAATAACAGGTACTAAATGTAATGTGCCATAATCGGTGCTACTGCAAGTAGAGTTGATGAATGTTTTTGTTGATGCTCATGCGCAGTAGACTAATTGTACTGTGCATTAGCACAGTTTTTGCTTGTCATGCTAATGTGCAATAGAGTTGGTCTACTATGCATTTAGCATCTTGTGTAGGTGTGTGTAGTCAGCATCTAAAGATAATTCAACATGTAGACTTTGTTTTGTCTCTGAAAGTATGAAGAAATCCTAAGACAAAAGGATTTTATTCTTTAAAAAAAAAAAGAGAGAGTCTCAAATACGGTACTTAGAAACTATAAGTCACTTAACCTGGGAATAGTGTGCATGACAATTATTTAGTGCTATGATGGATTGGCTAAGTAGTGATAGGGCAGGAAAAGGCAGTGCAATGAATCTAGGAAGAGGATGACAAGTGACAGGACAAGAGAAACAGGTATAATAGGCTTGTTATTGGAGAGCAGATAATGGAAGAAATGTGTCTGGACAAACTGTAGTTGAGATACAATGCTTGGAACCGAAAGATAGCGTACCAAGCTCCACATGTTTTTAGGCAGTTATTCCACTCTCCTCTTTACCTATTACTAGAAGGGGTAGTTATCCCACAGCATTCTACATTTTACGCTGAGCAAAAATGTTATGCTAAAGCTTTAGTAAAAAACTGAATTAAAACAGATTTTGTAAAGTATTCATTTGGAGAAGGAAGGAGTGGAAACAAAGTATAATTGCACCCATGAATATTACTTCTTTGAAATTTGACAAAGGTAAAAAATATTGTGGCTGCCAAATTTGCTTTTTGCTAAAAAAATTAGTTGCACCCTTAATGAAATGCCACAAAATTACCGTTCCACGGATGAATCTGCACTCTACTGTGTTGAGTAATTAACTATCTCTATGGCAAGGTATGTGGAATGAGGTGTCAAATGAGATTTCATGTGAAAGTCACCTAGACGGGTAGGGAGGGGAAGAAAGAAAAAAGAATAGAAGTAGGCCTTTGACATCTAACTTAGCTGAACCACTTTAATCAGAAACTCTGTGATAAACAACGCTTCTTTCTGTGAAAAAGCTTTCTAAGTCTCAGTTAATAATTCCTATTCCTCCACAAGGCTAATAGCCCTACTAGCAAAAAACTTTAAAGCATAGGAAAAAAAATTACTTATGCTAATGCATTAGGTTAAAAAAAAACATTGAATGCTAAAATCGCTGAAAAGATAATAGTTTGCAAATAACAAAACCAGGAACTGGTTGTTGTTGTTTATTTATTTGTTTTAATGGACTATCAGGGAAAGTTTGCCCTCACTCTTCTGTAACACTTGCCAGAAAAAAAGTTACAGAATGGTAGTTGATTAAACGTGCATTTTCTGTTCCTATTAATATGACAGTTTATTAACATCAGCTTTTAACACCTCTTTTTCTATGCCATGTTTCTTAAATGAAGTCTAAATGTTCCTTCAAATGACAAAACAACATTTTTTTTTATATTACGTTCTTACCCCTCTCCATCCTAGTTTGCCTAGAGAGCTGTTATGATAGCTAGATCATGACAAACTAATGAAAGTGGGACAAAAACCTCTTGAGACACAATGAGTCTGTCTGAAGACAGGAAGAAAAGGGACATAGCCAGGGACAACTGGGGAAGCAATGAAAGCAAGCCAGATGTAACAGATCTTTAAAGAGGTGTATCAGCATTTGTCTTACCTGCATATGCAACCATTTCCTTTTAGTCCAAGTCAGCCCCTCTATAGCACACTAAGCCCAGGTGGAACAGCCCCAGCTGGCAGGCTGACCCTCCAGTCTCCCCAGGCACTCTCCCAGCCAGGGCTGCTGCAACCCAGCTCAATGTGCTGTGGAAGCATAGTTTCTGCCGCCATCACTGACTACGCTGGCATTATATCATATAGCACCTCAAGTATCTCCTATTCCTAAAGATGAATAGGTCATTGGATCCTGTTGGGCCACATTCCAGATCCTATTTCTCAGGTAGTCATGTTTGCTAGAGGTGTTTGTCAATAGGGTTACAATATTAAAAGGTCTTTTCTTTTTCTTTTTTAGTGGGAATGATTAAACCTATGGAAAATGGGTGACATTTTGACTGTCAGTGGGTGCAAATAATATTATGGAACTGTCAGCTCACATAAAGTAGCTTGTTCCCCACCTCTAGAGCATGACCAGTAACGCTCAAAGTAGTATTAGCTTATACTCATCAGTGGGACCCTTACAACCTACCCCCTTTACCTCCTTATGTCCAAGATAGTATACTGAGTCCTTAGAATGAGACCATAAAAGGCCGCTTATTCAATCCCAACACTGGAATAACCTAGATCATTTTTTGGGGGGGGGGAGTGGGGGAGGGGAAACAGGTGGGGAGGGAAGAAAAGTCAGGAATTATATTGATGTTCTTGGTGGCTTCCCATTTAGGTGTGGTCTAAAGCAGGGAGTACTGCTCAATGGGGTTGGAAAGGCAAGCTTTAAGAAAGATAGGGGAAACAGTGAGAGCTAGAAAGAAGAGCATCTTAAAACTTATAAAACATTGACAAACCTATACTTTTCCCTCTGCTCCAAAGAGTGCAGAAGATGAGGTAGTCAGGACTGGAGAAACTTCATGAGCTAGCAATAATTCAAAATATATATCATAAGGACCCAGAGGTATTACTGGATCAGGATTTTCAGTGTCTAAATTCCACTGTCATTCAGTTAGAGTCGGTCACTTAATTTCATTAAGTGCTATTGAAAAATCCCAATCATGTAACCTATGATATGAGTTTGGCTTTGACAGTTTTCTAGGATATGTTCTAAACTTAAATACCTGGTAAGAATAAAATATTTCAAATGCAAGCCTTAAAACTAAGTTTTCCTTTCACTTACAACTCTATACATTTATAGTAACAGTAGATTTTTACCATTGTACATAAGAAAATAATTTTGCTTTTAAACTTAAATACCTAGAGTATTCCAAGATCCCAGTTAAAGTCTCAGGTTACTTCCCAAAGCTCTCTAGTATTTGACAGAATTGCAAGAAATGATATCCCATATGGGGAAAGATGAAGGCCACCCCTCTGCTTCATATACACCAACTCAAGTAGCTGTGGCCATTTGGAAGGCTATTGGAGGTCTGGTCCCTATGGTGCTCCTGGGATTCCAAAGAGGCATCCTATTGCCCACAAGATAGCATGTCAACGGTCCTTCCTCTAGGAGAGTGACATTCGTATTCCAGTTACCAAAAAAGTGATAGAAATGTAAATCAAAAGCTGAAAACAGTTCTCATAGTGCACTAAGTCGAAAGGCTAATGATAAGAACACCATTTCATTTGATTTACAATTTTTGTGATCATTTTAAACAGAAATAGCCCCAGTATTCTGAAAGAATAGACATAACCCATGTAGGGCTTTTCCACTAGATTTCTCCAGTCTCAGTCTTGTTATACCACGCTATGGAGCCAGATTTTCACTCTTACTCCCACTGGGTACATCTACACAAGATTTTTACTGTGCAGTTGGCTAATTAACTGCACAGTAAATGTCTCAGCATCTACTTGTATGCTCGTATTAAGACATGCAAAACTAATAAACACCGCAGCAGGGTGGTACTTGTAACCAGAGGTTTTTTTCATGTGCAGCATTGCACATGTGGATGCTGAGGCAGCTTTTTCAGGGCATGAAGGCACTTCAGTGTGGGGGCTCCATGCCAGCTAGCCCCACACTGAAGCACGCATGCCCTAGCCAACCCCTGCACAACGCTTTGAGCCCAGCTGGAGTAGCCCCAGGCTGACCCTCCAGAGCTCCTACTAGCAGGGGCTGTTCCAAGCCAGCTCAATATGCTGCAGCTCAGGCACACATGCAGATGCATACCTGGGAGCCTCACAGTGCAATAAATGGAGCAATAAATTCCATAGTTTATTGCTGCCCACATATGCCAAGTGTAGAAGCACCCACTGCATAATATCTTATTCTGGGTCATACTGGAATAAAACTTATTCCATTTGTGGAGAAAGGCACTGGATAATATAAGCAAACAGCTAGTTCATTGTGAGAGTCTTGCCAAACTGTGGAGCTAAGAATAATTTTATTTGCTTTTGAAGTAATAAACTAATCTGAAAAGGCTGCATCTTTTGTTTTCCCCTCTACAGCTATAAGCTAAGTGGACTAACTAAAGAAGATAAGTATGCTGCTCCATTTACAGGTATACCTAGGTTAGAGACATGTTAATTAATAGCCTCAGCATGAAAACATTTGTGGGAAGTCTGTTCTCTTCACATTATGTAACAAAATTCGAATGAGTTAAATCCTGAAGTCTTTAATCCCATTTAGGGCTTTAACCTTAATAGCTACTCCTGAAGTTTGCCCAAATTATTTAAGAAATGTAATTTTTTATAGGAGGTTAAGAGGTCTTTTATGAGAGAACAGTAGAGTGTGGACTGAAATACATTTAAGCATCCTCTGAAATCAGATGACATTTCAGGGCCAGAGATAAATCAAAACTGTTTATAACCTCAGGACCTCATGAGACTGATTTAGTATTGAGAGATAGGATTATTTTTGTAGAGCAACAGTAAATGCTTAAATGCATCATATTAACTCATGATGCATCACGTATCATTGATTCAGTTTTTTTGCACTGCATTTAAGCAGTTCAGCAAGCAATAATACTGAAATATTCACAATCACTGTGTGCACACCAAGCTAGAGTACAGTATAAATGCAGACAATGGTTATGCTCATGTTTACATCTCAGACATCCTAAGACCCAGCAACTTTCAGTTTAAAGAACAGCTAATATTTGAAAGTAATCAGGTTTTTTTCCTTGCATATATGTGCTGCTGTGTTTCAAGGGTGATGATGAAATATCTAAGATTGAATTTTTTTTAGATAATACTGAAAACTACTAAGAGAGATAGGTATACATACCAGGCAATCTGGTGGACTAGAGATACAGAAATATTATCTGTACCTATTGCTGGTTAAATCACTGACCTGTGATCTGGGACAAAGATGGTAATTCCTAAAGGATCCCACTTCAGTGGGCCTAACGCCCAACAAGATAGTGATCTTTTCTCAGCTAGAGGTTCTTAGACATTGCTTACTACAAACATAGATTTCTTTCTGTGATATTTATTTTCTACTCTGACCAAGGCTATTTAAGTAACAAATGTAAGGCATCTATATTTTGTTACAGGTTTCTAAATAGGAGTTTACTACAAGTATGTTAAAAGTGCATACAATTGCCAAAGTAGAGAAGCCATGATATTATTTTTCAGTTTTGCCAAAAGGTTTCCCTTTCCTTGCTTTTTGTTTGCTGCTTTCAAGAATAATCTTCCTTAGCTATTTTATTTCATGAAGAAGTTGTATAAGACTGTGAAAGCCCAAAGTTCTCAGCTTTTGTGACACATTACAGGGGTAGGATCAAGCTTATTAAAATGATATAACCGGAATTCCTTTGAGGCCCCTATTTGCCACTCCTATCGCATCAAATTTTCGCTGGAGTAACTTTATTAGGGGAAAAAAGAATTTTCACAAAAAGCTGGCAAAATATTTGAGGTCAACCGGCTAAATGTTGCATGTTTTCCTATCACAACCACCGGATTCTAGTTCTTCACATTCCCTGCTGGTCCATTATTTCTTTTATGTTTATAGAAAATTAGGTTTGGAAGCATGAGTACCACAAGCCCCCAGAGGCTGGCGGGGCACAGCAAGTTCCCACAGGCAGCGGTGATGCTGATAGCAGCGGGAGTGTGGTGGAGGCCAGTGGGAAGCTGCTGCAGGCGGCCTCAGTGCTGTCAGTGGCAGGGGAGTGCTAGGTGGCAAGTGGGGAGGTGATGAGCAGCAGCTGCTTTTTTGCAGGAGGTGCACCGCCACACTCAGGGGGTATATGTGTACCCCCTACACATTGCCAATGGCTGGAAGCAGGGCCACCTCCGATTAGATCCCCCCAGCCAAGGCTTTCTTTAGCCAGGTCTTAAAAACATCCAAGGATGGCGATTCCACGACCTCTGAGAACATAACATGTTCTAGTGTATTGCTACCATCCTGGTGAGAAAGCTCTTCCTAATAGCTAACCTCAACTCCCCTTGCTGTAATTTGAGCCCATTGCTCCTTGTTCTGTCATCTGCCACCACTGAGAACAGTCTAGCTCCACTCTCTTTTGAACCACCCTTCATGTATTTGAAGGCTGGTATTAAATCCCTCTCAGTCGTCTCTTCTCCAGACAAATAAGGCTAGTGTCCTCAGCCTCTCCTAAGAAGTCATGTGCCCCAGTCCCATATCCATTTTCATTGTCCTCCACTGGACTCTCTCCAATTTGTCTATATCCTTTGTGTAGTGAGGGCCCCACAATACTCCAGATGTGGCCTCATCAGTGCTAAGTAGAGGGAGAAAAGAAATCACTTCCCTCAATCTGCTCCTATTAATGCCACACAGTATACGATCAGCCTAATCAAAATGGCTACTTGCTCATTTTCATCTTAGTGTTCAGTGTGACCTCCAGGCCCCAGCCTGCCCCAGTATATGGGATTGTTGCATCCTAAGTGCAGGACTTTGCCTATGTCCTTATTAAAGCTCATGAGATTTCTTTCCACTAGTCCTTCGATTTGACAAGATCACTATGAATAGTAGAGAGAATAAATAAGCTCAGTTCCCTCCAGCATATCTACTATGAACCTGGCATCACCTGCAAACTTGCTGAGGGTGGACTCCATCCTATCTTCCAGGTCATTGATGAAAATATTGCACAAAGCTGGCCTTAGGATCAACTCCTGGGGCACTCCAATTGATACAGGCTGCCAGCCATTGACCCGTTGTTCACTACCATCCTCTGAGCCCAATGATCCAGCCAATTTTCTGTCCACCTTGCAGACCATTCATTCATTTCAGTTTGAGGAATGCCTCTGGGCATGGGCGGATCTAAGACTTTGAAGGGGGAGCTGCAGATGTCAAGGCATATCATCACTTATAGCAAAAGACATTTTTCTCTAGTTAAAGAGAAACTAGAATCTCTACTAATATGCTAGGAACTAGTACTACATTATTCAGCTTACTGTCAAAGCAAAAACAAACATAACTTCGTTAGAATCTAATTTGCTAGATTATATAGTAAAATACACAAACTAGGGGAAAAAAGTCCAAAGATATTATTTCATTAGTTCTCTAGTTATTACAGTTAAATGCATCTCTCCCATCCAGATAATTCTTTTTTTGGAGAGTATCTTGACAATGCCTCCAATACATCAGTGTCAGTGTTTCCTATGACTGAGTCAATATTACCACACAAATTAAACAAATAATGTAGAGCTAAAAACAGTCTATGGGAATGTGTAATAGGACAGGAAGAATAGCAGGAATGGCTAACAAACAGCAACACTGAAGGAGAAAGGGTAGCTGGAATAGTAGAACATGAAGACCATTTAGAAGGAAAGATTGTTAACACCTGTGAAGCAAGGAGAGATTAATAGGAATCAGGTGGATTAGAAGAAACCATGAAGCTGCTGTGACTGGGGGCCACCCTGAGGCTGCGTTCTGCATCAGCCTAACCACCTGTCCTGGGCAGTCTGCCTACGCATCTCACCTATCACACTTTGTTAGTAAATAATTAAGTTGTTCATTAAGCAGGAGACTGCCCTTCATGCACCCAACTATACCAGGCAGTGTATACATTCTCCAACCATCCCTACCCATGCCCCACACTTTGCAGGTATTACTTCCATCATCAAGACTATATGCCCCTGGCACTGAGCCCTCTGGCTTCTGTCTCTCTGCAACCCACAGGCACTGAGTTCTCTAGTGACTGATTTTATGCATTTCTCTCTCACGTGCCTGGCTCTGTGCCTCCTTCCCAGGCACCTGACTCTGTGCCCCCTTAGCTGCACCCTCTGGTGCTCCAGGCTCATGGCGCCCCTCTGTCTGCACCACCCTGGTACTCCAGGCTTGCTGTGCCTGACACTGAGCTGTACCAGATTATATGCCCTCTCTCTCCTGGCACTAATCAGGCCTCTAAGCCTCTCCTTCTAGCTTCAGCCCAATCTACCATGGGGAAAAGCATGAACACAAACACAAGCCCCTAGGTTATAAGTGAATGCTAGCAACAACAGTGCTATGCCCCTTTAAGGAGGCAAACTTCCACTCTGAGTAACATGCCCCTGTTCTAGGTACCTGGGAGTCTGCCTGTAACCATGTAACACCTAGATAAGAGAGCAGGCAGTACTGAGAGAGGTAGGCAAGAAGCGCCAGGTCTCAAGTAGCTTCAGCAGACATGAGCTCCTTCCCTATCAGTTACCAGAGAGAGAGGGTATCAGCTAGCTATAGCCTGGTCTTATATACCCCAGCACCATGCCTTCTGCTGGTCAGATGGCATTGGCAAGTGTGGCAATTACTTCTTTACACTGTTACCCTTGCAAACTGCACTTGGGGAGCTCTACTTAGCCTGCCGAGCTCCCCGGCCAGATTGCTTCAGCCTTAGGAAGCAGGCACATCCGAATACCCTGCTACACTCCCTCAGTGCTGCCTGAACAGGAGTGTCGTGGCTTGTTCCAGGTAATTGGTTGTAAAGTTTTGGTAGAGCAGAAATCCAAGAAGGATACAACTGCACCATTGCACCCCACACCGCCCGCCCTCCCTCCCCCAGTTCTGCCCCTGCCTCTAAGCAGCCAATCATTAAACATGTGTCAGCCAGGAAAGGATAGTTTCTTTCTTCTCATCGTCTCAGCAGAAGTAGCAAAGTAGGGGCAATCGCCCAAGCCATCTTAGGTACTGTTCTGAACTAAATTAATGTTTTGCAGCATGCGGGACACAGCTTACATATATATTTGTTGTACCTTATGAAGTAAATATTTTCTTCCATTACCAAGTCCAGAAAATAATTAACATATCCAGAAAATAGGAAAGTACCTCATTTGTCCTCTAAAATGAAAATCTAACTAGGTTTTGGGGACCTTGATGGCACTTTTTCCTGATTCACTTTAATATCCTCAAAGCCTTCTCTACAGAGTTGTGAACTGAATATTAGTAACACTTCAGATTTCCAATAAAAATGACCCACTATAATAAAATGTTAAAGTCCTAAACACTGCTTTCAGGCTATTTTAGACTTTAGGCTTTTCTTTTAGAAATAGAAATGTTAAGAGATGAAATAAAAAATCCATAATATATCTATATATACTGTATCACTTATTGTTGTTACTTGTTTTTGTAGTGCCTCCAATTCCCAACTAAGTTTCAAGGCCGCATTGAAGTGGCTATTGTAAATTTACAGAAGCAAAGACAGACTTTGCTCCAATGAGATTATAAGCCTCCTTTCTAAAAATCTGGTACTTTAGTAAGCAATCAGAAATCACAGTTGTCTGGGAAGCTAGGATAGTTCTCAATTAATTGCCAAAGCATTCAGTTCAGTCTGATCTTGCTCAGGTTCTTTGAAATGTCTATCAAAGTAATGTGTTTGAGCTAAATATAGATAACTGCATCTTATTTGTATTGTCAGCCACATTCTAGTAGCTATCCATACAAGTAGGATTCCCCCTCCCCCTAACACATGCAGATATTTGTCAGTGAAGACTGAAAAGTAGGAGGCGTTATCCAGAACTGCCTCCTTCCCATCTCTCCTTGGCATGCTGGACTTGTACTTCTTGAGACTGTGTACATAACCTATATCCTGTACCAGGTGGTGGAGGGAAGCATGATCTGCCTGTCACATTTCTGCCTGGGCCAGGATGATGACAGGCCAAGATGATGACTGAAAAATTGCTTGCAGGGTGCAGCTCTAACTCCACCCCCCAACTCTTCTTCTTTTTGATCTGGGAATGCACTTATTTGAGATTAGACATTTTGTCTTGCAACAAAATGTGGACCAGTCACAGGGGGTGCTGTACAAGGAGGAAAACAAATAGATAGTCCTAAATGTGTAATGCCATAAAAGGTATTGTGGGAGAGGAGGTTTCAGTTTCTGGAGATATGAGTGTCTTTATTCCAACAAGGGTTTTATGCTCAGTTCCTAGGAAGGCAATTGCTTCTGCACTTTTAGTTTTTTTAACATTTTTATAATAAAGGTTTTTAAAGTACATATATAATTCATATCAAGGTTCAAGCATTAATTCTGAACTTTGAAAGGAATTGTTCCACTTTGGCATAGTACAATTTAGCAGTCATTTACATGTACTCTACGCTTGGGTTTAAGGAATATTTTGCCTCAATAGTAATTATGTTGTACTTGTTCTGATTTATAAACTAGCCACAAATTTAGATTGTTTTAGAAGCGTGTCCAATGAAATGAGAATAAATGTAATACTGGTACAGTGTGTTCTGTTCTCACATTAAGCAAATAATTGCTTTAAAAGCATTAAACAGAAAAGTATTGAATGCAAATAAAGAGTACAAAATAATTAATGTGCAGAAAGATCTTTACATATTAATTACTGGGTTCTTTTATATGGTATCTGGGAAATGTAGAATACGTTATTACAGAAAATCTTGTCAAAACAAAATTGAAATATTAAAAGGATAATTTCTTCAATTCTGCTTGAGAAGTAGCAATCTATACTGGATTGGAACAGAAATGTATCAATTAATGAAGAAGAAAGAGGAACAACATAGGTATCTTTTTTTGGTGAGGTGTGCTATGGGACAAGATGTTCCTTCTTTACTAATATTAATGATAAATTATATTTTTCATCTGCTAGCTATTTCATTAGATGGTTGTCAATGCCTGACCAACTCTGTTAAGGATATAATCCTGTAAAATACTATAGACATCTCAAGTGAAAAATTTCTGCCAAATCAGACCCTAAATAAAGTGTAAAAATTATCCAGCTGAAACTTGTTCCAAAACAAGTAAATATCAAGACCTCCACTGGCCAAGGGAGGAAACTCAATTCCATCACCAAATGGCAAGTAAGAACAGAAGTTATCCAAACATGTTTGTATATGTTTGAGGAGGGGATTCTCCAGAGACTTAAGCACAGGAAGGAGAGAGCTTTCCCTTCCTGCAAACATTTGTGATTCCTTGAGTTTTTCTAGTTCCATATTAGGATGAAATAAAAACTTCATGACTTTTTCGCAAAACAGAAATGGTCTTAGTGGTTAGGGTAATGAATAAGATATCAAAGAGCCAAATTCATCAGCCTGCCTCTCTCGCATTCCAGAGGAATACCTAGTTACCAACCTGTAGAGTATGAGAGCCTCTTTGACACAACAAAGATTTATTGATACAAAGCAGAACATACTCCAAAAGAAGACAAAGAGACTGATCCCAGAATAGCCACTATTCTGGGGGTAGGCCAATCACCTAACGAATAGGAGCTCCAGGTCAAGGCAGAGATTTTAAGGCTAGGTATAGACTCTCTTAAGCCAGAGGTAAAAATCTAAGTTGCACAGTTTTCTGTAAGCAGCAGTGTTTAGACTGGTAGCAAACAGAGCACACACTCACTCACACTCACACTTGGTTGGGGAGTGGATCTTAGACTGGGTTCTGCCATTTTTAAACCAGTCAGTGTGCCAAACTTCTGTTCTATTATCGGCATAGGCTGGTTCTGTGTGCTGAACTTCTGTTATGTTACAGGTAGACACCAGTTAATGATTACTTTTACTAGTATAAGTCTAATGTCTGTACCCAGGGGCAACACATAGGGGGTGCACGGGGGTGCAGATGCACTCCCTGTCAGTAGCGTTCCCAGGTGGGGCGGGCAGGCAAAAGTGCTGCTGCCCCCCC
>JAGPOW010000261.1:132151902-132167861 GCA_030014935.1 Caiman crocodilus
CGCCAGGAGAAATGGTCCCTCTGGGGCTGATCCCACTGACCTGGAAGTGCCAGCAGCACGCCTCGAAGTGCCAGCAGGGTACCACTGCCAGTTGTGGGCCAGCAGGGTCAGCTGCGGGGGGACCCCCACCTCCATTCACTGACTGTCCAGTCAAGGGGGGCAAGTGCCCCTCTGGCTCAGGAGGTACCAGTTGCCCATGTCTGTCCCTGGCCTAAGTGTCTGCTTTGACCCATTCACACTAGGGGCTCTTAAATGTACATGAATACCCTGATACCTCACTATGATTTTGAATAAAAATTCAAAAGGTTCAAAGGTTCGCTTACTGAAGCACAAGTCAATATGTATTAATTGGTTTTATGTTAGATTAAATCACCATTTGCAGGCACCCCTTCCTCCCCCCATCACATTAAGCTGGTAAATTGCAGTCAATTCTACTAAGAACTAGATGCTAAATAGTCTCAACTGAACATCTGCAAAGTGATAGTGAACATCTATATTAAATAGGGTCACTAAAATATGTTTGAGATACCGGCAGTCTCAGTTTTCCCTCCATGAACATTTCTGAACTCCCCACATATTTTTACTGTTGTGGTATCTTGGTCTTCCAGCTAATGTTTATCAAGTCCACTAGGTCTCCAAACCAAAGGAAAAAAAAAAAAGACACATTCCACTTTCACCTTAAGTCCAGCCCTTCTTTGAGGGTCTGTCTTGTCCCTCACAATAGTGCACCTAGCCAGTCACAGGTAGGCTGGGTGTATTTTTCCTTTAAAGGAGGCAGTCACCATATACAAAATTATCTGCACCATGCAGCTTATGAAAAGACCTGCAATTCTATATTTGTACATAGAAAATACAATCCAGCACAAATGTATTTATTTTGTCCAAAGACAACTCTGATACCAACTCAATCCAATATTTTACTCTAACAGCACAGAGACTGTGAACATTTGGTTTGCCAGTACATAACATTTATCTACAAGCCTTTCTGTTCACCCTATGAAAAAAATCTTGACTTGTGAACAGATGGTTCATAACAAGGTAGTGAAATGCTATTTACTGCAAACACTTACAAACTCATGCTTTATTTATCCCTGTAACTGGGCATTAACTTTTGCAGTACAAAGGAATCTAACTGGTTGACTACTAAACCAAAACTTTGCAGTAATTTGAAATATATACACGAAAAGTGCAAGTCAATGTGGTTAAAAAATGAAATAGACTATATTGTTGCAATGTTTAGATTAACTGTGTTAATAACAGCAATGTTACATCTTATAAACGTATTAAGGGAATCAAATACCCAAGACCACAGTCTGATCTCAGTTACATAGTGCTCCCCTTTGGTCTTAGTAGTTAGCTAATCAAGGTATTTCCATAAATCTATTAAGAGAAGAAATAAATTGAGGAGTTGTTTTGTGTAGTGCAATCTTATTCCTTAATAAAGAAATACAAAAAAAGTAATATTCCTCTTTTCTTCTGGGAGAGTAAATAAAAGACATTTCCAAGCTGCTTTTCCAGCTGGTCTTATGCCCCAAGGAATGCTACCCTCCCTTGCTCCCCACTGAGAGCCATGGTCACAACTGCTTTACTCTAACTGCTGTCTCTCTCCTGTTTTCTACTTCTAAACCCAGCTGCAACTTATCAGTACTTTATCCCCTGCATTTACAATTGCTCCCTGAAAGAACCCTCCTTATTCTCTGTGAGTTAGCTCATCCCATACAGTCCAGTGTTCTCTGCAAATTTCTGCCTATCAGATTGACAGAAGTCAGGGTAAAGAGCAACTTATGAGGTGTCACACTGTCCTGCCTCCTGTTTGACTTCAGACTAACATGGCTAGCTACCTCTTTTGATCAGATCAGAGACAGGCTTGCTGACAGCCCTGAACATAACTATAGGAACAAACATGGGGATATTTTTTTTTGAGTGTCTGGGTGCATCGACATGTGTCATTAATGCAACTGAATAAACTGTGGAGAAATTTGCTCCACAGTGGGCATGTCTACATGTGCAGTGGACTGCACAGTCGTTACTAGGTAGTAATTTAGTACTTGCTCAAGCAAATACTAAATGTTTGTGTTAGACCCTGACTCCATATGGTGTCCAAGACTAGGGAGATGACGGTCTAATTGCTCGTGGATCCTGGTACTCGTTAGCCAGAGCACACAGGGAGCATACACCAGCACACATTGCTCACAACAGCTTTATTCAGAATGGAGACAACTTCAGACTAGCTCCTAAAAAACCCAGCAAACTGAGGAGGTGCACTGAACAATAGATTTTTCCTACATTTATACACTTTGGTTCAAGTTCATTAACATTCATTTTTCCCTCACCCCTCCTATGTTCCACTTATTTCTCCTCCCATCTCAAGCGCCGCCTCTATTTATTGTTTGCTCCATTAGTGTGGAATTGCCTGTGCATTTTCCTCATTTACATGTCTTTTTGCTATGAGCGCATGTCTTGGACCTTGACTCCTTTTTTTTCGGTCAATGGGCAGACTTTGACCCAAACCTGGAAGCTTCTGGAGGCTTCTTCACCAATCAGTATTCACCCTTTTGCATATGTTCCTCTCACACTCTGTTACCAATTACATGTTATTTTTCACATTCCAGTCTATTTTTCTGTCTCAGGTTGTACCATCTTCCACATTCCTAATATATCACCTCATTCACAGCACACAGACTCACACAAATTTACTTCCTGGTTTTTCCTCAGAAAATGGTTGACACAGTTAAGATGGTTACTTAGCATAAGCAAATGGCTGGCTTAGCATAAGCATTCATAAGCAAAATCTGTTTGCCTAAGCATCCTGCAATATACTTTTAATATATCTTTCTGCCTTGTGGTTAGCAGCTTTACTAGGCTTTTTATTCAGCTACAAATCCAGTGCTCCCCAAGGTCCAAATTAATGTTACCCTAACTGTCTGTACAGTAACTCACATTATTGCATAGTCCCAACACTGCATGGTTATTTGTAGCAACTACTGAGTAGTAGCAATGAGCTACCACACAGTAGCACACTGTTACTGAGCAGTAGCGTTGGTGTCATGGTTCATGCCTAGTGATGCTATGTCATTGTAACAATGATCTATGACAACACTACAGTGACAGCATCTCATGTAGATACACTGAGTAAACTCCCGAGCATACCCAGAACAGTAGCACATTGATTTAGGGAGAAGCATTTTAGGCCAAGGCTGCCCCTGCCCTCTTCTGCCCTCCTCCAGCAACCAGAAGGAGCTCCAAACACTGGCCACACTGCCTAGGTGCCTTATACTTTTGTGGGGCACGGGTTCAACTCCAGGGTCTGGCTGGTGGCAGCAGTGTGGCCCAGAGTCCAGGGGGCAGCCCTGGGCTGGCAGGAGGCACGTGGAGGCAGATCCAAGCAACAGGTAGCTATATTCAGTGATAAAGTGGCCGGCTGGGCCACAAGGCTCCTGCAGTTGCCAAGCCATGTAGCTAGGCAGCAGGCAAGAGTGTGTCCCTGCTGGCTGGGCTAACCGCAAACAATTTACTCCTGCGTCAGCATCTACACGTGTTGCTGTACAGTAAAAAACTCTGCAGTAGGATAGTATTGCATTCATAAATACTACCCTGCTGCAGAGCTTCTTAGTTTCCTGCAGGCTTACAGCCCTGCTCTTGTAGATGTGAGATGTTTACTGTGGAGATAATTAGTCTACTCAGTAAACATCTCATGTAGACATGCCTTCTATCAGTTAATTGCAAAGAAAAAAAAAGATTTGTGGATATAAGTGTATTTCGATTTTAAAATATATTGTGATGAATTGCGTTCTTCTGGGGAAGATGGTTAAAATGTTTCTTATTAAGTTGTCTTTCAGCAATAAAATAAAATGCTGCCCCAAAAGGAATACATTTTTAGTCTTAGTATGTGCAATGATGTTCAGCTTTGTTTGCAGTGAGGAATTGAGGAACAAATTATCACAGAAATCTATAAAGCTAGCTTCTTCTTAGACAGAACGTCATCTTGATTCAACAGTTTGAGAATGGTGGCAGGTGTGTAGGAGAAGATGCAACGGAAATTTTCTTTTTAGCATCTTATTCCTACCACATGACATGCTGAAGAAAAATCCCCAAGTTTTGTTAACATCCGAACGTTCACTCTGCTGACCAAATCTCCTGCGAGGCTGAAGGAAGAAAGGGGAACGCAACAAACAATCCCTGTCAGAAAAAGAAATGAGCCATTCAGAGAACTCAGCAGAAACATGTTAAACAGTATTCCAGAACCACAAAGAGAGATGCAAGTAAACAAGTATATTTTCAGTGTTCCCTGGAAGACTCAGGATTAGTCAAGTCTGCTAGGATAACGTCCAAATAGTAGAATCGTGCCTTCAATGCTGCATAACAACAACAATATACCTCAGTAAAGTGAACTTTGCCTGGATAACTTCAACCTGGTCCCCTGATAGATATGCATTACATAATAACACTGCATGGTAATCACAAAGTACATTTTTTCCCTCAGAGCTCCTGCTTTATTTGATTCAAACAATGGACCAATAATAGCATATGACTGTGTAGTGAACTTGCCCTGACAGCCTCCACCATGACAAACTTATCTCCCTGGCACTGCTATACTCTCTTCAGTATTATGAGCTATCTTGTGCTATTTTGCCTTGGTATATGGCAGTGATTTTTATTAATCATAATCAACTGGTTAGACAAACCAAAAGTGGCTCTGCCTATTGTATTTTTGATGCAGAAGGCAATTGTGATACTATAAGCCTGGTAACATTTTAAATGTAGCAGTGAACTGTATGTGACATTGATAGCCTTTGAAAAAAGGGCACCAAAACAGGAGAAATTTAATTGGAATTCCAAGTATCTTATTTACAACTTAAAAAAAAACTTAAGTAAAACCATAAAATGAAATTGAATCCTCCTGAAGCATTGTCAAATTATCATCTGAACTATCAATAAAAACCACTGTCTGTGAAAGTGAAAGCTTCTGCTACTTAATATCTACTACAGTATTAAAAAGGCATACACAAGATTAATAAACTGCTTCTTGAAAACTGTCTGCAGATGTAAGTAAAAAAGCAAATTTGTTACGTATTGGTAGAGAGGGATTTCTTCAAAAGCATTTGCAAGAGTGAGAGAAGGCTTTCCATACTTTGTAACAAGTAAAATTTAGGTCAGATATTAGGAAACTCTCTCTCCCTATGCAGGTGGTTAAGCACTGGAACAGATTACTTAGAGAGGCTGTGGAATCACCATACTTGGAAGTTTTTAAGAGTAAGTTAAACAAACACTTGGATGGAATGGTTTAAACAGGTGTCAGACTTGAGTAGAGGCTTAGACTAGATAATCTCCTGAGATCCCTTTTAGCCCTAGTTTTCTATTATTCTATTCTGAATTTCTAGAAAACAAGTGTATAGCATTCACAAGTTACATTTTTCTTATAATTCCACTTATGGTAGGACTTGGAGAAGAGCGAATCAGACGAGACACATGTTCCAGCAGACAATACTTTAGTTCATAGATATAGATCTCACAAAATTTTGCCCAGTGGATTGAAAGCGGAACACTTTCCTTTAATTTGAATTATTCTATTGATTGTGAGGTTTTCACTATTTAAATCATAGTTATATTAGGCCATTTTCATCACAAGATTCCCATATCTTTGTTTTGCTTCTATCTTTGCAAGACAGCCACCCTAATGTTAACATGGGAACTTACTATGATTAGATCTGTTAAGCTAATAAACATTTCCAGTGTGAATTAAATACCTAAGAAACTGCTTAAGCACCTTCTAGAGTCTATTTTTGTATCCAGGACAGTGTTTAAACATATGTACACCTTTTGCTGTCTTCTTGAGTAGACATGCTTTACTGAACTCAAGTATTAATTCCGAGTCTCCTCTCCGAAGAATCGTTCTAATGAGTGCTTAGAAAAAATTTACCCTATCTTCCCTGTACAACCAGGAACTTTCCAGGCCAAAGAATGAATAATAATGTATCTATACCTCGGGTCATGCACACAATACTTTGTACATCTATAGCAAATGTACATCCCAGGGTTGGTCACAATGCCCACTGTAGACACTCATCTCTTGCTGACTTGGCTCTTTGGGGCCTCACCCTGTTACTCACACACCATGATATGATGCTACTACTAGTGTCTGATGAAAGGGAGGCTGCCCCAGAGCTTCCCAAACCTGGTCTTAATTTTATGATCACAGGTGCTTGTGGTCATTGACTCAAGGACTTATTCCTAGGCTCCATCTTCATTTAAAACTGAAATTATTTTTCCTTTAAAATATTTATGGTTAAAATCCACTCATGTAGTATAGAACGGGGAATAAAGAACAATCTCACTGGCCCATATTGTAGACCACCGACACGCCATAACATTTGCAGTGGGGTATAAGGAGCATAAAAATCAACATGCCTGGAATTTATCTCACTTCCACTCCTCTTTTCACAGCAGCTTATTGATTTCCATCAAACAAATGCCTTCCATGGTGTATAAGATATGAGGGCATCTCCTCTACATATATTGCCCTATTCCTGGTCATAAATTGCATGTGCCAGTGTAAATTTCTCCCTAAATGCTTCCAACTGATTAGTTGACTTTCTTCTACTTTTGGCAGAAGATGACATATGCAAATATTAGTAATGGAAAAATAATGAATGGAAATAGCTTTGAGGATTGGTTAAGGTGATTTTAAACTAAAGTGATTAACATTAAAAAGTAAATACAGGCATGTCATATTTCTATCATGTTAATTAAGAAAGATCCATCTTTAATTCTCCACTATGCTTTCATATTTATAGTCCCTTCCAATGACATTTTCCTATGCAAATGAAATTGAATCCCCAAGGTGAAGTTTCTTTCTGGTTTTTGGATCCACTTACATTTGCCTCCATCTTCTATAGCCCATCCTCAGTTCTGTCACTGTGAGACTTGCCAGCGTGACTTGAAGCATCTTACACAAATAACTAAAGCTATTCAATTACATTTCAGCCTTCTATGAATATATTAATGTTGGCAAGTATTTATATTCTCCTCACCCTCACTATTGATAATTCGATTCCATGTTTTCATTCACATAAAAGGACTCCAGTTTTATTCTTAGTACAAAGCTATACTAATATAAACTCATTTTCTATATCATTAATAATTATTATATTCGTGCCAACCAAAATATGTACCCACATGGCATTGAATGCAGCATAAATGTGCAGTACAAATAACAGAAGTGTAGAAAGGTAGACCTCAAGGGACCCAGGATCATCCCTAACTAAACTATCCTAAACAAATGTTTGTCTAACCTGCTCTTAAAAATTTCCAAGAGTAGAGGATCCACATCCTCTTAGATTATCTGTTTCAATTCCTCACCATATTCATAGTAAGAAAGTTCTTCCTAATCTGCAAATGTCTAATCTGTCCACAACCTACTTGACATGTAGGGCCCAAAACTGGAAAAGTAAAGCCTTACCAGTACCAAATAGAGAGGAAATGACTCCCCTTGATTTGCAAATGACACTTCTGTTAGTACAACCCAGTATGGTTTTGCCTGCTTTGCCACAAAACAACACTATTGGCTCTTACTTAGTTTATGGCCCACTCTAATTCCAGGTCCTTTTCTGCATTACTGCAACCTAGCCAGCCATTTCACAGTCTGTACATTTCCTGCCTGAAGAGGCTACAGCAGATAGTCTGAGGCACAGGGGTCCATTGATTTCGCAGTACTATAAGGGTGCAGCAAGTGGGATGCCAGCCACAAGTGCTGATTTAAACTTGGTGCCAGAATCACATTGCTTGGGGAATGCTATGGTGACAATAGCTCCTTGGCCACCATTCTGGCAGCATTCATAGTGCCTCTGTCCAGTTCAGACAGAGAGATGAGAATGAGAGAAGACTGCTAGACAACTTCTCTACTGAGGTCACCAAATTGCTATGGCTTTGGTACTCAGGGTCAATTAATGAGGTTGTACAGGGTCAGGTATAAGACCTTTATCAACTGAAACATAATCCATCACTACAGATGCAACACATTCCTTATTCTCTGCATTATCCTTCAGTCCTGATTCAGGAAGACATGGTATTCCAACCCAGGTCAAATTTTACACGCGCACAAAATCCCATTGGAATCAATGATTACTTAGAACTAGATATGCACTTAGTACAATGCTGAGCCAATGCTTTATTATATATGAGAAATGGTTATTTTGCCTTCCAGCAGATCATTTAGAACAGGCTTGTCCAACATACGGCCTGCAGGCTGCCATGAAGCCCTCCAAGCTGGTTTCTGAGGCCCAAGGTGCTGCAATGGGAAACAAAAGTAAACACTGTACTTTTGTTTCAGGGTGGGGGGGTGATGTAATTCCACTTCCTGTGAGGCCTTTGAATATGGCTTGCCTGCCCACTGGGTGATAAGATGTTCATGATCCAGCCCCACATTCAAAATGGTTCAAAATAGTAAACCCCTGATTTAGAAAAAAGGAAAATTGCACTAAAAGATGTTTTCCCCTTCTTCCCTCTCTATTATTTATAAATAAATGCCAGAGATCATGATGGTATATTTTACAAGAATATGGTGTTTCTTGCATATAAATTCTACTCCTTTCAGAAATAGGAAAGGGAGGAAAATCTACATCCGTTTTATTTTATTTCTTCAACTAACATATAGAAAGTGTTAAGCCTCTTAATGCTGTGGTGCTGGCCAGGCCTAGAAAACTAGGTGTAAGTACTAATGCATTTTACATTAGCTTATCCCATCAGAAAATCATGAGTTCAGGCATCAAGAGGTTAGGAATTTCAGAAGGCTCCTCGCACCCCTTTTTTTCCTGGAAAAATGAATCCTTTCAGACTCTTAGATGTTATTTCTTAAACAACTTTTGCTACTTTATTCAGCTGAAGGGGATCTATAGTTGTTGCTGCACTCATATTTAGCACTCTTTAAAACTCAAATAAAGCATCTCCTCTAACAAAAGTTTTTGAGTTCTTGCTTCACTTTAAGAAAATGACTATGTCATATTGAGATCAGTGGGACTTCAGCACATTCTTAAAATTAAACATGCTTAATTTCTTTATTTAGATGGGAAAAAAAGGAAAAATGCAATAAGTAGAATGAAAACAAAATCATACATAGTGAAAGAGCCTTGAATCACGTACTGTGGGTGTTTATACAGTGATCTTGGAGGTAAGATCTTCAAGAACTTCTCCAATCAAAGAGCTTGGAACATCACACATATCTGTATCCCCACACTGAAAAATGGTGGTGGGGAGCTTTAGCTAGACCTTGTTGAACAAGCACAGAGATGCCGATACACCTGATGCTGGGATCTGCTGGAGCACAGTAATGACCACACTCCTGCAGACCACATTATCTAAGTCTGCTCCAATGAGCTGTAATTACAGCACATCAGAGCAGCCTCATTGTATATGCATAGGCATCCAAATGGCTAAGTGACAGTAATGTCAGCTAACAGGTGGCTTTCCATGGGTTTAGAGGAGGACAAGTCTCTCTGCTGCCACCCATACTTCCAAATCGTGAGTCCTGACCCATGACAAGCTATGCTTAGTGTAAAGCCAGTATGTTCTACAACCTCAAAAAGGCTGGTTTGCCTGAATTTAGATTTCCCTCCAACACTTGCCCAGATGTAGTCATTATATTCCAGGCATGAGTTCCTGTCTCACGTTTCATGTGAAGGTCTCAAAGTGATTTACAGGTATTACTGAACTTGAGGGCAAATTTTCAAAAGTGCCAAAGGGATTTAAGACTACTCAGAGTCATTGTGATTTATGGCCACAGAGCCATAACTAGTAATTCAGTGACCTCAGCAGTGATGTTGTTTAGCACCTGCCTCTCCCTTTCTGCACCTTGGCAGAAATGGTGAGAGAAAGAGGTGCACTCCGAGAGCTGCCAGAGGGCTGGCCAAAGAGCAGCTGCCACTACGGGGCCCCGCTGCGATTCTAACACCCACTCTAAACTCATGTTCAATAGGAGATAGAAACGACAAAGTCTCACACTAGCACCATGAAATACAATTACCTTCCGCATTTTTCAAGTGAGGAAACTGAAGGAACCAAGCAACAAATGACTGAGTGACATGCTCAAAGTCAAGAGCCCTCGTTCTTGCTCCTAACATATAGAACAAATATTTTCCTTGCAGAGAGTGTCTTCGGTACTATCATTTCTACAAAAGTGAGTGCTTCAAAGCAGGAGGTCATAGCATTGATCTGTCATGGCTTCTGATCAAGTGCTTTTTTCAGCATCAGTATTTCTGGTAATGCTGCTAGAAAAAAAAGAAAAAGTAGAAGCGGGTAGACAATATTAAGCTAGGCGATACCAATTCCACGAGCAAAATAGTTTCTCCACACACAAGAAGTATACAAGGAGATACCTATAACTTTTAGTGCTGGCTCAACTCCAGTTCTTTCTAGAATCATGAATAATTCCTAATAAAATTATTAATTTCACACCTCAGTAAGATGATTTTGTTTTTTCCCTGATAGCCTACCCTTTCTCTCCATGCTCATATTCTGCACCTTGTTCTTCTGAGTTCCCTTTTATTTCTTTTTATAACTTTCCAAAACCTTTCCTCCCCTTGTCCCTTACTCATACTGCACCATACTATATATATCCTTACCACTCAGAGGTTTTTTAGGAGTGAGTGACAACAAATGTTGCTGACTCAGTGGGGAGAGGCAACACAATGGCAGCACTAGGTGGCTTTTCAAGCGGTGTCAAAATAAGGGTTAGTTTTCTTGAACATTGACTAAAATGATTGGGTTTGATTCAGCATATGGAAGGCAAGTTCAGCATTAAGTTTTTGATGAATTTGGAGATTTATTTAACCTTATAACTGTTCTGTACTTTTCTATATAACATGCATATTGAAGAGATTAAATATCCATAGTTATTTTGTATGCTTTAACATTTTTGGTACATGGATACCATGGTACTATATATACACACACCATTCTTATATACGGTCTATATAAGAATCCAAAATTTAAAGGACTCCAGGGTATGCGTTTCACTGTTTCTACCATAATCAACTAGTTAATCAATTTTACTCTTTTTGAAAATAAAGATTACAAACATCAAGCAGGAAAATAGAGAAAAAAAAGCAAACATTTATTTTAAAAAGAAAAATGTGGGGTTTTTTTAATTTTAAATGTGGATGTGTTATTCAAAATGATGCTGTAAAATAAGCTAGACAATTAAACATATTCAGTTAAGTTATACGAGATCCAAATGCAGATACACATCTAGATGATATCTATGGTCTGCATAAATATATTTATTCAAATCATTCCATCCAGGAAGAGCACACGCCCACTACTCAGCCTGATGAAAGGTTTTTAAACCCAAAAGCTTGCTAAAAATTTTTTTCCAACTATTTAAGTTGGTCTAATAAAAGATATCAGATTTACCCAAAAAACCTTGTTTGCCGATGTCCTTAGACAAACATGGCTACAACCTACACCCCTTTATTTAAAATCATGGATCAATCATGTTTTAATGGCAACAGCAAGTTGTAATCCAAGTGCCTACTCAATTATCTAAACTGAATCAAACTTGTAGACATTTCCTACCACTTGGATACCTACAGATGGGCATTTAACAGGGATCCCCCTTTGTACTCCTCTTCTGGCCATTAATATAAACTGAAGCCCCTTCTTGATTGCACCTCCCTTAGCCCCCTGCCCTCACCTTTTTGTGCACTTATTTTCCCTTCTAAGTATTGGCAGAGACCTAGCACACTCATTGCATGGGTGTGGCAATGCTTGGAGCAAGTCAGAAAGTTGAAGTAACTTTCTGTAGGAGAAATGTTACCTGTAAGCTCTGCATTTTTGGGGAATCCTGGCATGGCGGACAGCCTGTCTGGCTCACAAAAGATTCATCCCCTTTCCACCTTTACCTGAACAAGAATGATTAGAGAAAGGATTTACAAGAAACAAGGAAAATGCAGTGGGACACACACCTAAAGCCCTCCAGACAAGACTGATAAGAGTGAAGCAACTCCCCTGGTCTCATTTGCATCTTAGATGGAACCATATGACAATACATTTAAATGGGAAATGGGACAGGCATGCACCTCCATTAGCATAGATGGAGAACAGAGATTCCAAGGCAAGGACCGCACTGAATTCTGGGACCAGAGAAGCAGGGGAGCACTGCATGATGAGGGATCCCTGCTCCAAATGCTAATCAACCCACATCTACACATACCCAGCTCAACATTTATCAGAACAATTCTAGTCATGACTCCTTTATTGGTACCCAAAACACTGAATCTGCCTGTCTGTATTGTGAGCTCCCTCGGGGTAATGTCACCCATGGCCAGGAGTGACCAGTTCCTATTATCCAGCATAAACCATTGTTTACCTCTAAACAAACCTAGTGTTCTCCCTTGAGCCATTGTTAGTTCTCTACGAAACCCCCTACTCCACGCTCAAGTTTCTGTCCTGGTGCTTGGATCCAAAAGCTGCACCAGTTCCACGCCTTCTCTGCCAGGAATCCCTCCATTGATTGTGCGCAGAACTCTGCATGTCTGTAAGCTTCAACAAACACCTGGGAACCTCAACTGGTTCAAGTTTCGCTGAGTGGGGAGAGCCCCCAACTCTCTCTTTCTTCCTCCCTTTGACTCGAGGAACCTGACTTTTGATTTCTTATTCCAGGTACAGCTTTCTAAACCTGACTTCTGCTAATCAAACTTGAGCTAGATTTCCCCAAATACCCAATTGAAACTATGTATTACTGTAACTGTTTTATCCATCTCTCATGTATGGCTATTACTACTGGAATTATAAGTTCATAAACCTAGCAATAAATAACTTTTATGGTCAAGCTGGTTGCTATACTCTCTCTGTCTGAACCTCACCTACTCTTTCTTCCTCTTGACCTCCCCATTTGCTCTGCAACACTTTTTTTTACTTACGCCAAAGATCCCTGTGATGCCCAATACTACGGCAGGGCCTGTTTATCAAGGGACTTACTATTAGGGCCATTGTGACAAGAGATTGGGACATGCTGAGTTTTAAGGTGCATGAGGGTATTAGCTGAAAGTGCTGATCAGACCCAGCCTGCTCAGACATACTCTGTTAGCTCATGCGCATGCGTGTGTATGTCCATCCGTCCATCCATCCAACTGCATTTATTATTGTCATGCTGAAATAAGGGATGAACTGAGTTCAAGGCACATGAGGATGTCAGCCTGTCAATGCTGAATAACCCAGCATAGGTCAAGTTAAGGGTGGAATCCTGAAACTGCATCATCAGGCAGAACCCCAGGTGACAGTGACTAACAGCTGTCATGCACTACTCAAAACTCACGTGGGACAGTGACCTCTGTATTGGGCAGCCAAGACGATGCTGGGGATCACACAACTCTGCCAGAAAAGGATAAAAGGCAGCAAAGCATGACCCTCAGTAGCACCCTATCATCCATCACCTGACCTGAAACAGAAGGACAAGCAGGTGACCCCCTTGTGGAGAAGACATCACCTTGGAGGAAGCTGACTATTGACAGCAGACTCTAGTACCCTGGAGAGGTATAAACCAGCATTGGTGCTATACTGCTATTGCAGCAATGGCATGTGTGAGTGTGTGTCAGTGTGCGTTAAGGTGGCCAGTACCCCTCATAACTTGAAGTTTGCATTTATGATTTTAGGGTAACTTCACATCCCATACAATAAATGAGAATTTATTATGATCCTGTGAGTTGGTCCCTTGTAGCCAACAGACAAATGAATCTTACTCCATACAATACTGAATTTTCTGGGAGCTGCTTTTCACCTTATCTGGCAAAAAACCCACAATGCCTAATATTATATTTAATGTTCCATCTTAGTAGGTTACTTAAAAGCTTTTCTAATCTGTTAGCAGATGTGTGTGTGGGGAAGGAGGTAAGAAGTAATGAAAAAAATGCTAAAGAGAAGAATAACCAAAGATTGTGGAAAGGTTCATTTACATTCCTAAACAGTAAGAAATGGACAGGCAGCAGAGCAACTGTAAATCTAACCACTTTGCTGTCCTGCACAGAATGAATTTTGTTATGCCCTTCCTCACTGTTCTCATAGTTAATTGTACCAAACAGTCAGGGGCACCTCATCACTAATCAGTTTTAGTAAAATGCCATCACTAATATTTCTGTGATGTTGGATTATTGCTCACTGTGTTTATTAGATGGGAGAACAACTACTCCAACCACCCTGTTTAGTCTATGGGATTTCTCTGATACTACTCAACTCTGTACCCTATTCCAACCCTACTTCTTGTAACCAATAAAGTTCTCCTTTGTACTTGTCTGGGCAAAACAGTTAAAAAATGCCTCGGCACAGCTGTGTTGAGCACATTGAGAGCACGGATGCAGGGATTTTCACCTATAGCGCAGGAAAAGTTTCGGTGCATGGTCAGAGCCCACCAAAACCTTGCAGCTGCACCAGTGAGTGCATGCTTGTGATTGGCTCGCGTTAAATTACGCATACGTGTCAGTCGGCAATTGGCTCACTGACTGAATAAGAAGCTTGGGCGATGCCCACCCAAACCGGAGGAGAGCTCGGATATGCATGAGGGGAGATCCCGCGTGTGTTTCCAAGCCACGAAGGAGGCCTGATCAATTGACAATGACTCTGCTCTGGATTCATCTGACGTCCCATACCCTAAGCGAGTGTGAGCTTCTGCATGCCTGAGTTCCTGTTTGAGTTTGTAACTTCAAGGAACATGCCTACAGCCTAAGGACTGTAAGTAAAGTTTTTTTTTTGGCTTCCAACAACCTGCATGTCTAGCGCCTCAATTCTGCTCCATCATCGGCCCCATTCTGCCAGCGTTTCTTGACCCCCATATGGCATCACAAACAGGAGCAGTATGCTGGGAAGATGCAATGGAGCTGGAATTAGTTGAGGGTTGTCCCTGGCGCAGTGGAAAATGCCACGTGCTGGATGCCGTGGAGTTGGAAGCGCACATCACTTACTATCAAGTGGGTGGAATGGGTGGAAGAGTTGTGAGTGGTTGCCTTTTGCTCGAGGAAGAAGGGGACCCTGCAAAAGAGTGGGAAGCCTCCACCCGAGAGCCTTTGGATGTGTAATGGGGAGCGAGCGGGTTCAGTTTAAACCCCGGGAGTGAGGGGGCAGCGAGTCCTCAGCCAGATAGAAGCCGAGCGAGGAAGATGTGGCTCTCAGTCAGGAGTTTGCTCTCTGTATGCTGTGTGTGTGGGAGAGTTGTATGTAGACACGCTGTTGCCAGAGTTGGGACAGCCAGAGCTTTCGGAGCTCCACGGAGAAGTGGAGGAAAGCCACTTCATATCTGAAGGGACTGGCACGGTGATACAGAAGGAGAGAATGCTGCGAATAATGTTCAGCATGGTCACTACACTTATACGGGAAAGGACTGAGTTGGAAGCCCGACTGCGCGCTGTACACGCAGTTAAGCGGGTTGCAGCTGTGAAAAGCCAGAATCCCCCATCATCGCAAGATGGCAGCGAAAGAGAGGGGGACCACCACGGAAGGGTCGAGAAGGAGGGCAGAGTTACCCATGGCAGGGCGGAAGTAGCGACTCCACCCCAGAGCATCAGGGTGGAAGTAGTGGCCCCACCCTGAGGCATTCCCATGGGCCTACCCCAGGCCATAACTGCAGTGACAATTCGAACAGCCATGCACCCTATAGCAACAGAATCAAGTGATGAGTGCGGTCTGCACTACTGCCAGCACCTATCATGCCAGGACCTGGACTGAGATTCAGGCCTTGTGTAAAAGGTCTAGAATAAGAACAGCGGAGACCTTGGCTATGTGGATCAGACACCTGGTTATGGAGTTTGGATCTGATCTTGTGGATCAGAACAAGGCGAGCTCTTTAGTTAGATGAGCCTCGTGGAGCGGAGAACATACTGCTGATGTCGGCATGGTGAGGTACAATTTTTACTGGCCAATCTTGCTTCCAGCACTTGTTGCAGGTCAAGCCAGCCAGAGAGCCTATGCGTGGCATG
>JAGPOW010000261.1:132167961-132203127 GCA_030014935.1 Caiman crocodilus
CGCAGCTGCCCCTCCAGGGCCTGAAGATTGCCACAGGAGGGGCAGCCAGGGGACACCCCAGGCATCCCCCCTACCCCTGGGACCCCCGCCCAGCCAGCAACCCCAGCCAGGATGGGGGAGGTGGACAGGGGGCCCCCCAGGGGCCCGGTCTGGGTGGCAGCCTCAGAGGTGTGCCGGGGCAGGGCAGCACCAGGGAAGAGGGAGGAGGAGGGGCCAGGCCCCTGGCAGTAGCACTGCGTGTACTCACCATGTTCCCAGAAAAAGTGGAAAAAGTGGTCTTCCCGCTGTCTTGCTCTTCCCTTTCTCCTGCTGTCCACCTGCACGAACGCCGGCGCGCCCTTACAGAGCGCGCCTGTTCGTGTGCGGCTCAGGAGCGCGGCTCCCTGCCGGGTCAGCTATAAGCGGTCCGGGAGGCTCCCCTCCGGACCAACTCCAGCTGTCGGAACAGCCTCACTCACCACTGTGCCGCTGCCGCCACCGCTCCTCTGTTGCTCCTCTGTTGCTGCTCCTTTGCTCAGCGAGGGCTCATGTGTGGCCGAGACCGCACGCGAACCCTATCAGGAGTCTTCTAGTCTCCCTGCTGAGCTCCTAACTGCATGTCTGTGCAAAACAGTTAAAAGATGCCTTGACACAGCTGTGTTGAGCACATTGCGAGCAAGGATGTTGGGATTTTCCTCTATAGCGCAGGAAAAGTTTCAGTGCACAGTCAGAGCCGACCAAAACCTTGCAGCTGCACCAGTGAGTGCATGCTTGTGATTGGCTCGTGTTAAATTATGCATAGGTGTCGGTCAGCAATTGGCTCGCTGACTGAATAAGAGGCTTGGGCGATGCCCGCCCAAACTGGAGGAGAGCTCGGACATGCATGAGGAGAGATCCCGTGTGCATTTCCAGGCCACAAAGGAGGCCTGATCAACTGAAAATGACTCCCTGCTGGATTCATCCCACGCCCCATGTTATGTGTGAGTGTCAGCTTCTGTGTGCCTGTGTTCCTGTTTGAGTTTGTAACTTCAAGGAACGTGCCTACGGACTGTAAGTAAAGTTTTTTTGTCTTCCAACAACCTGCGTGTCTAGCGCCTCAATTCTGTTCCATCAGCGGCCTCATTCCGCCAGCATTTCTCGACCCCTCACAGTACCTAGCATGGGAAACTTATTGGGAGTGGGTCGAGATTATGCCTTGGAGTCCCCTTGGTTTGGCTTACTAAGGGAGACCACTACTTGTGCTTCCAGCTGAGGGAAGCATCCCAAGTTCTTGAAGTAAGTCAAGTACCCTCGAGGGCTACTAGGCCTATGTTTTCCAGGGGGTTCAGTGCCAGAATCAAACCCATGCCTGGGTGGTGGCAGCTCTACCCCCAGGCTAGTGGGTGTGCTCTAGGAAGGTTGTTGGACAGATGTGAGGCACCTCCAGGGAGGCACTAGGAGCCTGGAAGGTGGTGGGGCGCAATGAGATGGGTGTCTCAGCACAGAAGCACTCCCTACTGGCCCACGACAAAGCCAAGCCCTCTGATACCATTGGATTTGCACTGAGAAAAGCCATGATCATCATCTTTTAAATCTCAAAAGGACAAAGAACAATTTTTCCAACTATTTAGTTGTTCTAATAAAAGATATCACATTTACCCAAAGAACTGTTCTGCCTACATCCTTAGACCAAGTATAACTAACACCCATGAAACATAATCAATGTACAGTCTTGTGCAACAATACTGACTCTAATGGAGGATTACCTTTTCAGTTTAGTTTATATCAGTTAGGAAGGAAGTTTAAGTTTAACCTATTTAAACACAAACACACTTATACCAGAACAAACATCCTGAGAAAGTATTGCTGTATAGGTAAAGCCTTAGTATGTGCACACTTTGTAAAGAATATGTAGTCATGGTAAGCTTCAGACATTTCTTTCACCAAGCTTTGTCACCTTGAGAAAGAAATAGGTCAACTAAGACCTGCATTACACAGTGGGATATCAATAGAAATAGATATTTTAAGTCTGTATTGATTATTACTGCCCAGCAGCTAATGAAGTTAGAAACTTAAAAGTGTGGCTGGCTCACCACTAAAGACTATTGACCATCTCTGCCTATACTTACTGTTAAGTGGTGCTTAACATTGCATTTTTAAATATTCAGCTTTGAATATATTAAAGTACTTTTAACATATTTTTATAGCACTAGGGGCAGACATTCAAATAGCCTGAGCCTTAGATTCAATCTTTGCAGGTTACTCTAACATGGCTAGGTTAAATCAGTTTTGTAATTGGACAGACACCCCAGAAATGCGGGTAAATGCCTGCAGTGGCTCAGTCTAGAAGCCATGGGGTGCTAGAGCAGCCCTTCCTTCCTTCCATAGCATGGAGCTGAGGCAGGCATGGCCAGGCCATGGCAGAAGTTCTAATTAGCCCAGCAGAGAATTGATAAGTGTTTATTAATTATCTAATTAAGAAAACAACAAAGGAACATTACCAGCTACTTGTTGATTCTGTCTGTTGATTCAGCACAGACCATAGCCATCATGTAGTCTGCTAGCTAATACACAGACACCTCCTCAGCAAGGCAGAGGGGAGATGGGGATTACTTATTAGCAGGGTATGGTGAGGGGAAAGGAGAAGCAGCCCACAGTCTCTGGAGCTGAAGCCAGGGAGCAAAGGGGAGGGGCCAGCCTTGTTGTGAAGCAGAGAGCCCCGCCCACTGAAAAAACATGCCAGGATGCTGGAGGTGTCTGGTTTATCTTAAACCAGCAAGGGATCTGGGACAGACATTGGATAAACTGGTTTGAGCTAAATCAGTTAAGTCTGATGTTACATTCAACCAAGTTTCTCTCAAACTATTTTCAGCTATTCGCAAACTGGTTTACGTGCACTGAACATCTGTTCTGTTGCAGGTTTAAACCAGTTTCTGATCACTTAACCCAGTTTGTGTAATGCCTGTCTCTAGCCAGTTTCTCAGTGTAAACAGAGGTTCAATCTTCACAAAAGCAGAGCATTGCTTTACTTGTGTAAACAAGGTTCCAGCATGATTTGTGTAAAATACATGAATAGCAGCAAACTTGGCCTGTGATAGTCAATTCTGTATACCTAACTGAATTACTTTTAAACTAACTAGCTAGCTGCTACTAGTATATCTGCAGCAGCACAGAACTCAGTGCATCCTGGAAAATTCACTAATGATGTGGTAAGTAAGTATTCTGAATGGTTGTCTCATGTTGTGCACCATGCTGCTATTGCTGAACTATTACCAGTATTCAATGCAATTATTTTAAAGAGAGCTCAGACACAACTTCAGCAAAAATTAATTTACTTCTCTGATTGAAGTGTAAATATAATTTAAGATTGATGGTATCTAATTAGAACTATAATGGGTTCAAAACAGAGCTGAAAGCACCATAATAAAACAAAGGAAACTATCCGTAATACAACCAGTCTGAAAACTCCAAAGACCCTTTTTGGATAGGTTCTAATTAGGTACAGTTGTAGTAAATAAAAGCACCCATATATTTCTAAGGAAGAAACTTCTTTCTCCTGTTGCTCACCTTAGCAGATGTATGTCTCTCTCCCTAACAGTCTTAGTCAAAAAGCAACCCAGTATATGGTTTCTAGTTCCTGGCCTTATGTTTGTAATCTAATCTTTATTTTTGATGGTCAAAATGACAGTCTTCATCATCATCAATCATCATTATATCAAGCATGCTCACCAAGGCGATGTCATTTTTCCAATAATAATCTTTCATCAGACATGGTGTGGGAAAAAGCACAACAATCTGCTCTATGTACAATGCACATTGTGTCCCATATCTTCAAGTGTGCCCCAACGAGTTGTGGAAATATTTCTCAAATATATGCATCACAATCTATCTAGAATAAGTGGTCAAAGTTCAGTCCCACTGAATTCAATGGCAATTTTGCCTGCAAATAGGGCCAGTGTTTAATGAATTGTGACCAAATCCCGATTTATGTATCAATTTTCCCTTGGCCATTACTGCTAGATTTGAATCAGCCTGTCTTCCCAATTTCATACAGATACCTTTACTAGTATTTTCTGCTTTGTATCTAGCATGGCTTATTGTCATATTAAAATATAGTTATTCCAAGAAGTGTTTGCTATCACAATAGTAACTAGCTCCAGGGCTTTATTACCTACAAGAACTCAATCCTACCCCTATTGAAATTAATGGTACAACTTACATTTAGTGAAGGCAAGTGACCATCACAGCTTTTTTAGGATAATGTACTGTACAGCCCACAATAAGATGATGACTTTTTTTCCCCTCAGTTACTCACAAAATAAATAGATCTCCCTCTTCCTCTCTTGTGAGCAACTGAGGAAAAAGTCATCAGACATATATTCTTTTTTTTATTTCTTTTGTCCCACAATTACACTTACAGTGTGTTCCTTCTGACAGAGAAATTGTTTTTTATCTACTCACCATTGTGTTATACAGTTTAGAAACTCCCACATCCAATTTCTTGTCTATGTAAATGCTGAGGAGCAGGGAGCTTAAACAAGTGGGATATTTTTAATGATTAGTAATTTCAGGTTGTGGATGGAAGGAGCTACAGCTGAAAGGCAGCAGTATAAGAGAAGGTTCACTTATTATCTGAAATTTATTTTGATTACCTTTAAATACTCAAATGATGAAGCAAAATAAGAAGGGCCAGTTTAAAGTCCCTCCCACTTTAGAGGGAGAGGAGAAAGAAATGGGCATAGAAAAAGGGTTATAATGATGGTTAACAAGAGGCAGAAGAAAAAGAAAAGGGCAGTTAATTATTTTTCCAGATAAAACTGATAAAAAATATAGAGAAGAGACAAGGCAGACACACTTAAGTGAAAGGGATAAAATGGACACTGAGGCCATGGTTATTGTTGGTTTTAAACTAATGCAATAATGTTTACTTCAGCTAAGTTATTGATCATGTATATCAGAGCAAGAAGGATGTTCTTGCCCTACCACCTTGAGGTTTTGCTAGTTAAATAAGCTGTTGGTCACTGGAAATTGACCTGTATGCTTTGGGGGGAGAATCTGGATGGATTGTAGACAAATTGATGGATGATGGGAAGACTCTAGTTTGAAGAAGAACAAGGTACTGGCTTTTTGCAAGCCTTTTGATAACCAAATAGGCTGTGAACAACATAGTTCCACAGAAAATTTCACCATCCCCTTTTATTTGCTTAGTGCTGCGAGGCCCAGTATCCTTGATTATCCACTATCAGTTATCTATTTCAGTGAAGGCTGAATCTTACTGAAACACGATATTTCTTTATAAGATTGATTAGTGGCTTGATATAGATCTGGAAAAAAACAGGCAAAATAAGAATAAGAAAAAAACTTTGCTAGCCAGGTAGGGGGTAGAAGTCCTCTCTGTGCCTTGCTCAGTAGCACAGCAATGCACTACTTTAGCTTGGCAATATTATCCCTCCGGTTTTTGTTGGCTCAGTACAGATAATAAGACCAAAATACTACTTTTTTTCTGTGTTTCAACTACTTTAATACATAGAACACAATCTTGTTTTACTAAATTATCTAGATTATTTGAAACCCTCCAAAACTTCTGAAGATAAGATCATGCATCAATGTTGTTTTTGTTTTCATCCTGGAAATATTTAAAAAATATGAGAAGCATATCTCATACAGAATTTAATCAGGTTCTATTTCAGTGCATGACAGTTCCAGGGAGATGTCTGCATGTGCAATTATTGCACATGAATAAACTCCATAACTTATTGTTCCAGAGTTTTTCTTGCTCCCATGTACATCACTTGAATGTGCACCAAACAGCAATTAACTCCAGAGCAATCAACTCCAGAGTTTATTTTGCATGGGATGTGGATCCCCATTGGAGCAGCCCCAGGTGGTTGGCCTGCCAGTCTAGGGCTGCTTCAATTGGGCTCAGTGTGCTTCAGACGGGCTGGCTGGGGCATGAGGGTACTTCAGTGCAGGGCAAGTCGTCAGGCAGCCCTCACACTGAAGCACCCTCAAGCCCCAGCCAGCCAGTCTATGTCTACACATGCGCTGCTCTGAACAAAAACAACTCCACAGCAGGGTATTACTTACATTTACTGTACTACATTGCTGTGGAGTTTATTAGTTCCATGTGCCCTAACAGGGTTGCATATGTAGACACTGGAATGTTAACTGTGAAGTTAATTAGTCAACTGCACATTAGCATCATGTCTAGATGCATGCAGGAAGTGCAGAAGTGTGGCAGAAAAAAAATAGGGCCCCTTTCATCCTCAATAAAGATATGGTTCATTTAAGGCTGGTATCATGGCCTGATGTTTAGAGGGGTTCCTATCTTAAATGAAATAATGTATAGGTCCTAATCTTCAAAGAAAGACTGATCATTCAAATGCTATGGGAAAGGGGTTCAAACTTCCTAATAAATCACAGAATATGAGCCATAATGCCCATGAAAAGACAGTTGGATTTTATTCAGAATGTTTCCTTTTTGAAATTAGCAGAATTTATAATGCATTTTTTCCAGAATTATAGGCAAGTACAGTGCTATTTTCTCCAGTAAACAGAAGTTTAAATTAATGAACCATGTCATGTTGTCAGCCTGGTATCTTCAAAATATAAAGATGGGTCTGAGAAGAAGTAAACAAAATGCTTTAGTTGGTACAGTGAAGCATCCACATGAGAAGCCTCTAGGGATCCACAAGGTTTTATCTCACAGCCTTGCATTGACAGGTACACATTTAAAAATCTATTTCTCCCAAAAGGAACTGCACTGTCTAGACAGGGGTGTATGTCTGTATGCCTGAGCCTGTATTACCTCTGAAGAAAACTAAACAAAACCATGATTTTGGAAAGGGGAAGCTAAAATTGTGTGGTTTTCAGAAATCCTTAGATGTCAGCATAGGATCTTCTTTTCATAAGTACTACAGACACATAAACTTGGAATGGTTTAATTGAGGTGTAAACTGAAATGGGCAGACATGTTTAACCCCCTTGGAGTGGTTCAGAAATGTACCTGGAAAATCGAGAACTATTTTCAACTGGTTTACTGTAAGCACCAGCTCAGTTTTACGCGTGGATACCCAATGCTCTGTGATGCAGGTTTAGTCAGCCCTCTAGACATCCCACGCTGCACTGCTCCTTCCTCCTTTCCCTCCCCTCCTTCCCCTGCTCTCGTCCCCCCACCCCACTGCTGCAAAAGACCACTCTGGTATATAGACGGAACTCTACTGCCTACATTTTTTTCTTTTGCTGGGATATTTTATCAATGAGCTCCTTGCACTGCTTGTTCAAAGAAAGCTATCTTCCTAATAACCAGCTGTATCCTCGCTCCCTACTAGATCACAGCCCATCATAACTCCCACAACTCCTGGAAACCAAAAATCATGGGTCCAAGAACTCACCCAAATCCTGGGACAGCAAACACTGCTGCTGGAGCCACAGAACTTCACACAATTGTGAATCAGCTCTGAATCTATAACATTTTGGAATGGTTTGGTTGTGTGTGTCTGCACTGTCCTACAATAATTGTGGACTTGTTTCCAAACAGTAACATTTTGGAACAGTTCTATTGTTATATCTGACCATGCCCTATATGTTACTCTTTTCCTCAGTCTTAAATGGTTTCTGTTATTGCATTATTGGGTACTGCAGCTTTGTTAAAAAAATCTCATTGAAGGAAGATTGATCTAGTGGATAGAGCACTGGAATGGGACCCAAAATATTCATGGTTCAATTTCAGGTTTTGCTATAGACTTCCTGTGTGACTTTGTACAAAGTCATTTAATCTACCATGCGCCACATCTGCTAAGGACAACATTTGCTAGTGACTACAAAGCATTCAGATACCACAGTAGAGAGAGAAAAACAGGAAAGAAATTATAAGAAGCATACTTTGAACTGCTTAGGTAAATAGGCAAAACCAAGTGTTCAGGAATTTAGAATATGGCATAGTGTGGAGCAGATATACACAGAGAGGCACAATGACAAATCACTGCGTAAAATTTGGTGGTGAGTAGTCTAAGCAGGTCTACCCTGCTATCTTGGGTGACTTTGAAGATTGCCCTTACCTGGTGCATCCAGGTGAGTGTTCACATGCTTCTTGCAATGTCCCAAATGCCTTTGAGACACTACAAGAGGCATGTGTGGGAACAAAAAAAATTCCCCGTGCTGCAAATTTGTAGTGCAGGGGCAAAATTAAACCATTGGATATCCAGTGTAAATCCTGTCCCCCCACCCTAAAATGTGCCACAAAACAGCGGGGCAAAGCTGTAGCATACTGGACTATGGTTTGAGGCAACTGAGGGCTGGTGTCCTTCACAGAGACACTTTGGTAGCCAGACAGAGCATCTCTATGGCTGGGCCTCACCATGGTGCTGCAGCATGCTGCCTGCCTGCGCAGGGCAAGCAGCAGTTCAGACTGCAGTGACTGGGACCTGAACTCTGTGCCAGATAAGTAGGGGCTGGAGGGGGCTGGAGAGGGGGGGCAATGGGGGGGACACCCACCCAGTCCCAGCCCATGCGCACTCCCTGAGACCCTCCACTCACTGCCCAATGTGATCCCAGCTGGCTGCCCTACCTGGCCCCAGCCTCCCAGCACTCAAAAAAACCCCCAAAAAAGCCATGCATCCACTGGCTGTAGCAGTGGCTATAGTGGCTGCTGAGAACTCATGGAAGAGCAACCCCCACACATGATGTAGGGCAGTGAGGGGAAGCAGGGATCAGCCCAGCTGCCTGGCAGCCATGTTGCTACTGCCCCATCTTGTGTGTGCAGAATGGCTCCCGAAACTGTCTGGAGCCAGGGCCTCTCAGACGAAGCGGTGCCAGGCTTTGAGTAAAAGCTGGAGCCACCCCAGTTCCCAGACAGTGCATGGTACCCTGACAGCCACTGCTACAACTGGTGAGTGTGGATATTTATTTATTTTAGAGTGCCAGGAGGCTGGGGTTGGGTGGGGCAGGAGTTGGGGATAGGAGTTGGAGACAAGCTCCTGGAGGAGGGGAATGGAGATGAGCTCCTAAAGACAAGCTGGAGACATTCCCCTGATCCTCTCCAGCCCCCTGCTTGTTCCCCTGCTCATCTCCAGCCTCCCAAGACTAGAGGCCAGCAGGGGGCTGGAGATGAGCAGGGGAACAAGCAGAAGCCGAGATCAGCAGGAGAATGAGCAAGGGGCTGGAGATGATGGGGACAGCAGGAGGGCTGGGGCCAGGTGGAGGGTTCTCAGGGGAGTGCTGTAGCCCCTGGTGGAGGATGGGACCCAGCAGGAGGGGCAGTCTATGTGCTGTGTGTGGGAGCTCTGCCCTGTGCGGGAGACACACTCACCCATATTTCCAACCCCTCCTTTACAAACCCCACATACCCCTATCACACACCCAAAATATGATAAGGAAACCAAAAGCAAAGATTAAAACATACAGATATTTAGGATTTATTTTACCCCGGGTCTGCTAAGACACCAGACTCAGGTTGGGATTGGGAGAACTGTGCAGCCCCTTAGGATGGGATGGGAGTGGGCCTCTTTTACAAGATGGTAGGATAGAACTGGAGCCCTGGGGGGTCTGCGCAAGGTCCCTGACAAAATTGGCTTGTTGATTAGGGGATCTCACCCCAATGCCTTCTGGTGCAAGACCAATAGGTAGGGTGGAAATGAGAGTTTTTTAGGTGGGGAAGGGAAGAGACCCATTAAGCACTGGGGTGGCTTTGGTGTCTACCTTGGGGTACTAGGAAACGGGACCTCCTCATGACTCCCCAGGGTGAGTCTCAGGGCCCCTATCTCCCCCAGATCATTGGGGGTGGGCTTCACTGCTAGACCTTCCTTTGGGTCAGCCTCAGTGGCCATGGTCTCAAGGGTTAGGCCTTGGCCAGCAGAGTGAGGGTCTTCCTTCATGGGCTCCTCTTCAGGACTGTCCAGAAGCCCTGAAGCCTTCTCCATGTGGATCACCCATTTGATCTTTCCAGGGGGTGGGGTGTCAGGTGCAGCTAGGGAGGCCCCCAAGAGCTGGGCTGCTCCTTCCCCCTGTGTGATGGTCTTGGGAGAGGGGGAGGACTCCTCCATGTCAGACAGCTCCAACTGCACCTGGGCTTTCCTCTTGGTTTTGTGACTGGAGGGGACCTGCACCCACTCAGCCATGGGGTGGTTCTTAGGTGGACAGGCTCCAGTAGAAGGTGAGGGTTGGGGAATGGTGGGCAGCTACAGCAGGGGGATGACTAGGGGTAGGGGGGGACCATTCTCTCTCTCCCCTTGGCTGCTTCTGCCCTCCCTGGGACCTGCTAAAATTGGGTACCCTGAGATCACAGGTGTGCTTGGTGATGCAGCTGGGATGCCAGGGGCACCTGAGGGGGGAGGGGTACTGGTGGCAGAGGCACCCCTCTCACCAGTGGGACCTGTGGATGCCCTCTCCTCCTGATCCATGGGGCATTCATGATGCAAGTGCCCCAGGGCACAGCACCAGAAGCATCACAGGTTCTCCAGCATATAGCAAACCCTCACCAGGACCCCCTGAAAAGGAAAAATGAGGCACCCTCCAGCCACAATCCCACCTTCAGCTGGATCATAACTCGGCAATAGAAAGAGTGCACATGGTGTAGGCTGGGGTCTTGACAACCCAGTGAGAGGGCCACCACTGAGGAGATAACTCTCCCCAGGGCTTGGAGATGAGAGACCAGGGCCCAATTAGGGATGTAGGGAGAGATGGAGCTGAGGACCACCCTGGTCCCCAACTGTTCTGGAGGCTCGAGGGCAGCGTACTCACCATCCACCACAAGCCCTCTCTCCACTGTCTTCTTTGTGGTGGCCTCCAAGGCACAAGACACCCTTGCCATGAAAGAAGGAGGCTGCCATGATCTTGGGGGTCCCCACTACCCAAGCCAGGACTTGCACCCAGGTCTCAAAGTGAAGGCTCTCCTGCCTGTGCAGTTGGTACTTCACCCCATGCCTGCAGGTGAGTGCTGGAAAAGGGGCCTTGCCACCTGAGCTAGAAGGGATGGCAGTGGAGGGGCCAAGCCCTGTGGCTTAGGCTCCCTGTAGTCACCTGTGCATACCTGTGGTTCCCCTTCTGGGGGGGGCTGCTTTTATGTGGTCTGGCTTAGGCCAGAGACAGGCAGAGTGGGTGTACTTGCTGGTGTAGCAACCCTGGTCCCCTCAGGCACTGGGGTGGGGGAAGATGGCTGGGGAAACCCCCTGGTCCTATTGGCTTCCTGCCAGAGTCCTGCCTGCCTCTGCAGCAGATATTGTAGGCTTGTCTACCCCCAGAGGAAGTTGGTTGGACTCTGCCTCTGGGGTGGGGGCTGCAGGGGCATACATCCACTTGGGGGCTTGGTTGGGATCTGCCCCCCTTAGTGAGGGCTGCAGGAAGCTCTGTGGGGGCATCTGACCCCCTCCCCACCAAAATTTCCTGCCCTGCTATTGCTTCACTTGAGGGAGGGGAAAACAAGAAGTAAAACCAAAAATATACAGTGAGGCTGGTGAATCTAATAGGGGCAGTCTGGGGTTGGGGGGGAGAATGATGGGGGCTGAAGCTGATTGGGCTACAGCCCCACAAGAAAAAAAAAACAGGAGGGCTATGCTTGGGGAATGTGGGGGAGGGAAAACACACACAGAAGGACTGGAGAGCCTGGAGCTAGCTTACTCAGCCACACAAACACCAGGGCAGGGGAGTGGACTATATAACTTACCACACAAGGGCAAGAATACATGGGGAAAGCTGCTGAGGCAGATGTAAAAGATGGCTGAAGTGGTGGAGGGGCTTTGCTGAAGATCAGTCCAGTAGCCCCTCAGGCCTCCAGTCAGGCATTCAGCAGCAGAGCAATAGGCAGGAAAACAAGCAGGATCACATGCAGTGAGGCAACAGTGGGGGAGGGCAAGAACAATCAGTCAATTAAGGAGTAATCCAGTGCAGGTGTAGTATTGAGTGCTGCAAGTTAGTGCAATAGGGAATCTCCCTCTCTCCTGAGAGGAGGAAGCGGGAGAACAGATGACAGTAGCAGCAGTAATAGGAGATATGGTGGTAGCAGCCCTCCAGTTCAGCCATTCATTGTGTACTTCAGATAAAAAATGGCGGGGTGACCTGCCAAGGAAGCTGCAGAAGTCAAGGCACCTTTAGGCTCTGGCAGTGATGGTGGGGGAGAGGCCCACAGGCAGTGCAGGCTTCCTCCCCAGGCTGTCCCCTGACTATGGCTTTGTAGCAGCCTGACCAGCAGGCTGGAACAGGAATGCAGAAGCTGGGGTGCAGTGCTAGGAGGCAATGCAATGCAGCACCCCCCCCCAAGTGGGGGGCAGTGACATGCAGCATGCAGCAGAGGACCCCCAGCTGCTTCAGAGCAGCTCTGAAGCTTCGGAGCCATCTCGGAGATTCGGCCATAAGGTATAATGGGGAATCAATCTATAACTTTGTTGTTTTTTGTATGATTTGGATGTAACTTGCAGGTGTGGTAGCCTCTGCTAAAAGCATGAAGCCTGTCACATTTCAAGAAGATTGGTGCAGGGGTTTGGGGGAAGCTGCACCCCAAATGCTTGAAAGCAAAGCTCCTGTCATGTCTGTTACAACACAGGGGGCTGAAAACTGCAAGGGTGGTAGCTCTTACTGAGGCCACAAAGCCTGCCAGCTGTGTGTGTCCTAGAGCAGGCCTCAGTGCTGAGCCCTGCCAGGCCATGAAGCCTGCCTCCCAGCTGTGTCTTGCTGGGACAGTCTGTCATTTGGGGCCCTGCACCCCAAGCTGCTGACAAGCAAAACTCATGATATAGGTGGGTGACACTGTATGTTAAGGTGTACCCTTCCCCATGCTGGGGCCTCTACACAACACAGTAGTGTGCCCCACTGAGGCCTTCTCCTCCTCCTCTACAGCCTCATGCCCAGTCCTCCACTTTACATGACAACAGGTACAATAACTTAGCTGGCTCAACACCAGTAGCATCAAAGGTACCCACATGGAATTGTCACAGAGCCTTTCTTCTTATAAATGAATTGACAGCAAGAAGTAAAGATGTTAAAAAAATGTATCTTTGGAAGCTTTAGGATTGAAAACCCCTTTGTCAGGCTGAGGAAGTATCTGCAGTTGGTCCTGGATGGATGGAATAGTAAAGAAGCCAGAGGCTGGCCTGGCCCGCAATGCAGGCAAGAAAGCCAGTCAGTGAAAATGGAAATGGAGGCATGGGGGGAAGGGGATGTAGCAGCTCAGGTGAAAGTGAAGAAGTTCCTTGGGTGTCAGATGTCCAGCAGTTTGCAGTGTACCAGAGTTCCACTGTGTACATAGAGTCCATGAGTTTCCTTCCATCCAGGACCAAATGCAGGTACTTCCTCAGCCTGACAAAGAGGTTTTCTACCCTAAAGCTGGCAGCCTGGGCAGCTAAGATGAGCTCACTGGGAGCCTCACAACTGCATTGCAACCAGCAAGCATCAGGCCTGTCAAAGATGTGACAGGTCTGGGCATTCCCCAGCCAGGACTTTGTGCATGTATGCATTAGCTAGAAGTTATGGCACCTCCTAGAAGTTATGACCTTTCACCAGGGGATCATTGGTCCTGGCATTTACAGGGCTGCCACACCGCCACCAGTACCACCAGACCTTCCTACCCTGGCAGGGTGCAGTTTTAGTGATCATGACCAGGACCTGGGGACTCCTCCTTCCCCATAGCTCCAATCCCATACCTCCAAGTTCATCCTGGTAGGGGAATGAGCTCAGCAGGGACATGTTCATAGATTCATAGATGCTAGGGTCAGAAGGGACCTCAATAGATCATCGAGTCCAACCCCCTGCATAGGCAGGAAAGAGTGCTGGGTCTAGACTAGATGCCTTTCTAACCTCTTCTTGAAGACCCCCAGGGTAGGGGAGAGCACCACTGCCTTTGGGAGCCCATTCCACTAGAGCCTTGGCCACTAACTGTGAAGAAGTTCTTCCTAATGTCTAGTCTAAATCTGCTCTCTGCTACCTTGTGGTCATTATTTCTTGTAACCCCCGGGGGCGCCTTGGTGAATAAAACCTCACCAATTCCCTTCTGTGCCCCCGTGATGTTTTTCATGGCTGGCTAGTGTTGCAGTTAGTGCCCCCTCTAGCTGAGAGTGGGGCATTACTTGGCTTTTCAAAACCTCCAAAAAGGAAATCGGTGCAGAAGGTGTGAGGAGGGTATCAGTCCATCTGCAGGTGGAGCTTGGGGAACTCCAGCAGCAAGAGGTTCACTTTTAGGAACACCAGCTGCTCCACCAACATAGGATACAAGCAGGTATGGTGGGGTGTCACAACATCCCCAACAATGCTGAACACCCTCTCACTTGGAACACTAGTCAGTGGACAGGACAGATGTTACTAAGCAACTGTGGCCAGATCCTGCCACATCTGGCTGCAACTTGCCCAGTAAGCCACGGGGGTTACATTCCAGTGGCTCCACATCCTCAGTGAGATAGGTAGCCACCAAAGCCTCATCACTACCTGCCTGAAGCTGCGATCTGGCATGTTTGGACCCCAGCATTGAAGCCATATCCATGGCCCACATTGGCAGTGGCCGGTGTAGAGGAGACTGGTTGGTGCTGGTGCCAATGCTGGTGCTGGGAGAGCTAGCATTGGAAAGTGGATCCCCCTCTTCCAAATCCTCTGACCTCTGCACTTCAGCCTCCCTGACTTCACTGACCAGCACCTGCATCCAGTGATCAAGGGTTTGGGGCTGCCAGTGAACATGCTCCCCTTCACCCTTGGGTTGCACATGCCTGCTATTATGTGGACTGTACTGGACTGCAAGGGATCCAGCCATCTCCTGATGACCTCCTTTAGCCGCCTCACTAGTGCCTTCACGTCTGGTGACAGAGGCCCAGGCAGGAACATTAATCCCCTGGAAGTTCTCCATTTGGTTCTCCAGTTCCCTCACTAGGGGATCACCCAGCTGAGGAGGGCATCGACAGCACTAAGGGTCTCAGTGGCCTTGAGGAATGGCTTGAGGACCACCAACATCTGGGAGATGGTACCCCACTCAGTTCAGGGGGGTGCTGATCTCTATCTCCCCAAAGCAAGGCCATTTCATGGATGGCCTTCTGTTGCTCCACCAGCCTTTTGAGCATCAGGTATGTGGAGTTCCACCAAGTCTCCACATCTTGTATGATTCTGTGCTGTGGGATGCTAAGCTCTGCCTGTTTCTCCCACATTATCTTGCCCCCCTTGATGCTGTGATGGAAGTATCCTACCACCTTCCTGCATTTTGAAATCAACTGGCTTGTAGCAGTACTGGTGGTGGTGCTGTCACTGACATCCCTGTCCCCCTCCAAGGCATCCTTCACTATTAGGTGCAACCTGTGTGCCACACAGTGGATGCCAACAAAGTTGGCATTCACAGACAGCCTTCACCATATTGGCCCCATTGTCAGTGACCATGAACCTGTGGTTGAGTGCAGCCTGCCCAATAAGCCACCCCTGCACCATGCGGTACATGGCCCCCATGATCTCCCCTGCCATGTGGTATTCATCCAGCACTTTGGCTTGCAGTAGAGCCCACTGATGGCCTGACTGATCACACCAGTGTCCTATGAGGGAAAGGTAGGCATGATCACCACCCTGGCTGCTGCAGATGTCGGAGGTGAAGTGCAAGGCTACTTGCAGCCCTATCTTGTGCAGATCCTCTCTCAAGTACTCCCTGAATGCCTGATACAAGGAGGGCACCACCTCCCTGCTAAAGGTGGTGCATGTAGGCACTTTGTAAAATGGGGCTTGAAGTGCTACAAACCACTTGAACCCTGGTCACTCAAACAGGGAGAAGGGCTGCCTATCCAAAGCAAGTATCTCCCCAGTGCTCTGGGTGATCTCACACATCTTGGGAACGCGTCCCCCTTTCTGTCCACCTTTCCCCCACTGGTCCAGGGTGGCTTGCCTCTGCTTTGGGGGTAAGGGGGCTTTGCAGCGAGTGGGGGACATCCCTTTCAACACATTCACACTGGTGCCAGGCTGAGCAGCAGGAAGAAGAGCAAGGGGATGGTACTTCCTCAGATGCAGCAGCATGGCCGTGGTGGAGAAGTGTCTCATGTCCTTGCCATGGCTCATGTGCCTTTGGCAGTGCTGGCAGATGGCAAACCTGGGATTATCTGCCACCTCAAAATGATCCCACACTACACTACTCCCCCACTTCTGGGTTGAGGGTGAGAATCCTGCCTTTTCCCCCTTCTCAGCAGGCTGAGGCTGAGCAGCAGGAGGAGCTACCTCAGCTGAGCCACTTGCCTCCATAACCTCAGCCTCCTCCGAGGTGCTGCTTTCCAGAGGAGACCTCAGTTGAGGGATGTGGAGCACCAACTCTGATTCCCCTCAGTCTCCAGAATTGCCTGAGCCAGCACACTCAGCATCCCTGGTTCCAGCTCCAGCTCCTCCTCTGGCAGTTGGAGGCTCACGCTGGGAGCTGAAATTGGGATGGAAGAGGCAGTGATTCTACTGCTGGTGCCCACTTCTGGACTGAGCAGAGGTGGTGCAGGTGCAGGGACATTAGGTGCAGACACTGCTCCCACCACCTGGCTTCCACTGGCAGCACTGATGTCATAGCCGCTCAGGAATAAAATGCGTCTGTGTTTGGGATGGGGGGAGCTTGCTGCTGTAGCTCTCTCCTTACCCCCTCTCCCTTCCCTGCCATAAGACCTGGTACCTGCCTTTCCAGCATACTTTATATTGACCCTTCCTGTGCTGCAAAAGGTCTCTGTGTGTGTGTGTGAATCCTTTTGTATATCTGTCCGTCTTGTTCTCCTGTGAATACCTATGTCTATCTTGCTGTGTGAACAAAATTAGTTTTGTGCGTTCCTTTGTCTCAATACATTATCTGTCTTGCTCTTCTGTAAATACGTGTCTGTCTTCTTCCTCTGTGATTTTTTTTTTATATATATTCTTGCGGGGGGGGGCGCGCGCGTGCACGTGTGCATGCAGGCAAGCAATCTGTGCCTCCTTGCACAGTGATAGATAACACTGGCTGAGAAAACACAATTGTCTTCTTGCAAAGTTTTCAAAACAAGTTCCCCGAAAAATAATTCAAACAAATAAATTGAATTGTAATACTCCTGATAATTGAATTGAATAGCTAAGCTAAACTAAGCTAAATTCTAACCACTCCTTCATAACATGAAAAAGCAGCAGGCAGGTCTCAGTCGCAGTGTTCCTCTCTGACACAGCTGCTGACAGGGAATGACCTGCAAGGGGCACAGAAGGGCCTGAAACAGGGGCTTTTATACCTTTTTGAGTCCCATCCCACAGACGCTGCCATTGGAAAGGTAGCCAGGGAGAAATCCTTCTCACTGGCTACATATAGACATCAGTCTCCCCACCTCCACCACTCCCCCTCCCTCCCTCACTCCCCCTCCCTCTTCTAGTTGCCTTAAAATGGATGAAGCAGCTCTGAAGCATCCGAAGTGGGTCTGAAGCCCCCGACCCTCTCTGGACACCATAGCTGGCATCCTGCTTCCACTCAGAAGTGCTGGTTTGGACTCCAAAGCATCCAAAGTGGGTCCGGATCTGAAGTAGGATCCAAAGAGTTGCACAACCCTACCTTTTATACTTCTGGGGCCAGCACAGGTGCTGGCTATAGCCACCAGCTCCCCCTGACTACAGATCCTGGAAGAGCCAGGCAGGTTTATTTTATTCCTAGTGGCACAATTTGCCTCACATCAAGGTGAAGGTCCAGGCACTTGCATTGAGGGAAAAATCTCTGCCTCAAATCTGCACTGCTTCTATTTGTGCTGCTGCAAGATCATGTGCCTGTATGTGTGGGTGTGCCCACCCAGTTTAAGTCAAACTGCCCTTTCCTGTCTCTATTTTAGCTGGTAACCACTACATGATACATTTCCCATTTCTTCAGATGAGTACATCTTGGAATCAGCCTATCCTCTACCTATCTTTCCTTCTGTGCTTGGCTCTAATTGTGGGCAAGAACAAAGTAGAACAGAGACAGATCAGAAGTAAGGTACATGGAAGTGTAGGATCACTTGTAGTCTGCAGCATTTGGAAGTTTGAAATGCAGTGCAGTGAGGGGGGAGTTATGAACAGACTCACCCTCAGCTCCTGAAGTTAAACTGAGATTTGGGGCTAAGTTCGATTGCCACGATGGTTCAAATTTAGGGGTTTTCATTTGAAATGGTGAATGCATATGACTCTTAGAGAAGCTATGAACCTCAAGTAGCAGTGTAGACCTACCCAAACTGACCAAAACCTGAAACAAGAAATCAAAATGTAAAACATTTAATGGAAACAGTATGTGTTTTCACTATGCATTATTTTCTAACAAATGCAATAAAAGTGACAGGGCTTTTCATAAGTTCCTAAAATTCTTTCCATCCCATGAAATGCCAACTCAGTGGCATTGACAAGAATAGTAACCAGAGTTAAGTGAGAGCAGCAAATATTTTCTACATCTATTTAGGTCAATTTTAAAACTGCTTTGTGGTGTTCTTCATCACCTTCTGCAAGTTTTCATTGAAAATTCATAATGTTTCTCCTGCTGGCAAGAATGTCAGAGGAAAACAAAAGTCTTACAAAAACATTAATTATTTGTTTATACTATTGTAGCACCAAAAGTCTACGACCAGGGAACAAGTCCACATTTATCTAGACTCTGTGCACACTAATTAAAAAGGTAGTTCTGACCTGAATAACTTATAATTCATATACTCGACAAGACAATTACATCTATGTGAAAAGCCATACTGAACAGAACATGTTTTACTGAAAATGGTATGGCATCAAGCACTCCAAAGCAACCCACTTCTAAATATGCTGTAAATTTGGAAGAAACACTCTCCTGAAAGTTTTAAATCTGAGTCTTATTCACGCTGCATAACAGCTTAATTCCTGGGCTATTGAATAAAATTAGTGTGTGTAGGTGGTGGGGGGGCAGGTGAGACTCTCTTCATGCAAGTAGTAGTTTGTTTCTTTGGCTTTTATTATAAATGGTGTGAAAAGAAATATATATATATATATTAATTTAAAAAGGAAAACTCTGACATTCAAAAATATTTGCAGCTTGGGGGTAAATAAAGCATGTTTAATCCAAACCAGGTTTTCCAGGGTTTTTTTTCCTCTGACAAGACATTTCAGTATTCTTTTTACCAGGATATGGTCCATGTCAGAACAGATGCTGGAGTTGGGCCAAGAAGCTATGCAATGGGACACTGTCATCTTTTACTCAGGGGATGGAATAATGGAACCTTGTGCAATTGCTAACAAAAGAGCTCCTTTTACACTGGCCAAGCCCCATAGCAGCAAGTGGGTATGCATCAATATGTAATCTATAAAGAAATAGCAGCATGGATTTAATATTGCTACATTTCATTGTTTATTTTTTAATTTAAATTAATTCACATCAAACTGGAATACTTTCAAGTTGCAAATGTGTTTAAAAAAAACAAACAATGCCCCCCCACACACACACACAATCACTTTGTAAGTGGCTTTCAAGCAGGAAAAGAGATGCAGAGAATCAACTTTTGCTTTGCATTTGCCAAATTCTGTAATAGAAATGAAAATGTAGATGATGAGGCTCAGTGAATATGATCTTCTGATTTTCAGAAAAAGACACGCAGTATCTCTGGGTACTGCATAATGATAGATTGATGAAAATGTGCCATGCTCCAACAAGCATTAGAAGCATTACTACTTAAATTAGGAGACAGAACATCTGATTGATAGATAAACTAGAAAGGTCACCTGACTTCAGCTCACTGTAAAATTAATCAAATAGATTCCATCCATTTTTTTCACCTGTACAGTATTATTCCTGACATAAATTTATACTGCTGTTAGTTTTTTTAGGAAGGTAGGGTAAATATACACTTTGTAGACTAACAGAACAAGAAGTATATAAAGCATGAGCTTTTGTGAACTCAGGTTCTCTTTATCAGATGCTTTCTGTAATATATTTACCTGATTACTACCTACTATTCAAGTGAAACAGTGTAATTGCTTGTATGTACATCTCTCTGCTAGTTTACCAGATTCTTTAATCCAAAGAATATGCTTGTTTCATTCATTGGTAAGAAAAGTGGAGAACAACATGGAGCCACAAATGAGAGGATTCTCTGGCTCCTAAGACGGTAGATGATGGGAATTAGGACTGTGCAAAGCTTTGATAGCTGATTTGATACAGAGGAGATGTAGACTGATTTGGTGGCCGAATCTCTGACTCTGACTTGAATTAGGAGACCCATTAAAAGGTCTGAATCAATTTGGAAGCCTCCAAATTGATTCAGAGAGATTCAATGCAGTTTTGGAGATTTGGCCATAGACTAAACAGGCAGCAATCCTCAACCTGGGCACAGCTGCCTCCAGCTGGTAAGTCTGTTGTGGTGGGTAGAGGGGGGAGGGAAGGGATGTGAGGGGGGCAGATTAATGCCCCCACAATGAGGGAGGAATTGGGGCTGGGACAAGCTGCCCAGCTAGGGTGGAGGGCTCCAAACATTGTGCGCCACCATGAACCACCAGTTTGGGAGGGCATGGGAGATGTGCCCCAAGAGCTATGCAGGGTGGGCGGGACCGGTCTGCACTCTGGGAGGCTAATCCCAGCTGCCAATCACTGGGCTGTGCTCCACGGGGCAGATGGAACCAGGGCTGGCTAGCCCCGCCATAGCCTGGAAGGCAGCCCTGGCTCCACCTGCCCTGCAGAGCAAAGTGAAGCAGGGGCTATGGGGAACCCTAAAATCATCTAATCAAATCACTGTCTCTCTGAATTGGCTGAATCCAAATCCGAAGCAAATACTTGTTGCTTCACACAGGCCTAGTGGGAATGCCTGGGTGCAATGTCCTGGAGGGAGTTAGAGGTAGGAAAGGGCTTCTTGTGAGAAGAGGTGGACTGGAGGTCCCTGGGGAAAGAAGCTAGCTGTGACTGACAGCTGGTTGACCCCAGGTGATTTCCACAGACATTTTATGAGGGATTGGTACCAGTGCTAAACTAGGCTAAGGATTTTTTTCATTTTTGTTTTACCTTTTTCCATTGTAAAAGCATTTGATCTGCCCCCCCCATGCAACAAAGAGGATGTGTTTACACAAGATGCTTTACTGTGCAGTAGCATAGTTTGCGCGCACGCATTTACTGTGCAGTAAAATTTGCTACTTGCTAGTAAATTTTCTACCTGCAAATGCAAGTAGCAAATTCACAAGTGTTACTGTGCACAATTAATTACTGCACAGTAATGTACATGTAGAAGCCAACTGGGAGAAAATCTGCTCCTGATAAAGCTGGCTACTAAGGGGCAAGCCTCAGGCTAGCCCCAGGGCTCCAGACTAGGAGCCTCTCTTATTCTAGGTCAAGACCAGCTCTATACTTGCCCCAGCATCATGCTCTTACAAGCCTGCAGGCATTTTGAGCTCTGGGGAACACTAAGGAAGTTTCAGGCCATTCCAGGTCCCTCTGTCCCCCTGGGCAGGCCACAGGCTATCCACACTAGCCTACCTACACCCCAGCACCACTGCCTGGCCCAACAGTGCTGCATGGCTACCAGGCCTGTACAATCCAGACTTGTAGGGTCCTGCAGGCTCCATCCAGGCCTATCAGCACCTGGGCCCAGCTACAGGCAGCTCCTGGATTCTGGGCCAAGCTCCAGCTGCTGGCAGCCCACTCCCAGGAGCCTGCCTGGAGTCTGCAGGTGCTGTGGAGCATAGCCTTACTGTGTGGCCCCCAGGCCCATGTTATGCTCCTGCGCTGAGCACTTCAAGCAGGTGCCCATGCCCAGCAGCATAGGAACAGCTGAGCAGAGGCCCAGAGAGTTAGTGTGGGAGCCTTGATGACCTTGTCCTTGACACCCAGACCCACCACCCAGGCACCAACTGGTCACAGAGGAAGACCAGTGACCTCATGGCACTATGGGGTGAGGTGGAAGTGCAGTGCCAGTTTGCATGGGGGAGATGCTCCAATGCCAACATGTATGAGGGACTGTTAGGCTGGATGTGGGAGTGTGGGCACAGCCAGTCAAAGCAGTAGTGCTGCATAAAAGTCAAGGCCTTGCAGGCACAGTAAGTCACCATAACCAATCACAATTATTGCTCAGGGAGTACTCATAAGTCCATGCCCTTTATGCAACAACTGACAGTGATCCTTGTGCTCTGGGGCCCAGGCTGTAGCCACACTGTGTACAGCTGCATGGGTGGCCTGCCCAAGCTGCCACCCTGGCCTGGCACCCACAGTGATGTGTCACTGGGGGAGGACCCCTTGGGCCTCTATCAACCTGTCCTGCTGAGCTCCCTGCCTGCAGCCTCCATCAGCAGCTAGGGTAGCCTGGGTCAGCACTTGTCTCAACAGCTCCACAGCTTCAGTCTCAATCACGAGGCATGGCTGGCCATGTCACTGCCAGCTGCCCACTCTTCACCAGGGAGGACCTTTGCCCAGGCACCCACACACTGTGCCCTGCCATCTAAGGACACTACTAAGATCTGCACACTACTTTTGTGAGCTAGAACCAAAGGAGCCACCAAGCCCCACACTGGGGTGAAGACGTCCCCACCCTAACCCCTGTCTATGCCTCCCAACTCTGCTCAACCTGGCCACACTCCCCTGACCTCCAGGTTTTACACCTCACAGAACACAGGGAGGCTGGACCTCATGAAAAAAAATACTGAGTAGCCCATGCCCCCAAAGTTATGTGGGCACAGGCCTCTCACATGCCAAGGAATCTGTAAATACTGATGGAGATGTCCTCCTTGGCTGTAGGGGGCAGGGTCATGTAGCACAGTCACAGGTAGCCCTTCAGGCAGTGGAAGAAGTTGCAAGGAAGCCTGAGCTTGCCCCTATCCTGTCAAAGCTTAAGTACCATGTGACACTGGCAATCAGCAACAATCAGGCATATTTGGTTGAGCACCCTTCTGATCATGCAAATAGATCCTCATGTGGCACCCAGGATATTCAGAGCAGGGAAATTCTTGGCTTGCAGTGCCGGCATGGGTGGAAGGCTGACCCTGGGGCACCTCACCAGAGAGGCCTCCTGCAGGGAGGGCAGGAGCATGGGCAACCCCTCACTCCAGTTTTCTGGGAACCTCATCCCCCCTGAACCTGAGTGCTGTGGGTTTGGTGGCAGTACAGAAGAGCAGTTGGCCTGAAAGAGGAGTAGTGGGGGCCATGGGATATGGATCTGTGGCAGCATGTGCTGCCAGGAACCTGGCCTATCCCACCCTGGGAACAGGATGGGGGAGGCAGGCTGCTTGTGGCCAGAACCAAACATCCTGCCTGCCCCTGCGGAGCAAATAGAGAAGGGAGGCTTTGCCATTGGCTGCCTGGGCCTGGGTCTACCCACCTAGCTTACCAGGGAACCCAGACATGCCCAACTCATCCTCCAAGGGCAAGCAATACATGGGGCCCTAATACAGAGGATCTTATTTCAGAAATGTTACAAACTCTTTCAAACAGCTTCTTTCTCATGGCTCTGCGGGTCTTCAAGCTGCATGTAGAGGAGAGGCCACAGTTGGCAGTGGCCTCAGGGTCACTACCACCCATAGCCAGGACCCTGTGAATGCACTAGCTCCAGTAGAGGTGGACCCAGTACTACACCAAACCTCCTGAACCAGCTGATGATGGTATCAGAGGAGCAGTTGGAGAACGCATGGGCCTGGTGGGTGCAGGACATTTCCTTCAAGGACACACAGGACTGGGAGGACTGGGAATTCTGGGTGTAGCTCCTGGTCCTGGCACACAAGAGGCTGGAGGCCCAAAGGGAGCATACCAAGTTCAAGTGATATACCCATCACAATAAAATGCTTAATCATAAGATCCACATTTTATTCATGCACCATAATTGTACATGTAGACATACTCTTTGTTAGATTATTCCCTTTCACAAGAGTTGCACAAACCTTCTGAGTTTTCATTTGTGAGGACCATATCAGCATTATTGCACTGTTCAGTTCTTAGAGGTAAATTCTTTTTTTCCTATTTTATCAAAACATCTTCCAAAAGGGAAGATCAAGGGAACTACAGACCAATTATCTTGGCCTCAATCCCTGGGGAAGTCTTGGAAAAGACCATCAAGGATACTATTACCAACATCCTGACAGAAAGTAATATTCCGAGAGATAGCCAACATGGCTTCATGGTGGGTAGATCTTGTCTGACTAACCTGATTTCCTTCTATGACTAGGTGATGCATCACCTGGACAAAGGAGAAGAGGTGGATATCATGTTTTTGGACTTCAAGAAAGTCTTTGACTTTATGTTCCATGATGAACTCATGAAAAAATTGAGGAATAGCAGATGAGGAAGTGGCTCTGTGGATGGACCTAAGGAGTGACATTTAATGGCACCAAATCAATCTGATGCGCTGTAACCAGTGGTATTCCCTAGGGCTCCATTCTCAGACCTGTACTCTTCAATGTGCTTATAAATGATCTGGACTCGGGTACTATAAGTGGATGGGCTATGTTTGCTGATGATACCAAACTATAGGGAAGTGTGGTCACCCTAGAGGATAGGCTGGCAATCCAGGCCAACCTCAACAGGCTTACAAGGTGGCTGGACCAAAACCCGATGGCATTCAACATTGAGAAATGCAAGGTGCTCCACCTTGTGAGAAAGAAACGACACCACTCTTACAGACTCTGCAGTGCTACGCTAGCTAGCACCACATCTGAAAGAGACTTGGGGGTCATGATTGACCACAAGAAAAACAGGAACCACAAATGCGATGACACAGTTGGCAAAGTAAACAAAACTCTGGCCTGCATCTCAGTACAATTAAGCCGGCCTTATGAGGAGAGGCTGAGAGACATGGGACTCTTCAGCCTAGAAAAGCATAAGCTCAGGAATGACTTGGTGGCAGCCTATAAGTATATAAGGGCTGGGGAGAACATCTGTATACCAGGGTACCCTATGGGAAGATAGGTCAAACAGTCACAAACTCTTGGGAGACTGTTTAGACTGGACACAAGGAAAAACTTCTTTGCTGTCCAAGGGCCTGGAATAGAATCGCCTCAGAAGTGGTGCAAGCACTTACTCTGGATACTTTAACGAAACACTTGGATGCCTATCTTGCTGGGATCATTTGATCCCTGCTGAATGACTGCCCTTTGGGTAGGAGGCTAGACCAAATGGCCTTGCAAGGTCCCTTACAGCCCTAATGTCTATGAAATCTATGTAAATTCCTAGTTAGGTACAAGCCATTATTCTTGCAGGTCTATTTTTGAATTCTGATCAAGGCTTCATTTCTGAAAGATCTGAAGTAGTCTGACACTGACTGCAGTAAGATTCCCTGCCAAAACTTTAAATCAGATAGTTTTGAAGTAAACAAATGATGAAATATTGCTGGATAAGCATGGCTAATATCTGGGACCAGATATTGCAATGTTTATTGCAGTGTAAGCTCCCATTACATTAAATAATTGAAGGCTTCCACAAGTAGCAGCTGAGTAAAGTCTTCAGAACAGATTATAGGAAGCATAATCTTTTTGGAGAAAAAACTTTAGAAGGATGTTACAGCAAAGCTGTACATTAGACACACATTTTAATAGTTTAAGTTGTACTTTCAAGTTTCATGCATGTGTTTTACATGCTAAGACAAAACTGCACTATTTTGAAAACCTTATTACCCTTCGAAGGGGTGGCTATTCAATCATTCAGAAGAAAAATCAGTGTAAAATAATATTCAGAAACAAATTAAGTCTCTTAAATTGAATTAGGCTTTCAATGCTTAGATGAAGTTTTAAAATGATAGCATACACTTAGGGAAAGTGAGTCAATGGTTGTGACCTTCATTTTTCAGAAGTAAATCAAATTATCATTTTGTAATTATTTCAACCAAAACATGTTTAGCATGTGTGCCTAAAGTCAGACAATCATCACTGATTAGTTATACATTGGCCAAGTTACTAGACTTATTTCTACGTTTGCAATTCAAATTATAAAAAAATCACGTTCCCATGTGCAATATTATCAGTAGACTAAGAAAAAAAGAAAATGCAAATCTGCTTTCAAAATTGACTGCTTACCTGCTGTAGTAATAACTATTTATTATTACAAAGCTGATGTCTTTTTAATTGCCAAGACAGTTATATGCTGAGGAAATAAATGAGGTATAAGCTTTCCTGGCTGTTATCCTGTACAGATGACATTGGGAAATGGGCAAAACTGTTGACTCATTAATAACGTTTTCAGGAACACATTTCAAGAATGGGAGGAAGCCAGTGCAGGAATGCAATAAATTGTAATTTCAAGATTTTTCAGAGAAATGCTAGAATCTTTGGAGTCCTAATCCACTTCATTTATTAATGTAATTTAACTTGTTTAACAGCATCCTTAACTCAGACAAAACAGATAATGACACACCAGGTTCAGTCTAAAGCCAAATCCAACACTTAAACATAAAAAAGGGGAAAAAAAAGAAACAAGAAACAAGACTATGGATAAAATCACATTCTAAACTTTTGAAGTAATAATTCTGCATTTTTTATAAAAACTCACTGAAGTGTACTTACTCTTTTTATTGATGGTGAACAAGCTTAGGTGATCTCTGGTTTTCCCATTTCTCCACTCCCAAGTGAACATATTTGTTGACTTCTTTATAAGTATTACAATGTCTGGTGGAAGTCTCATAGTATTACCACCATATTAATTAAACTGACATACTAAGGAGAAGATCAAAATCTTATACTGACAGCCAGAAAACTGTGGGCCTTTATGGAGGCATAAAAGTCTATCTTTGTGACTCTCAGGTACATCATATGGACCTGAAATGAAATTAACATATTGAAATACACAAGTGACTTTCTTTAAAGAAAGATTCTTATAACAGAGAGATAATTATATAGGAGATAAAGAAAAGGTAGAAGAGGTGGATGGGTGGCACAATATATTAAAATACCTAAAATAAAAACAAGACAATTTAATAAGGACGGAAGAGATTCATTTCTTCAGGTAATGAAGAAGAAATGATAAGTGTCTACTGAAATGTGATACTCACCTCCAAGACTGGAGAAGAAAGGAAAAACAAAATGAGATTTTACAATCCCTTAAGCTGTTTCACACAGCTTTACTCACAATTTTGATTCAAAATTGCATCGGGCTCTTCCTGATTTTGATGCTTCCAATTTAGATTGGCGTTACATGTTACACTTACATCACACAAAGGTCACTTAAAATATGAACATCTGCATGTTAAAACTCGTGAACTCATGCTCAGTGTTCTCTGAAAGTCTCGAAGTTATGCCACTTCAGGAAAGAGTTAACTCTAAGCCATGCTACCTAGCTTGTGTTAGAGTAACTTCTCAGTCTGCTCTACTGATAAAATAAGCAATTTGCAGTTCTGCAGCATCTCAAGATGTACCACTGCCATGCCCCTCTCCCAGTGCAGAGCAGGGGTACAGTCTAGGTATCCTGGCTGATAGCTACTTGCCTGCTCAACAACCCTCTGGTAGCAAGTCAAAGCTATGCAGGCAAGAAATGATATTAACCCTTAATGTAGGGACGCACATTAAAAAAGCCTAAGCCTGAATTTATTCAATGTTTGAAGGTTAGTCTAACCAGCCTAGGTTGAACCAGTTTGTAACTGCACAAATATTCTCTTTGGACTAAAAAAATGCAGGCACATGCTTCAGTGGCTCAAGCTACAAGCTAGGTGGTGCTAGAACATCCCTCCCTTCCCTTTTACAGTGCTAAGCTGAGGACGGGGGGGGGGGGGAGCAGGCCATAGGCGGATTCTCTGATCCTGCACAATCCCAGGCTTGTCACTTCTCACTGCTCAAGAGACAGGACTATTGCCAGACCCCAGCTCCAAGCTAGAGCTCTGAGGCAAAGTGGGGGGAGAGGAGGGGGGCGGGGATTCAGTGCATACATCTGTTGATAATTCTGAACTTTCCAATCTCCCTCTCCCAGCTTCTTTATACTGCCTGCAAACCTGACAGGTGAGGGAGCCAGCATGGGGCTGATAACACAGCGTTTATCAGGCCATCGACAAAACAAAAGAACTTTCATTAGTTCAGGCTCTTCTTAAACAGTTTTTACCAAAGAAGGAACAAAGGGACATTACCAGCTGACCTGTTGATTAGCTCCAGAAAGCCCTAAGCGGACACTGTTCTGTCTGCCTGTCCCAGTAAAATTGGAGACTCACACAGAGAGACACCTCTCAGTATTAGCTAGCACATCACATGTCTAGGGTCCATGGGGCTGGGGTCCATGCTGTGTGAGAATGGAGGGAAGGAAGAAGGGTGGGTCCTTATTTGAGCAGTGAGTGGGGGGCAGGGGGAATCAAGGCAGACCCTGCTGTACCTTCAGCCTCCACCAGTTTGACCCAAATCAGTTAAGTCTGATACTACATTCAACTAGGTTTAACTTAAACCAGTTTCAGCCATTTTGAAACATGTTTATGTGCTCTGAACTTATAGACTAGGGACAGACATTCAAAAATCCTGAGTTTGATATGATTCAATCTTTGCAGGTTAGTCTAACATGGCTAGGCTAAATCAGTTTTGTATCTGGACAGGCATCTCAAAAATGAAGACACATGCTAGAAGCCTGGAGGTGCTAGAGCACCCTTCCCTTCCTTTCACAGCATGGAGCTGAGGGATGTATGTCTGCCAGGATGCTGTGATTAGCAGGGAATTGATGACAGTTTTTTATCTCCCAAATAAGAAAATAACAGAGGGGCATTACCAGCTATTTGTTGATTCTACCTGTTTCTTCAGCATGGACCATAGCCAGCATGTGATCTGCCAGTTAATATACAGATACAGCCTCATCAAGGCAGAGGGGAGGGGGGAAATTCTTGCTTAGTAGGGAGTGATAAGGGGAGGGGGAAAGCACCCCACAGTCTCTGGAGCTGGAGCCAGGGAGGAAAGGGGAGGGGCCAGCCCTGCTGTGAAGCATAAAGCTCTGCCAACCTAGAGAGCATGCTAGGTTTCTGGGGCTGTCTGGTTTATCTTAAACCAGCAAGGGGTCTGGGACAGGCATTGCATAAACCATTTTGAGCAAAATCAGTTAAGTCTGATACTACATTCAACCAAGTTTATCTCAAACTGGTTTCAGCCATTTTCAAACTGGTTTATGGTCACTGAATATCTGATCTGTTACAGATTTAAACCTGTTTCTAATCATTTAAACCAGTTTATTTGTATAGTCTGTCCCTAGCCATAATGTGCAACTGCTCACAGAACATTCTAACTTTCATGCTGCTTTACAAGCCACAGACTTAGTACGGTCTAAGTATAATGCAGTGTTGCCAACTCTCATGTTTTTTTTGGTGTTTTTCTTAAAGTCTACAATTTAGGAATGTGAAAAACTTAGCTCTTTCTTTTATCTCTCTCTCTCTCTCTCTTTCTCTCTCTCTCTCTCTTTTTATATATATATATATATATATATATATATATATACACCCAAATGTATACCAGAAACTTAGGGAATCCATGAATAAATGTGGGCAATAGAGAAAAAACAGAAGCATGAGAAAAGATTAAAATGGATTACTTTAACTTTAAACATAAGGCACAATGACTTGTAGTATAAATACCATTCTATAAATTTATTTAGGAAAACTAAGTCCAACAGATAACTAATCTTACTTCCCTATACAAAAAAAAAAAACCCATGAAGAATCCCAGGCCCACATCCACACATCCAGGCAAGTGTGCTTGCAGCAGCTCAAATAGGAGTAGCACAAATTTGTGCCAGAGATTTTTGTTTCAGTGCACGTGCCTGGACATGCATTTTAGTGTGGGGCAAACTGTAGCACTTAGGGCAAAATGACCCTGCCCAGATCCTCCCAGATCTGCAGTCAAGGGGAGCTAGAGTTTGGTGCCTAAATAGCTATACAATTTGACATTTGCTTTTGGGTTGTTTGGCATAGAAAAATCAGAGATGTCCCTACCCTCTTCACTCACTAAGCAGCACTGATATGCCAATGTCCTGCTCCTACCCTTGCCTCTCACTCTCAACACACAGCCTGCCCCCTCCCCAGTCCCCTCACTCCTGTTCTGCAGGCTCTGCCTGCCTCCACTAGCTCCCTCCCAGCCTCATCTCTGTCCCACATCCAGGACATAAGTCCATCTGTAGCTGGTCCACCAGTTGCTTTGTGGCTCTGAGCAGTGCCAGTCCTTGCTGTTCTGCTCCCTGCCCCATCCTGGGAAGTCCTCAGCTAGGGATCAGAGACTGAGTTAGAGCCTTTTCTCCTAGTCTGGCCTCCCCCTGAATAGGCGCTCAAGGGGGGTGGGGGGCAGAGGGGTTCTAAGTCTGGCTCTGGCAGCTCTTCTACCTGGAGCACTCCTCCTCTCCCCATCCTCCTCTCTCTCTGACATACCCCTGCTGCCACTTCCAGCACTCCATCCAGCCTATCATACCCCCTGAATGGCTCCTGGGACCAGGAGTCCTCCCCCCAGGATGGGACAGCATGTCCCAGCACTGGTGTGGGCATGGGGCAGGGCTGCAGTGCAGCAGTTGCCCCTGCAGCCACAGCTACCACCAGCAGGTCTCATCCCATCCCATGTGGCCAGTTGGGTGAGCAGGGTGTGATATTTGTTGGGGGGAATGTGAGGTTTGAGGAGGAAGTGGAATGGGGGGGTAGGTATGGGGTTTATGGCAGTGAGTTTTTGGGGGTATGGGGTTTGTGCAGGTGTTTAGGGTTTGTGGTTGGGTATGTAGGTGAGGGGTTTGTGCAGGTGACTTGGGGCTTGGGGCTTGTGGGTGAATCGTGGAGGGACTGTACATGGGGGAGCATGTGTGGTGGCTGCTTGGTGGGGGTGGGTCCCTTGCCCCACCTCACAGCTCCTGGACTTCCCCCCAACAGGTCCCACAGATCTTACCACAGGGTCCACAGCCCTCCCCCTCCACCCCCCCTCCCAGCAGCCACTGGGTATTCAGGACCCACTGCTGTCAGAGCTCCCTGCAGCACAGCATGGCCCCAGGTATGTCAGACCTGGTGCCACCTGTGCAGCTTTTTGTGGGTAAGGCCTGGCTCAGCATGGGGCTGTGCGCCTTAAGGAAGTACTGGGACCACTTGGGCTGTCACCCAGGGCTCTGCACTGCTTGCAGGGACATCACTGCATGCCAAGCTGGGTCCTGCCTCCACAGAACTGGCCTGGCCTGATGACACACAGAGCCTGTGGACCCAAGACCCAGCCCAGCACCACACTCCATCTCTGTGATAGCCAAAGTGGAACCCAGTGCTACTTGAAGGCACACAGACCCATGCTAAGTTGGGCTGGACCTGTGACAAGCTGCACAAGTGGTGCTGGGTCTGAGACAGCCTGGGCCAGGCTGCACTGCAGGGGGCCCTGACAGCAGTGGGCCCATAGTGCCTGATGGCTGCTGCTACTGTGGGGGGCTGTGAGACCTGTGGGGCACCCATGCCCACAACCAGGCCCCCCATTCCCACACAGCCCCACCCCCCAGTTCCTACCTACCAGGGACTGCACATGGGTCATGCCACAGCCTTGCACCATTCCTGCTTGTCCCCCAACACATGAAATCAGCATGCTAGGGCAACATGGAGGATAACATGGAGGTGCTCTGGCCAGATGCCAAAGTGTCTCTGGAGATCCAAGCCCTGGCTTGCCTCAGGGCATGCTGGGGAACCATGCCCTGAGCCTCTTTTCCAATTTTTGTTTGTTTGCTTGTTTTATACCTGGAAGTCCAGGTATGAAATTTAGAGCCCGCACTGCAACTATGCAGTGCAAGGAACATTTTTTTTTTCATTTTCAACATGCATCTTATGTTGTTTCAAACTGGTTTGAGATGCTGCAAGAGGCACAAGCACTCTCATCTTGACCTACCCCGAGTTTTTAGATTTGTAGCCACAAAATACATCTATTTTTTTTTTTATTTTAGAAGGGAATATGGAAGGGTTTTATTAAAATTATAAAGCAGTTAATGAAATCCTTCTTCCTTTGAAATCATATACTGGATAATATGTAATAGGTAGTTCAGATTTTCTGCCCATACTTTTTTGATCTAAAGCGCTAAAAGTTAGTTAGCTACATACAAGTAATTTTCCAAGGTACTGAACACTCAACATTCATATTTGTACAAGCAAATGATTGCAAATAAAATGCATACACAATTATGAAGGTTGTCTTTTGAATAGTAGTCTCCAAAATGTTGTTTTCTTATAAGTGTTACCAAGTTCTTTCTTGGATATGTTAATGCAATTTAAGCAGCAACTATTGAGGCAGAAAAGAATACTTTATATGTTTCTTAATATTATCAAAACCAAAAAAAAAATCATTACACATTCTTTGCATTTTAATGAGAATATTTCTTTAAGTTCTATAAACATCAGAGCATATGCCATTCCATGATTAAGCTGTGTCTTGCTTCAAACTGGATGTAAAAAAATATTCATAGATAGAAGTTATTTGGATAATATCCTGCAAACTACACTAACTTTTTTTTAGCTCTGCCGAGTGAGGGTTGTTATAACTGTGAATATTGATTTCAGACTTCAGTCCCCTTCTAGGCACAGTGATGAAATTAAATTAATTCTGTTTTGAAAGTTTAAAAATATTAACATTTCAATGTTTAACAGGATTATTATTTGAATGATTTCTAAGTACCTTTTTAATAGATACCGTATTAACAATATCTCTGAGACAAACTGGGGAAAAAATCCTGTCAATTAGCAATGATTTTTGAAGCCAGTTGATTGCATCTCTGAAGCTCATTTTATTTGAATTGTCATTACTGCTAATAAAAGAGCCTTTGACATTTTTAATGTATAAATCTGGCATAAGAGTTTATGAAGTGGTTGTCAATGGCATTACATAAGAATGTAAATATTCTAAATACAAAAACAGCATGCAATTTCAGCTGTTAGAGTTTGTGCATATTAGAAAATGTATTCCTAAGTGCATTATTTCACCTTCAAGAAATTACATTTAAGAGACCAAGTCTGGACAGATTCTGTTCTTGTAAGTACTTTTTTTTTCCACTTTTAACACCCGCAATTACTTCATTAATAGTTACCTCTGCATTTACCCCCATACCACTGAGAGCAGAATCAGGCCTGTAATGTTTTCTACTACAATGCATCTAAATCTAAATTTCTCTGTTTCAGCTTGAATAATAATCATATTTAAATGGACTACTGTGCTCCAGTGCCATTCCCTAAAATATTAACCACAGTGGAAAAGCCTGCATTTGACATTCATTAAAATGTATTAGACTGTCATTTGAATGAACATTGTAAGTGTTCAATATATGAAATAAAGGTAATGGAAGAGTGCTTAGATGCTAAAGATATAGAATATCATTCTCTTGCCCAGTTCTGTCTTCAATGAGAAAAGTTAAGAGACCTGGTTTTACTGGAAACATTTATTAAAATGTACTCTTTTCACCCAAAAGAAGAGTCACTGCCTCAACACTGAAAAACTTCTGGGTGCATCTACACATGCAATTATTGTGAAGCAATAAACTCTGGAGCAATAAAGCCCAGAATTCACTGCCATTTGAATGTAGACCTGTGACTGCAACATATTGAGCTGGGGTGGAGCAGCCTTGGCTGGCAAGGGGTTCTGGGGGTCAGCCTACCAGCCCACAGCTGCTTCAACCTTTCTCAGCATGTTGCATAGGGGGTGGCTGGGCCATGAGGGTGTTTCAACCAGCAGGCAGCCCCCATACTGAAGCACCCTCATGCCCCAGCCATCTGGGGCAGCATCTATACATGCACTGCTATGGAGTTTTTTCTCTGCAACAGAATAGTACTTGTATTTATGAATACTATCCTGCTGTGGAGTAAATTAGTTTACTCCAGCCTAATGAGAGCACATGTGTAGACACTGAGACATTTATTATGCAGCTAATTAGAAACTTTTCTCTGATTTCTAGTAAACTTTTTGATGAAGAGTCAGCCCTGGTATCCCTACTTCTTGCACAGTAAACATCACATGTACACACACTCACTATGGGAATAAGACTAAAAGAACAAAAATGGGAGTAAAAGAAGAGCAGCAATATCAATGCATGCAGTGACTGAACACAAGCAGGGACTCTATTGCCAATGCATATGAAAGGGCAACTACAGCCAAACTGTGTGATAACAGGTAGTATGTAAGAGGTTTCACTGGAGGCATACTAGAAAAAACAAAAACAAAAACATTTCTCTCCTGTTCATTCTGCTCCTGCTTAGGGTTGGTGGCTTCTGCTAAAGTGGACAATAATGAAACAGTTAACTTCACATCAGAATTATCCTTCTTAGACTGTAGAATCTATAATCAATTGAAACCAACAGGAACAATCCTTAAAGGCTATTTTTGAAGGCTGGTCACTAACAAGCTTACTGGAAATAAGAGGAAAGTTTCTAATCAGAAGATAAAAATTCCAGAATTTTGTTTTAATAAAATTAGCACAAGGGCAAGGAATCAAAATTCCAGGATGGATCTTCATAATTTTATAGAAGATATAACACAATAGGGTGTCCATAAGTGTCCATGATGTAGAAATAGGGCTATGAGACATATGTAGTTGATATATACATGTTGCCACTGAAATAAACTGAGCCACTGTCCCAGAGATACATGCGTGACAGTTAAAAATTATGTCTGTGTGAGAAAGGTGCTCGCTGAAGGCTCTATGAAGATTAAACCAAGTGCTTTTCTGTCATTTGTTTAAATATTAATCTATATGTTGTTGCTAGGAGCCAAATTAAAGTTTAAGATGTAGTAAAGCTTTGTATAAAGTAAAGCCTAGTACATTTAGCAAAGCCTTAAAGTAGTAAGGCCCTGTGGCATAGTTAAATTTAACCTTATCAAAGGAATGCAAGGCTTGTACTGCTATTGATCAGTCTAAGGACACTTAAAATTTAAAAAAAAATCTAAATGGCTGTAGCTTATCAGCACAGCTCAAAAATTATAAATGGGCTGGCACACCTGGAAGTCATTCAAAAGGAAGATACAGCTCTGTAAAAGAAACTAATTAGCTGTTAACCTGAATCAGTAAGCCCATGGATCTCAAGGAGCCCAAGGACTGAATACATGATCCTTCCCAGTACCTCTCAGACAGCGCTGATCAAGGACGCTTGACTTTGTTAAGCTTTGTGGAAAGAGAAACTTGTCATACATCAGGCATCAGAGGGTACTGCCAATAAGTTGCTGATGCAAATTATTCTTGTCTGTCATTGTTTGTCTTGTTACTACGCGTAGTTGTGTTTTTGTTAAGTTAATAAACCTTTCTTATCTTTCTACCCCGTGACCACACTCTCAGTCAATCCCAAACCCTCTGCTGGCAGCTGGGACAGCATGAAAATCAGGTTCAGGAATTCTGCAAGTCATTTGCTCCCCATGAAATGAATTATAGTAATTACTTCTACCTTTTTTTTT
>JAGPOW010000261.1:132203227-132224045 GCA_030014935.1 Caiman crocodilus
TTTTTTTTTCTTTCCTCCCAAACTTGCTCAGAAACATTGAACACTAACCACAGCTAAAACTAACAGCTTGATAATGCACTGGTTCTCCTGTAAGTCTCTGGTATGTGGCTCAAGCATGTTGTTTATGTGGTAAAAGCCAAAAGAACTACCAGATTTGGAATGAGGAAATATGTTTTCCCCTCCTCAAGTTCCATTAAAAGTTTTGCCTTTTCCTGTAGCACTGGTCATGATCCTCATGTAAAATTTTCATAGCACATGTCACTGAAATGACAAAGTGGTACTGTTCTTTTCTCCTTTACTTTTTGCCTATGGCACAGGATACCATTATAGTACTTTATAGTACCATTATAGGGCACTTTATGGCCAACACCAGAGCAAAGATTTCCTTCAAGGAAAAAAATAAGTTGCCTATGAATGCCTGGGAACCAAATTCAGTAGCTATGTTTTCAGAACTGGCTATTAGAAAAGATAGCATTTCTCTAACCTTTTGCTGATCCAGTCTGACTGTTGCTGGATTGGATCAGGTTTAGGAAGACCAAAAATATTGCAATGCTAGAACATTTCTAAATAAAAAATAATTTAGCATAAGATCATTGGTCACTTACAGGTTTCCATAATTATGTTTGTTCATTTAGTGAAAGCAAAATCATTTGCTTATTTTAAAGGAGAGATTATTTAAGAAATGCCCACTGTAAGAGAGAATACTTGTAATGATGTCTTATTCTTTCATTTTATTAATTCACTGTATGCCATGTTGCTCCCTGTCACTTCAGAATCTGAGGCAGGAGTATAAGAAAACAATAATGAGATTCTTACATATCCTGAGTACTACAGGCTTACTGCATTCTAGAAGGTCAGTAGCAATAAAATATATAATAAGTTAAAGCTATACGGAAAATTGCCATGAATTCTGGTGGGACAGAAACTCTTCTCCACTGGCATATGAAGATCTATCAAAAAAATGCTTTATAAAACTCAGTTAATTTTGCCAGAATTTGAGCTTGGAAGTACATTTAAAAAGTTCCAAGTGTTGAAGTATTTTGAAATTTTGAAATAGAATTGAAACAGCGGCATTAGTTGCAAGGCATGGTAGGTAATAATGGTTCTTTTTGATGCTGGTTTGGCCTTATTCAGTTTATTTTTGTGCAGTTCTGGGTTCTGGACTTTTTAAAAGACACAGAAAATATAGTGAGTGCCCAGCAGTGACAAAGATGTTAACGGGCTTGGAAGGCGAGCCATATGAGGAAAGATTACAGGAAATAGCTTGACTTGTTGAAAAGGTGTTTAAGAAGGGATATGATAGCAGTCTTCAAATATCTGAAGGGCTGGCATACAGATGAAGAAGAAAAACTTTTTTTTTTTAAGGTACAGAGAGCAGAGCATGGACAAATGGCTTGAAGTTGAAGCAAAGTAGGTTTAGACTGGATGTCAGGAAGAACCTTACTGTTAAAACAGTGAGGAAGTGAAACAGACTGTCTAGGGAAGTTGTAGAATCTCAGATCATTGTAGACATTAAAAAAGATGTTGCATTAACATTGATTAGGGATGATCTAGATCAGCGTTTCCCAATCCGTGGATCATGACCCAGAAGCGGGTCACAAGAATATATGAGATAGTTGTAAAGATGGATTCCCCTTTAAAAGAAAAAAAGAAAGTCCAAGGGAAGTCCATTCTGGCCAATAGAAAAGATAGCAAAAGGGCTGGGAGACCGCCTTGACTCAGGAGGGAACTCATAGGCCTCCTGGATCTTGGAAAGGAGCTCACAAGGAAAGGAAGTTGGGAAATACCACTAATGAGGATTATGCAGCACTATCCCACACCTATAGAGAATGGACCAGAAAATGCAAGGCTGGAACCAAACTCAAACTGGCTATGGGAATCAAGGAAAATAAAAAGTCCTTCTTTAGAGATGGGGGTAGTAAAAAAAAAACCAAACAAACCCCCAAACCAAAAAACACAAGGACAACACGGGACCTCTTCTGAACCAAATGGGGTACCTGCCAATTGACACTCAGGGAAAAGCTAATCTCCTCAATGATTACTTTGAGTCAGTTTTCCACCAGCCCAAGGGCATCTCCCTGCCTGACAGGATGCAGAGTTACCAGGATAAGAGAGATCATACACCTATAACTGGCAAAGATGTTGTGAGGGAACCCCTTAAGAGGCTGGACATCCAAAAATCAGATGGCCTGGAAGGAATGTACCCAAGAGTGCTAAGAGTTGGCTGCAATCAGAGCACAACCAATGGCAAAGATATTTGAGAATTCAGGGTGCTTGGGAGATTTTTCAGAAGATTGGAAGAGGCCCAATGTGGTGCCTATTTTCAAGAAAGGAAGGAAGAAAGATCCAGGGAACTACAGGCCAATCAGTTTGTCCTTAATCCCTGGAAAGATCTTAGAAAAAAAATATATCAAACAATCCAGCAACAAAAGGCAACTTTCTGAGACATAGCAACATGGCTTCATTGCAGGTAGATCTTGCCTGACCAACCTCATTTCCTTCTATGACCAGGGATGCATCACATGGATGAGGGAGAAGACATTAGCATCATATACTTGAATTTCAAGAAAGCATTTGACTTGGTCTCTAATGATGTTCTCATCATAAAATTGGAGAACTGAAGCCTCAACATCCTTATGATCCAATGGTAGGGGAACTGGGTCTGTGGCTAGACCCAGGGAGTGATACTCAATTGAACTGAGTCAATATGGTGCATGATGACCAGTGGCATCCCCCAGGGGTCAGTACTTGGAGCAATACTTTTTAATATATTCATATATGATTTGGGTTTGGGTGTCAGAAGTAAAGAGGCTAAGTTCACAGATGACATGGGAAATGGGGTAATGCTAAAGGATAGGCTGGGGATTTAGACCAATTTGGACAGGCTCGCAAGTTTGGCAGATCAAAACCTGATAATATTCAACGCAGAGAAATGCAAGGTTTTTCACCTCATGAGAAAGAATTTACATCATACTTATAGGCTTGGCAGTGCTACACTCACTCGTATCATGACAAAAAGAGACTTGGGGATCATGATTGATTACAAAAACATAAGACACCAATGAGACAAAAACATAAGACACCAATGAGATGCCACAGCTGGCAAAGCAAATAAAAGTCTGGCTTGTATCTACTGATGTATCTGAAGCAAGACCCAAGAAGTCATCTTCCCACTTTATTCAGCTCTGGTGAGGCTGCAGCTGGAGTAGTGCAATGAATTAGCACACTCCTCTCTCCCCCCTCCCCTGCCCTTTGGCTCTTAAACCTCCATGGAGGATTGCATGTGGCTCCTAGGGTGAGCAGCTCTGGCCACCACTGCCATATGGTGTTGAGAAGGATTTTATTCCTCCTTCTGTTTTACACATGTCAAGGTTTTGTTTGTTTGTTTGGGGGGGTTCCACCTTCCTCAGCAGTATTGAGCATAGGCCACAGCCAAGGCTGGAGATTTTGCCTGGGGTGTGCCTTTGCTTCTCCTGGGACTAAAATCCAGAGGTTCCTTTTTAGAGAGTCTTTCCATTGACTTAGAGTCAGAAAGATCATCATATTTGGAGTTGGGATGGAATTTTATCCCATGGCCAGATTAATATATTTTTTGGTGGGGTTGGGGGGTATGCCTTCCCCTGTAGCATGACCCTCTTACTTGAATCTCTTAAGCTTATTTTAACAAACCTTGCAACAGCAAGCATATTGTTCCCCTGTGTGATAAAGTACAGTTTGTGTTTTGTCGTTGGGTGGTAGGTTTGCGTGAGTAATTTTAGCAAAAGGTTAGACAAGGATTTGCTTGAGATAGTTTGAATAGGGATGATACTGCTTCAGGCAGTCAGGGAGCTAGGCTAGATGGTTTGCTGAGGTCCTTTCCATCTCTACTTCTCTTACATTTCTATTAACTTGATTTTGTATTATATTTCGATACACATTAGAAGAATCTAAATCTAAACAATAGAATGGCAATAACTGAATTTCCCCCTAGAAAGTCTATTAGTGAATTTCAGAATTTTCAATTTTCATTCTGAAAAAAGCCACATTTCAAAATCTCAAAGTTGTCCACATTATCCTAATTGCTACCCAATCATACTGGACTTTCTATAACTCTATGTTTATTATGATTTAGGTACCCAGCTGATGTTTTTGCCTTTGAAAATGTTTCCCTACCATTATTAGGGAGTCAGTGGGGTTTGACCTCTAATTGCCATTTGTGGCTTTGAAAATGTGCTATCGTATGTGGAGGCAGGAACTAATTGCAGAAGCTGAGACACAGGAAGTAAATATGTTAGGCTGCAGCAGCATTAGTATCATTTTCTCTTTATAAATTGTCCATTGTTAATTAGTTAAGTCCTCCTAAAACCTGTGTCATTCATCATTAAATAAATTCACAACCAGTGGCACTAGGGAAATGGAAATGGCTGATTACAGGGGGCACTACAGGCTACAGTGTGAGAAGATGACTGTAGTTATATTTGCCCTAAAAATAAGGCAGTCTCAGGAAGCCCACAACTTCCTCTGAGGTGAGCAGCTCTGCACTGCCTTCAACATAGGCCAATGCTTCGCAGGAGATCACCTCCTTTTGTTAAGATGATTAATAATAGCTGCAAAGCCATCCAAATGTCCTATAATCCTATAACAGCTCTAATTCTAACAGAGCTCAAGCTGTGTGCTTTTGCTGCACACACTGACATTCTTCATGCCCTCTCTACATTCAGTTCACATGCCCATACCTTCCCATGTTTGAAGATGTCTTATATAATTTATCATTGATCCTACTTAGCCTCAGAATGGATACTGACCTTGCTTTACCCTTATCTCTTAAATCTCTGTCTGTGTTGTTTCACTTAGTGTGCACAGAACAACTGTTTGAGGTGGCCTGATTTTATCAAGTTTGCAAACTTGCATTATGTTCCTTATTTCCCCATGCTGCACTTAAATAATTTTCCAGGTTATTTCTGTGTAGTTGCATCATTATTATCAGTGCTTGTAACCTCTCCCCTCCACCATTTTTGCTCAAAAGCTAATTACATATGTTCAAATAATCTGTTTTGTTTCTGTACAGAAAATCTTACCTAGAGGTTCTTGAATATTCAAATAAGGGACCTGAATAGATCCCCTTAAAAGCAAAGACCTTCCAGGGCTGATTCTGCATAGTCAAGGGGGCCCGTGCTTACTTCTCAGCATGTTCTATAGATTTCCTCAGTATACCTACAGGCAGATGGCAGCAGTGCAAAGGGAAACACTAATTGAATAACCTAGAGTGATCAGAGTTAGTCTGTATCTTTCTTCAGCACAATGTGGAGTTGTGAAGCAGATGTGTTCTGCTCTCTGCTCAGATGGAGCAGCAGTAATATACTATCTCCTTGGGTAGAGGGGAAGATAGAGCAAAGTACCCTGGGCTGTTGGAGACTTGTGCAGTGGCTTCTCAGATGCAAATGTGTACAGACATTCTCTCTCCCAGGAGAAACTCTTGTGGGAGGAAACGAAGCCTGTTTTTTTTATGAGTTATTTTACTCTCTCACCAGCCATTTCTGTTTTGGAAGAAAAAATCCTGGATGTCTGTAAATTCATGGTTTCTCCTGGGAGAGCAACAAATCTCCCAGAAGAAACTAATGTCTGTACAGGTTAGCTCTACCAGGTTTCTCATTTTTCCTGGTATCACGTATTTACTGTCTATTTCATTTTGTTTATTACTTTCATTTAAGTGGTACCTACAATATGTTAGGAATTACATAAACACACTCAAAGCCCCTGACCTAAAGAGTTTTCAGTCTATTACAGTTTACAGTCAACAAAGTTTCATGCATTCTCATTTGCGGCTTAATTCCCCCCAAGATCCTTTGGCTCTCAATGCTGAAACCCATTAAACAGGCGTGGACTCAGGTTGGTAAGCTGTAATGGAGAACTGTGACTTTAGAATAGCTCTGCTTATTCAACAGAATTTCTTTCTTCCAGACTTTGCCAATCCTAGTGCCCAGGTCAGTCTACTAGAGAGTGTCATTCACAAGACAACCCTTATATATTTATCTACAATTTGGTTTTTTGGTCTGATTTCCTTCTGGTTCTAATGACACATTAGTGGTTTCACAATGCCTGGACTGAATTAAGGTTCCTTTCATGTTAATAAGTCTGACAGGTTTCAGCAGAAGGGATTTTTTGTTTTTCTTTGCTGAATCAGACTCTAAATTGTAAGTCGTTTAATGAACCACTGTTGCAGTCAATTGATTTTAAATCTGCCTTTGCTGGACAAGTTCACTCTTTCTTGTGTAGTCAGTGTTTTTAAAGATGGTCATAAGCCAAGCTGTACCACTTTTCTCTTTATTTAATTAAAAAAGTCACACATTAAAATATAATTTACCTCGACTTTGGGAAAGCAGTCTATTTGTAACTGAAGTACCATTGAAAAAGCAGTTACACTAAAATAGCATAAATTACCCAGAGCAGCAGTTGTGTAAGTGTGTGCTTTTGTGTGTAGAAAGGCACAGAATAAAGAAAGAAGTAGAAGAGCAAGGGATTAAAGTACAAGGCAAAAAAGGGGAATTGCAGCTAGAGGAACCTTAGAATAACCGTGGCCTTAATCATTTTAGAAAACAGGAATGGCAAATGGGAATTTTAAAATCCTGTGTTTGAAGGCAATGGCCTGGTGAATTATACTCTATTTGATGCAATACTGTGCATAGGGGCTAGAGTTAAGTCTCTCTAAAGGTTAATCAGAAAACCAAACCAAACCAAACATGAGAATGCAATACCGAGCTATCCAGAATTAGCAGCTAGAAATCACTAAGCACAGAGGACATGTCTGAAATCTGGCTTCTCATGAGCACAAGTACTAAATGACAGCTAAGTAACAACTGTGCCTTGGAAGGTATGTGTAGGCACGCCTGCTGGGTCTTAGGCACCTTGTTTAGGAAAGTGCCTTGATTCGCTTAGGAACCAGAGCCCAAAGTCCTCACCTATATTTTGAAAGCATCTTCAAAGTATAGGTGAGGCACCTTCCCCTATATTGAATAGCAAATGAAGAGGGACTATTGTTTTTCAAAACATAGGAACCAGAGCCAAAAGTTCTCACCTAAGTGAATCAAGGCACCTTCCTAAACAAGGTGCCTAAGACCCAGCAGGCATGCCTACACATACCTTCTATGGCACAGTTATTACTTAACTGTCACGTAGCACTTGTGCTGTGCCATCTCATGAGAAGCCAGATTTCAGACATCCCCTGTGCTTAGTGATTTCTATCTTTTAGCTCTGGATAGCTCTGTATTGCATTCTCATGTTTGGTTGGTTTGGTTTTCTGATTAACCTTTTGAGAGACTTAACTCTAGCCACGTTACGTACTTCTCTAGTGATTAGATCACTTACTCGGGGCACTTTTTCAAGTTGAGGGGCTGTAAAACCTAGCTTGCCATCTTCCAGGAAAATGATTTAAATTAGCAAGCCAGCCCTTTATTCTTCCTGTTGATTCAGGACCACTGTGCAGCCAAAAATAAATGGCTCAATAAACTAGTACATAGTGAGCACCCTTAAAAATCTGGGACTGGGTCTCATATCCCAGTACTATTCTGTTCTTTATCCCATGGATTAAAATAATATTCATAAGCACTTCTAGATCAGAAATACAGAACTCCTTAACTGGCTGTCTCCTTTAAGTACATTCTGCACCTGATGAATTACTACAGACGGCCAGAAAAACTCACACAAGAGAGAGTTTGTTGGACTGGAGATGGTTCACTCACCATTTGAGCTGTGACCTACTTCTGGTAATTCAAAAAAGGTTTGTATGAATTCTGTATATATATTTCAATTGACATGACGTAGGGTCATTTAATCCATCAGCTCCAGGCACACAGCCATGCCAGGGACTCATATGCCTCAAAGCTGTTCCTGGACTGTCAAGGCCTGGAGAGAAGAACAGGGAACCTAGTAGCATAGAAATCAGACTTTCACGAGAGAAGAAAACACAATGAGGAATGAGATGGAACAGTGCAGGGGAGGTGAAAGGGACTCAGTGTTCTTCCTGGAAAAATAGTATGGTGAAGGTGAAAATGTATCTGGGGAAAACATTAAGATAGTGGGCTATTTCTGCATAGACATAGTGGAGATTAATTTGGGGAGACTGCAGATGAACACAAATATTACAACTAGTCAAGGTCTGTACGGCATAAAAATGTGAGTATAAGAGTTCTATGCTGAGTATGTATGAACCACACACAGTCAGGCTGCCATTACTGTCCTGTCTACTAACTTGTATTTATTTATCAGCAGCAGAGTTGTTCTGCAGCTATTAAGCTGACTGAACCGTATGGGTTCTCATTCAGATACAAATCAAATCTTGATTCAATTATATTTTTATATAATCATTTATTTATTGCTATTCACTACTGCTCCTTGAGGTCACAGGGAAAGTGAGGCCTGGTCTGATCCATAATACCCAGACTCCCCTCTGGAAAAAATCACAGGTTTACCAAAGCAAAAAACTACTTAGGAATCAGAGCTAGTAATTCCATTTGTTAGGCAACTTTTATCACTCTGGTAGCTAAGCTGTCCTCTGGGATACACCCTGGCCATAATGATCTATCTTCTCATTTATGTCCTCTACTTTGATTATTGCCATTAATTATACCTAGGAATAAGCCATCAACTGCAATAAAATTCTAGTTAGTTCAGGATGTGCAGCTTGCCTGCTCAGCAACATAAGCTGCGGAAAGCAGATCACACCATTGCTTAACTCTGTATTGGCCTCTTATGCAATATGAAGTCAAATACAAGAATTTGAGACTATTAGACAAATCCCTCTTTGGAACCAGCTCAGGTTACATGGTAACCTAAAACCAGTGACTCATATGAGCCTTATTTCATTGGGAACTGTCACTTACAAGGTTGAGATACACAAATATGAATAAAAGGGGCATTCATCCACCAACTCCAAGCTGTGAAATTCACTCCTGAATAGCCACAGAACTGGCCATCTTCAGAATAAGCCGTTAAATGTATATATTGTACCTTGCTTTTCCTTAAAAAAGGAAAATAAGAAATATGTAAGTGTAAGGAAGGCAAATGTAAGGCACAATACTTCTTAGACTTGTAAAGGTTATTTCCATTTTGAGAAGTGCAGCATAAAATCATACACACACTGAAAACAAGAAAAGATGGTATGAGACATTAACGAGTGAAAAGTATAAAAACAAGCACATGACACTGACTACAAAACAGTATTACCATAAAGGCTTTTATTTATTATATTCCTATAGTGAAGAGTGCTTGAGATGCTGACTTTGGGACCCCTTCCTGCTAGCCCAACTACTATTGATATGTATATACTTTTGGCCAAAAACTCTCAGTAAGGAATGTGAGGTGTACTTGAGAGCCAAATGAAATTATCCCAAAGCCCTTCATGTCTTTGAAAAGTGACTATGAGCAGTTCAGGTGGTATTAAAAAAAGGGCAAGCTCTTAAAGCACTTATTGAACAGGTCTAAAAGGACTAACAAGAGAGGAACAGCAACAAACAAACATCCAGGAAGCCACAATGGTAGGCACTCATTCTGAGCAACTAATGAATAAGCACAAAAGCCAGCTACAACAGCAGATAAAGCATGTTATCATCATAGATGCTGCATCTTAGCTTGTTGTTTTATGAACTGCTTTTTCTGTAGAACAAACTAGAGACGAATGCTGCCCTCCCATAATGTTTAAGATACATTTTTAATATGGATGTCTTGCAGCGGCAAATCATGTGCTTAGCAATGAATTGGTCTGGGTAAGAGATTATTTCCCTCTAGTAGGGCCCGGCATAGGCAGAAGATGGGGTTCTAATTGCTAAAGGAATTTTCCTTCCAATCAATTTGAAGGACTGAGGTTTTAGAGCCAAAGAATAAGAAATCTAATCCTCTGCTTATCAGAAGATATGAAGCAAAACCACAAATACATCTTGGATCCTTCCTTCAGCACAAAAGAAGAAATCTGCTAACCTGAAAGAAGGCATGTATTGACAGGAGTGTGACAGCTTTTGTTCATTATTTAAGCACCCTGCGCTGGAAAGTAATTTATTGCTAGAATATGACAAAAGTTTCAGGATACACAAAAACTGGAAGTGTTCTGCATGGAGAGACTGCTTTCTTAAATCAGGTGTTTGAACAGGAAGAAACTCTCCTTTTTTAACTGCAAACAGCTAATTTAGGAAACAATGTATACATCCATATACATCTCTAGATTCCGTGGTTTTTAAAAATTCTTAAGAAAAGGTGCCAAAAATGACCCATATGGTAAGATACAAAGATTTAAATTTTATCTTATCCATTAATTTCAAAATGTCTTTTCTGGCCACTGACAGTGGAACTAGCTACACCACTGCTTTATAATTTATAACAGCAATTCATTTTTGTTCTTGTACTTGCAAAAATTTTCCAATTTACAAATTGATAATATCTGATTTATTATCCTGTCCTATGTTCAAAACCATAATGCTATGTGGTGTAGAAACAGCTTAGATGCATCATTATTATCTGCAGATATCCATATTGTTTTGGTCCCTCCATTCTTGTCAAGATTGTCTCTGTGGAGGGGGATCTTAACTTGGCACGGTACTTTAATAGGATATAGTTAACTTTTGAACTTACAAGAAGAAATATTCTGTAGAAATGTATTCCTAATTGTTAAATTGTACAAATTAATAAATGTTCACATGTATGTATTGTGTTCAATTTACATATTACCAAAATGCTTCATTCATCATTATTATTCTTCTGTAAGAAGAAAACCTCTACTACAGTATTCTTGTTAATATGTCTATTTAATAATTGCAATCAGGAAACAACGTACAGTATAGTAGTACTGAGTAAACTCCATGAATGCTGTAGATATACTTGGCTTCTGCTCAGGCTCATATACTTCCAAGTACACTTTAGTCAGTACTAATTTATGGTCTGTTGTGTTTTATGGATTAATTAAATCAATGACAGTAGATGCATTCTTTCAGCTGAATGTAGCAGTACTGATAAATTAGTGCAAATATAAAGGTGGAGGGGAAAACATCAGTTAATGGCATTTTGTTTGATGGACATACTGCATTTGGCTATTGCACTAACAGTATTATAACACATGTTAACATTATCATTGTGGCCTTGTCACCTCCTAACTTCAATGCCCCTGTAAATGCGCTGAAGTCCTGATATTATTGTAATGGTCTTTTGACTGAATTCAACTCTATGGCTGATCACTTGGGGTGTCCACTTACCCAGAATGCCAGAAAAAAAAATCATTGGAATTATCTACAACTCTATTATTCTATATTTATTTTTTGTTCTTTTTCTTTCAGTTCCATCCAGTGCCAAGTGACTCTCCCACTCATTTATCAATCTTTCCCTGTATTTCTCTACCATTCTATTAATGTTGGTTTCTCTCCAGCTCTGCTTTCATACTTGCAAATAGTTCCAATATCCTGAATATTAATGACTAAAAAAAACACAATGGTAGCTTATACCTATAAATGGCCACTAGATAGAACTATTCAATCTTGAGTTCTGTTGTCACACATTCACTGCAAGGAGATTCAGAGAACAAGAAAACTTCACATTCCCAATTCACATGTAAATTGGCCATCAACTGCTGGAACACACCCATTGCTTCAATGGCAATTTAGGAAAGAGAACAGCCATCACAAGATGAAGAAGGAGAGGAAAAAATAGAGCAGAATAATGATTGCTTCTGGCAGAAACTGAAGAGAAATAGAGGTGAACACATGCACAATTATAAAGCGTACACAATGGAGGATAGAACTTGGATGAATAACCTTGAAATCCTCTATTTAACTAGATGAATAAACAAAAACAGGTCTAGTAAAGGGAAAGCTTTCAGAATTTAAGGAAATCAGACAAAGAAATCAGAAAATGACTGAAGAACTTTGGCATTGAACTTGGAGGAGAATTAGAATCATTGAGACAAAGGGGCAAAATTTATCTGAAATGCGTACCCTAAGCAGTGGGGAGGGAGGGCGGGGGCAATTAGGAAGTCACCGATCTTGTTGAATGAATTATAAACCCCTTAGAAAGAGTATTAAGAGTAAGCAGAGAACCAGCAGGGAATGGCAAATGGAATTAGTCATTAAAGAAGTTTACCACTTGGAGGTCAGAACATGTAGGGTTAAAGTGTGAATTGCCAAATGTCCAGCTGAGTTAGACTTTACAAAATAAATTAAAGCCAATACTAAAAGGTTCTTAAGACATGGATAAAAATAGAACAAGAAAAAAGCCCAGCTTCTTTCTAACCCTAATTCCCTATGGATGGGTTAGAACAGTGATCCCCAAAGAGCATGGGCTACTCCTGCCGCCTTAGTTGGGAGGGCATGTGCCCCCTTGCAACCAGTCTCGCTTCATGCCCCCCACCCCACACATGGCAGATCTTAATGCTTGGAGGGAGTTCCCCTGCTTCTGGGAGCAGCTGCAGTGATCAGCTGGCACTTGTAGGGGGGCACCTGTGCTCCTGCCTACCCCCCTGCCCATCACCTAAGCAGAGAGTGCAGCCAATCAGAGGGTGCACCAGCACTCTAAGTGGATGCACGTGCACCCCCTATGCATCACGACTGCCAAAGGGTATACCACAGGAGCAACAGAAGCATGCTGCAAGATGCTTTGTGAGAAACTAAATTCTCTCCTTCCTTGTCCAGCATCCTGCACAGCTAAGCCAGTGGTGGTGTCTGTGGCTGCTCCTCTGGGGACTGCTTCCACTGCTTCTATCTTGTCCTGCCTTTTTTTGCTCCCAGGCAGGCCCTGTGCCAGCTCCCTCCTTCCCCTGTTCACATAGCTGCGAATGGATGGGCCAGCAGGTGTATAGATGGAGCTGAGCTTTGCAACCTGACTTGTCCCTCCGCTCCTCCCACAATCTCATGGCTGGCAGGAGGTGCCATGGGAATGGTTACTAGCATATGAGACTCTGCAGGAGTAGCCTCAGGAGCAGGGGGTGTCCTTGTGCCCTGACTGGGGTTTGGAGAGGGCAGACAGTAGAGAGGGGCAAAGTAAAGTGAGGTCCTTGCCCTTACTGCACTGATGTGGCATCAACTAAATCAGTGATTCTCAAGTCTCAGAGTCCTGGTCCACCCCGCCCGCCCCAGCCTTTTCTTAAGTTTGATCATATCTCAGTTGTTTTTAACTAAGGAGCCACAAAATTAAGAAAAGCTGTAGAGGAAGGGTAAAAAGGTTGAGAACCACTGGTAAAGGGACTAGGGTTGGCAAACTGATCAATTGACTGCATATTTTTGGACTGATCAAAGACCGCAGCAATTTTACCAAAAAAAAAAGAAAAACCTACATTTTTTCTAGCTTTCTTGACAGAAATATTATTTATTTATTTATTTATTTTACATATTTTAATGGAAATGTACTTTTTCTGTGCATTATTTGGACCTATTGGCAATTTTTTTTTACAATTTTTGACTAATGTTTAACTGGTCAATTGACCAAACTTCATTTGACTAGTCAAATACCCATCCTTGATAGAGTCTAATCCTCTGCTTAAAGAAAAGTCTCCTTGGTATAATTTTTAACAGTGCATATCAGCATTGGTATGATTTCTTTTGGTAGGGGAATGGAGTGCATTAGGTGCTTTGAAAAAAATGCATACACACACAACACTTTTCTAGTATAAGAATGAAGTGTGCCACCAAATTTAATTCAGAAAAGTGTGTGTCCCGGACATTAAACATTTGGGAGATACTGGGAGCCTCTACACGATGCATAATTTGCATTATTTAATGAGCATTAAGGGCATGTGTCTACACATGCACACATTTAATGCACATTTAAAAAAGCTAATTTAAATAATTCATTAAAATGGCTAACTTAGGCTATTCACATCTACATTTGATACCAGCAAATGCAGGTATCAAATTTAAGAATGAATAATTAAAGCTCATTAACATGTAGATGTGTTAAAGTGCATTAACACTGAGTTTGTCAACTGACTTGGCACTAACTTTAGTCCCAAGTCAGTCCACACACAGTGTTACTGTGTTTTCATTCCTGCACATGTAGATGTCTGTCTCAACCTGCTTAATGTGCATTAAGCTAATGCATGTTAAATTTGGGTGTGCTTAAATGAATTGGGTTAAACATTAGAGACAATTTAGATATAACCCCAAACTATATATGTATATATATATATATATATTTCTCCCTAGTAAGGATGCTGATGTTGGATATGAAGAAAAGGTAGGATAAGGAAGAAAATATGGAAAGAAGTTTCTTAGCAATAAGTAGGGTTCTTATAGATGTGTTTTCCATATACAGATCCTGGCTGTGGGTTCACAAGCAGCATAATACTCAAGCTCAGAGACTATTTGTCTTAATGATAGCTGTGGCAGACCAGGAGGTTTTCCTATGATGAGCCACCCACTCACTGCATCTGTCTACCTACCCAATTCCAAGTGCCTCCAGGAGCACCTCACATTTGGCTGACCCCTTTCCTAGAGCATACCCGCAAGCCTGGGGTCACTGCTGCTACCACCCAAAGGTTCTGGTCTGTCTCAGCCCTGTGGCCCCTGGGGTACACAGGCCTTGTAGAAAACCCGGGGTGCTTCCTTTAGCCTGAAGCACAAAAAGTAGCTTCCTTTAGTCAGCTGAACCAGGTGGACATGAAGGCAAGCCCCTATCCCTCTCCCAACCAGTCCACCATATTTGGTATAATGGAGATCTTTGTAGGTTACAGACAGTAGGCTTGAGGAAGGGTACAAGTTAGAGCAGTATCACAGAATAACCATAGAGCAAACAGTGTAGCTAGGTAGCCTTTCAACACACATCTACTTTACAGCAAGCTATATGTCTAGATAAGTTTCAAGTAAGTTACTCAAAAGTATCATCCAGAGGCTGATTGAGCTTTCCTCTGGAGGCTGGCAGCTCATGGTGTGTCCATGAGTTTTAAGAGTGATCCCCATTTCTCTGCCTGGTCAGTTACTCACATGTTCCCCAATATGGTTCTCTCCCTTCCTTCTGGGCAGTCTTAGCTTATATAGGCCTTTTGCTATCACCCTTCCAGGTCCTATCAGGGCAGGTGTTGTTTGAAGCCAACCAATCAATTTAAAAAAAAAAAAATCACTGTTCACCTGGTAGAGTGAGTCCTGGCTGCATGCTATGAGGTTGGTGCTAGCATAATAGAGAGGTGGACTACTCCCCTCTCACTCTCCCCCCAGTTTCCTGTAGCTTCTCACATCCACAGGAACGGGTTTCCCCTCCCTCTGGAAGGTCTCCAGCCTAGGTCACAACTCACTGTTAAATGCAACAGATGGGGGAAGGGGCTGCTTGCTCATTGCAGAAACACTGACAACCAAATTGACAGAGGTGATGAAACAATGGCAAGGAAAAACCTAATAGCAGAGTCTAAGAAGAGATTGGGATGACATTTGGCTACAATAGCCACTACATGTGTTTTAGCCTTACCACTCTTCATGCTCTGATGAGTAGATGAAAGGCAACAACAGAGGCTTAAGTAGGACTCTGAGAATGACAAAATGGAGAGCAGAGCATATGAAAATCACATCTCAAAGAACTCCTATTATTAGGAGATAACTTCTCTTTATAATGCAGCTGATTGCCCACATTCAAGATCACCTTTTCTGCTCCCTGGCCTGTGCTTTCTGCCTGGTCTATTGCTATGTTTTCTGTTCTCTGCCATATGATAATGGACCTCTTGCCCTCTCCCTGATCTGCCATGTACTATACACCAAGGGTTTTCAACCTTTTTGGTCAGTGGCGCTCTGGCGCCAGTTGACGAGTGGGGTGGGGGGAGTCCCCCAGAAGTCAGTCAGTGGCAGGGGATCCCCCATGCACCTGCACATTGGCAAAACCAGAATTTCTGACAGCACACAGAAGCAAAACTGGAAGTGCTGGTGGCATGCAGCAGCAGAAGTGGCACACGGTGAAAGGAAAAACACTGGCAGAATGTGGGAGCACAAGCAGCACAAAGTGCGGCGGACCCTCCCTCTACTTGTCAGCACCACTGCCATGTACCCCCTGGGGCCTGCCTAAGTATCCCCAGGAGTACACCTACCCCTGGTTGACAGCCCTTCTATACACAAAGGCTGCCTGTGTCACTTGTGGCATGTGCGCCAGAGATTTACTGCTCCTACTCTTGACATTTCCAAACCAGTGTCAACCTACAGATGAGTTTTGGAGTCACCTGAACAAACAGGTACTGAAAGACCACTTTACCAAATATGCCATCTGCCTTGAAAGCTCCTGTATTTATGGTATTTGGTGAAGGTATAAAAGGAATTCCAGGTGACAACCCTAAAAATATCAGTTCTTCTGGAATTATTTAGAGAGGCTATGGCAGTTGCATTGGCTCTTGTAGAAAGAACTCTGACTTCAGATCACAGTTTCATCTTGACAATCTCTTAACATAGCTTGACAGACTTCAGTATCTTATTAGAAAGTTTCCATGTAGGTATCACTGCACATTTGGATTGCATGTCTGGTCAGAAAGGCTATATCATTAGCTGTTCAGAATTGGAGACTAGCCATTAAGGTCAACATAGTTTTTAGGAATGTAAGTGTCTAGACTTCTTTTTTGCACAGGCACCATTAAAAAGGAGCAGCTAGATATAAGACTACTCAGCCCTGCTAAACAACATCTCAGTACTTTTTGTTTATTCAAGTCACAGTTAGAGAATAAGGGGCAGGCGTCTTGCAGAACAAGTTGGACATATCCGCAATCGCATGGACCTAGAGGAATGATTATCTTCATTGTAAAAATTGGCAATAGAATTCCATATGCTACTATGCAGTGCATTGTGTATTTTCATGCCATTATCTAACAGTTCTGTCCTTGGAGAGAATGAAGGTTTCCAATCAAACGATTAAAAGTGGCCCTAGATGTACATTAGATTCTACAAACTGTTACTACTAAGAAACCTCCATTCAGTGAAGCAAGTTCCTGGAGTTGCTGAATATGGTTTGGAATCCTTAAACTCAAGTGCAAGGCATCTATTAATGAATGTGACTAGAGTATAAAATTAACTTTAACACCAATAGCAGTATTTGAAGATCTGCATTTAGCACTACACATGTGCCCATCAAGGCCTTTGGCTCCATCCACGTCTCCTGTAGAACTATTTTACCAACAGTGAAGGATATACTTGTTCAGTGAATATGCCAATTTAAACATGCATAATTTTGTCCAAGTAAATGTGCATTCTGACCCCCAGATGTCTAGTAGTGTTTTACCTTTTATCAAAATAGCAGATGAGAAATTCCCCACTGACCACACTCCTTTCCACAAACACATGTAGTTTTATTTTAATATAAGTACATGGGGAAACTGAAGTATGCTTTATTTAACATATGTTTGCACTAGAAAAATCTTCCTTGTGAATACTGGTTTGAGGCTGGGACTGCTTGTGTGAAAGCCCTACTCCACCAGAATTGAAGAAGGAGATTTCAAACAAGATGAATACCCATAGTGAACCTTAAGAAAGCATAAGAACTATTTACCTAGATCTCCTGAATATAATTTTTAAAAACACGTCTTAAATATGCCTTTATTGTTAGGATGGCATGCCCTCATTTCTTAACAAAAATATGATTTAGTAGATGTCAAAAGAAAAAGAAAAGTAGATTAAAAAGTAATAAAAAAGTCCAGTACATACTTCCCAATGTAACAATCAAAAACAAATAGGCACCCAAGCAGTCCTGAGAAGTCATCAATATTATTCCAAGAAATACTGTATTTAATAGAAGCCAAGATTACTTCAAATTTATATATATGGAAAATCTATGAATGTATTAAAAATTTCCATGTATAGAATCTAATTATTGGAGTGTCCTCTTACATTTGCCTTCCAACTTCCCTCCCCCACAGTGCAGCAGGAAAAAAAAGGAGCCCCTACCCTTCCTGTGCTTTAATAGTTTCATAGTTGGTAGGGTCAGAAGGGACCTAAGTAGATCATCAAATCCAAAACCCTGCCATGGGCAGGAAAGAAAGCTGGGGTCGGACAACCCCAGCTAGGTAATTATCTAGCCTCCTTTTGAAGACCCTCAAGGTAGGAGCGAGCTTCCTTTGGAAGTTGGTTCCAGATCCTAGCCACCCTGACTGTGAAGTAGCGCCTCCTGATATCTAGCTTGAATCTACTCTCAGTCAACTTATTGACATTATTCCTTGTTACTCCTGGTAGTGCTCAGGGGAACAGGGACTCTCCCACTGCCTGCTGGTCCCCCTTGGCCAGTTTGTAGATAGCCACCAGATCCCCTCTAAGCCTTCTCTTGTAGAGGATGAACAGGTTCAGGTCCCATAGACTCTGTTGTAAGGCCTGCCTTGCTAGCTCCTGATCATGCAAGTGACCCTCCTCTGGACACTCTCGATGCTGGCCACATCCCTCCTGAAGTGAGTTGCCCAGAACTGGACACAGTACTCCAACTGCAGCTTGAAGAATGTCGCATAGAAGGGGAGGATCACCTCCCCTCGTGATGCATCTGCGGATGCATGACAAGGTGTGGTTAGCCTTCCTGACCATGTCCCCACATTGGCAGCTCATGTTCATTCTGGAATCAGTAATGACTCCAAGATCCTTTCTGTTTCTGCTCTGATGAGAAGGGAGTTCCCCGGCCTGTAGGTCTGCTGCTGGTTCTTCTTCCCCAGGTGCAATACCTTGCACTTGTCAGTACTGAAACCCATCCTGTTCTCATCCGCCCACCCCTGGAATCTGTCCAGACCTAGTTGCTTCCTGTCCCTCTCCTCCAGCGTGCCCACTTTTCCCCACATCTTAGTGTCATCCATGAATTTGAACAAGGTGCTTTTCACCCCTTCATCCAAATTGCTGATGAAAATGTTGAACAGTGTGGGCCCAAGCACCGAGCCCTGGAGCACCCCACTGCCCACATCCCTTCAGGCTGAAAAAGACCCATCCACCAACACACTCTGGGGGTGGCCCTCCAGCCAATTTGCGACCCATTTGACTGTGTAGGCATCGATGCCACAGTCACCTAATTTTTTAATGAGAATGGGATGAGAGACAGTGTCAAAAGCCTTCCTAAAGTCCAGAAAGACTACATCCACTGTAACACCTGCATCCAAGTATTTTGTGCCCTGGTCATAGAAGGCCACCAGGTTGGTCTGACAGGATCTGCCCCTAATGAACCCATGTTGGTTGCTCCTAAGCATGATCTCCCCTGCTGGTCCCTTGCAGATGTGCGCCTGGATAATTTTCTGAAAGAGCTTCCCCAAGAATGAGGTAAGATTAATGGGTCTGTAGTTTCCTGGGTCCTCCTTCCAACCTTTTTTGAAAATGAGAACCACATTGGCTCTTTTCCAGTCCTCCAGCACCTCACCAGAGCTCCATGAGTTCTCATTAAGCTGTGTCAGGGGTCCCTCAATGACCTCTGCTAATTCCCTCAGCACTCTGGTGCTGCTTGCCTAGCCCATGCCCTGTCCCCTGCCCACTCGGTTACAATCCATTGTCGCCCCACCCTACTGTGGCCTAGGACGTTGAGTACATTGTGGTACCACTCCACTCCTAGCGCAGTAGCAGTGGTTGTTACAGCAGCAGATTCAGTCCTGGGACCAAGTTGGGACCAGTCCTGGAGTCAATGGAATTATCCACAATTCTATTATTCCATATTTATTATGGAATTATTATTTGTTCTTTTTCTTTCAATTCCATCCAGTGCCAAGTGGCTCTTCCATTCATTTCTCAATCTTTCCCCGTCTTTTCCTACACTTCTATTAATGATGGTTTCTCTCCAGCTCTGCTTTAATACTTGCAAATAGTCCCAATATCCTTAATATTAATGATGGGAGAAAAAGAGAGGCAGCTATGGCTATAAATGGTCACTAGACAGAATGATTCAATTGAGTCACACATTCACTTCAAGGAGATTCAGAGAATGAAGAAAACGTCACATTCCCAATTCTCATATAAATTGGCAGACAACTGCTGGAACACACCCTTTTCCTGACTGGGGAGTTAGGAAAGAAAACAACCACAGCAAGAGCTATGGCCAAAGCTGTTGCCACCATTGCAGCTGCTACCAGACAAGAGAAGGGACTAGAGGCATTGTGCATTCTGTATCCCAGGCTGGAGCAGGGCTGGAGTCACAATGAAGAATAAGTAACAGTGGGGAAAGAGGATGGGGGAGCAGAGGCAAATAATGAAAGACAGTGGGTGATAAAACAGGAAGGCAGACATTGTGCAGGACAGGCATCTGGGCAGAGGTGATATGGACAGAAACAGGAAGCAGAGGCAACACTGGTTTTAACTCAGACCCCACAGTCAGGTTAGAGTTGCAGCTGGAGCTACAGGAGCAGCTGCTGCTTTCACTCCTCAACCTACCTTGTACTTGAATCCAAGATAAGGATATTTTTCCCCACATCGAATGGGGGAAAAAAAACCTCATATTGGATTTGAGTAAATAAGTAAAAAAGGCATTTATAATAAAATGTTTTTTTATGAGTCTCTGAGTTCCCCACTGAGGCAATGCTAGACTTTTTATTTTGAAAATTCCCAAGTATTTCCATATTGAATGTAACCTCTCTCTACTGGCATGTTTACATATGTTCCAGGGTGTGTGCAGGGGGAAGGGTGCACTTTATTTGGAGTGGCTCTAGGGCTCTCTCTCTGATCAAGTCTCCTCTCAGACGCTGGGCATGTTTATAGGTGCCCTGGGTATCTTATACAGGCAACATCTCTTTTACTCAGCATAAACATAAGTGTACTTGTGTCTTATTTTGCTTTGTTTTTTTATTTTAATTTTATATATATATATATATATATATAGTTGTATATATATATATATATATAGTTGTATATATATATATACACACACACACACACACACAACTATGTGTGTATATATA
>JAGPOW010000261.1:132232243-132242513 GCA_030014935.1 Caiman crocodilus
TACCTTGGGCATCTTTAAGAGTAGATTAGATAGGTATTTGGCTGGGGTCCTGTGACCCTGGCACTCATTCCTGCCATTGGCGGGGGGTCAGACTAGATGGCCTGCTCTAGGCCCCTTCTGACCCTAGATACTAGGATAATATGATTTTTATGTCCCTAGCAAGTTTATCCTAAATTCTTTCTTAGCTTGTGTTACTACAGTTTTACATTTGATTTGCCAGCATTTATGCTCTTTTTTATCTTCCTCGTTAAGATTTGACTTCCACTTTTTGAAAGAAGCCTTTATTCTGCTTATTGTCTCTGCAACTCTGCCATTAATCCATGCTAGCTTTCTAGAAGTCCACTCCCTACCTCCCCTTTTTTTGCATATTGTCTAAGCATCTTTACTTGTCAGTATTTATTAGTTTCATTTAGAAACACAATACTAATATTAAAATAATTTATAAATGGATAAGCAGCTAACAAAAAAAATTACATTACAAGAACATTACAACTGCAAAGTCAATACTATAAAGTTTGGGGTGATTTTGCAACCTTAAGTCAGTCCTTTTATGCCTGTGTTTTTCCATATGTTTGTTAATGACTACATTCACTTTTTACCCAGTGCCAACTGGTTTGTGCAGCATAGAAGGATGGTGATCAGTGCATGAATCAAAGATCCCAGATGTTTCATTTTATATTAAAAAAAAACATACAAAATGCAAGGAGTGTAGTGAACAAGGCAGTAAGATATATTAAGAGAGATAATGGTCTTGTGGTTAAGAAAACTGAAAGAGCTTGTAGAGAACTGGTTCCTATCTCTGTCTTACACAGTGATGCTAAACTGGTAAATTACTTAACTTATGTTGGTTTTTCAAGACATGTCCTGGCTGCATGTCATTCCAGACAAAAATAAATAGTAAACAACAACCTCTGTTCTTGAGCCCCATTAACTGAACAAGGCAAGAAAATTGAAGAAGGACTAACGTGGGAGCATGTGCTTGAGACCAGCTGGATCCTTTTGTTTACTGACAGATCTTCTCAAGAAATGTAACAGTACTGCAACGTTAGAAACTCACATCAAGTTACGTGGACACAACATCACCATATCAGCAGAAGAGAGAGGAAAGATTGAGGACAGCTGGTATCATTCAAAAGGAATAGCTATGGGAAGAGGAGTGGTTCATTAGGAGCAAAAATGGGGATTACAGTGGAATAGAAAAGAGTGCCAAAGGAGAAGAAATAAAGCTAGGTGCCACAGAGATTGTAGAGGAAAAACAGCCCCAAAGAAGAATGATCACAAGGAAGAGAGGAATGGAAGGTGACACTGCTGTGGGGAAGTGAGAGAGCTATACAAATGAGAAGATGCTGAAGGTATCCTCCTTGGGACATCGAAAGCTTCCATTCATTGCAACTGAGGTATCTTGTGCCCCTACGATATAGTGAGCTGTGGCACAGCAGTGTCTTGCGATTGGTCTTCCATGCCTACCAACAGTGTTAAGTAAGTTTCCTTGTGTCAGTTCAAGGGTACCTAGAGAAATTTGTCCCCAGACTCTGATAGTTCCTATAGCCTCGTAGATGATCTTCTGTTGAATGCCCCAAACAGACATAGCTCCACTTAAAATTATCTAGATGGGTTTTACTGAGGTGTTTACTACATCATGGGATAATCCATTTAGTATGTCTTAAGCCAGAGGTTCTATGTACGTAACAATGACCCATTAATATCATTGTTCTGTGCAACATGCATAAAAAAAAAGATACCTCCCAGCATAGCCATAACTATATCAGCCTAATGGAGGCTACAAGTGGCATGAAATCATCTCAGTCCTGGGCACACAAAGCAATCAGGACCATATACCTGGCATTAATTACATTAGCAGAGAGAGAGATAATTAGCCATGTATACATACCGATTGAAACAAAAGAATGTAAGTGCTATAAAGTCAAGTTTCAAAGCTTGGAAATGCAAAACAAGGACATGCCTGGATCAAGGTTGCCTATACAATGTTAATTTGCATTCCTTGTGTGTGTTGATTATAATTGAATGATCACAGACTATTTTGACACATTTGCAACTGACCACATAAATCTCCAATTAATCTCCTCAGTCACCTATGGACTCATTGATGGCTTCCCTATTTACTGAAAGACCATCATTCTCATATCAATGGACTGCTGATGGTGAATGAAGTTATTCTTGTAGTGCAAGACACTCACAAACATTGATCTCCACAACAGTCAGATGACGGACTATTGGGAATTGACACAGAGCAATTTTGTTCACTAATTTTGGGTGCCTAGTTTGCCTAGAAACTGGGTTTTTTTCATAGTAATAAGCATGATTTAGAGCTTGATATGATCAAAGCACCTCCCATTGTCTTCATTTGTATATCTGAGTGTTCAGCCTTCTTACACAGCTCACAAGGTTGCGAATTGGTTATACACAAAACGAGGAATACACAGAGTGACGAACTGTGTAAAGTTCCATTCAAATGACTTCCCCTTGAATAACAGATCAAATGTTTAACAGTGGTAGGTTACTGTCCAAGAAAAAAAATTCAGTTGTCCTAACCATGAGACCTTCCTTCTTCTGCCTATAACTCCTCTGTCGGTCTTAACACCCATTCCAATTTAGGTAGCTAAACTAGGTGTTCTACACAGAGGGCACATTTGCATGTGATGCGATGGCAGTATAATGTCTGTGAACATCTACACATGACCAGAGCTATTTTGCCATCGTGACGCATTCCCTCAGTATAGCGTGTTGCTACAGTGAAGTAGCTGCTAAAAATAACTGGGTGCCATGCTCACAGTGCAGTATGAGCTGTTACTGTACTGTGGTTTAGTACTTTTGGAAGTACTAAATCCTGGCAATACCTATTAGAAGTACTAAATCATGGTGCAGCAACAGCCCATACTTCCAAAAGGAAGTACTAAAACACGGCGCAATAAGGTCACCCTAGCAACGTGTGTAGATGTGCCCATAATTCCTTACTACACAATCCTGATTCATCCTCAAGAAAAGCCAAATTCTGTGGCATGGAAAAAGTAGTCATTTGTCCTTGATGCAGGCCAGTATTAAAAGGATATGATGCATATTCTTTGTGCATTTCTTAGACATCTGCAGGCAGCAAAGGATTTGTCACTATCACAGAGCTGTGTAAATAGGTGACTATAAAATTCAATAAAAAATCCTTAAAAATATATATATAGTTTCCAGTTGCTCCAATATGAAAAGCATCTGAACTGTTCAGTTAAATTGAAAAGTTATTTTGGTTCACCTTCCTCATGAATCTGTATACAGATTACAGTCTTCTTTCACCCCATCTCTCAGTCAAACTCATCCCACCTTCAAAATCAAATGATATTGAGTTCTTGTCGATCCAGTCGCACTCTGCACATGGTCAAGCTTCTCATTCAATGAGTTTTCCCCTACCAGCTTTCATTAATTCTCCAAATACACCTAGGCTCTCTTCCCACACTCAGCAACTCTACAGCCCTAATCTCTGCCACTATATTTCTTCTCCTAACCTAATTTCCTCACCCTACATACCCAGGTATAGTTTTGCTCCCTCTGCATTTGCATCACACTTTTCTGCCCTTTGTGCTCCCTGGGGATCAACAGAAGGAGTGACAGTTGTTTTTTTGTTGTCAGCATGTGGGCCTGATACTACAGAAACTGCAGAAAAATTCCTCTCCACCCTTACAAACATGGGAAAAGTCATGTTATATGCAAAAAAACCCAAAAATCTTTAGCAAATTAAGCCAAGCAGGTCTGAATTTATATTTTTAGTTTCATAATTTAGTCAGACTCCATGATCATTTGCCTCAGACAGCAACCCTCCTCCAAAGCATGCAAGCACTGTTGCTTTTCAAAAAAGATTTTGTAAGGCTAATTACCATGGGACAACATACTTTTCCTCAGCTCATTTTCAGAAAGTTCTTTACCTACAGTTGGCAAAATTATATACAACTGAAAACAGGGTTGTTGTTTTGTTTTTTTTAACAAGGAGGAGTCTGATGTACCATGTTTTCCAGTATGTAAGAGGCATTCCCACTCTGCTCTCCAAAATGTAGGTTTAGAAATAAGATTGATTTTATTCATTAAAGCAGAATAATGGAAAATAACTGATATTAGATACTAATGACTTGAAGCTGGCATCATAATTTTGTCCAAGTGCCATGATTCAGAGTGAGAACATGATGTATCAGATAAAGGAAGTAGTTAATTGCACTACTTTAAATACAAGTACCTTCTAGGAGGCAGTGGAGTGCATGCAGTAACCACTATGGCATAGCAACACAGAAGTACTTATACAAAAGATTCCAAACCAAAGCCACTAAAATAAGCAAGAAAAAAGGAAATGATAATTCAACTGTGGAAAGATATTTTCACCCTCCACCTACAAGGGGAAAAAAAGATTTGGTTGTAGAGGAGACAGAATTATTTGTACACTCCTCCCACCTACTACCAAACAAAGAAACAAACATCAAGAGAACAGAAAGCATGATTGGCACATGAAGTCAGCTAAGTTGTCTGAGATAGAAGAAAAAACTGGGTGGTCAGTAATAGGAAGAATGGAATTATGGAATTGCTGCTCACCAAAAAGTATCACAACTCACACCAAGAACATGGCAATGAAAAGGAACACATTATTTAAATGGGTGCTTTAATAAGTTCCACAAGTTTATGGGATGCCATGGACTGCAAACATGTACAAGGACAAAACTGCACCTTTTGGAATGTGAGTGCAAGATTGTCAAATTCATTATAATTGTCATAAAAGAAAGAAAAAGTGATATTAGAAGAGAACATTCATCCTGGTAGGTCTGTCCATGCCCGTAAATGATTGGATGAAATTAAATAAGACTATGGGTTAACAAAATATGCTTTAGGTATTGTTAGGGTAGCTTGCCACATTTAATGTTAGTTGCAACTGCTGGAGTGATGATTATTATTTAAACTTTTGTTTTATATTCAGCCTTATTTGATCTTTGCTTGTTTTTTTAATAGCCTCATTATTATCTGAACTTTTCTTTTGCATTTTGTATATGTATTATCAGCTAATAACCTTGAGCTTGCTTTCACAGGGATCTTATGTTCCAGCATTATCAACATAGGTGTGCTAGCACTGACCTTGTTACTAGTTCAAATTAACTGAAATTGGCACTAGCTGATTGAATCAGAGTGACAAGATGATTGGATATGTTAATGAAAGGTGATAAGAGGGGACCAATTGGACAGTACTCAACTGCAGAGCCCTTGAAATTTCTGGAGTTGATGGACAGACCAAATTAGGAGTCCAGGGCATACCCAAATTAAGACACCAGTAAAAGACAAATTAAGATGTGTGCATGTGATAGATTTGTTGGAAAAAAGGAATTTGCTGATAGGATAAAAATATGAACAGTATGATGATCATAGGGACACCAATCAACAGTACCCAGAAATGAAGTCATCAGAGGAGTAAAGTTAAAGAAAAAGCATAAATACGGACAACAAGGAAGTGGGTGCGTGTTGTCATCCAACAACATCTGGACTAAAAAAAACAGCTACTACCCACAGATGACCTCCCTCGACTTTCAGCAATTGATTGACAACCTTTAGTGTGAAGCAAAATAACATCTGGGATTGGGTAAGACCATGGAATTACATGTTTTTCTCTCTCTGTGTAAAAATGGTTAGGACATTTAAAATATTAGTAAGTTAGAATTCAGTTAAGTTGAATGGTGTGAGATATATTCCATGTTCACTCAGGATTGAAAATACTGTAGTGATCCTTTAGTGCCCTGGGTGTGTAACAGTATATTGGATCCTTTATGGGGAAAAAAAAAAACATCCCTAATGGTTTACATAACTTTACATATGACAGTAGTCTAGAAGAAATTCCATAAAGAAAAAAACAAACAAGCTAATAGAGCCATCAATACCTGGCGGTCTTATTCTTCAATTTCAGTCATTAGACGTATCCATTAATAAACTATCCAATGTTCTGTTTTTGAAAGAACACTGGTATGCGTGGATCACAGACACTGAAAGTCAAGAACACAGCTTCAAGAAGGCTAAAATGAACCTATCATTGCACAAATTTGGAAGTGGTTAAAAATCTTCTTGGGAGCAAGACAAGCCAGAGTAATATCCTTTAACAAATGGCAATGTTGCAACAAGTGGAAAGGGTTACTATGAAACAAGTGAAAATGAGAGCTAGAGTTCTGAAAAGGAAGACTGCTGTGGCCTACATGGCTGTGCAAAGCAAGATAACTTTTTATAATGTAATAATGACTTTGAAACATGGAACACTGTGATACTAAACGGTAAAGCCTGTTGTAGTCTAGACTAGGGATGGCTAACCTACAGCATGTGCGTCACGAGTGGCACTGGCAGCTTCTGTGTGGCAATGGCAGACTGAGAAAAGGATGGGTAATAAAACAGCAGATAGTGCAGAAAGTAGAGAGTGCATTGGGCAGTGATCACAGGGCAGGAAACACAAAGTGGAGCAGCAGATTGGGCAGGGAAAGGGTTCAGAGTGGTACTCAATGGTGGTTGGGGGGGGAATAATTTGTAGCATGCCTGTCGAAAAAGTTAGCCCCCACTATTCTAGACTACTGGAAAAATATACAAGAATGTACACAATGTTATTGCAATACCAGTTGCAATAAACATTGACCAACATTCAATAATACTTAAGTTGGAAAAAAAAACATTTTTTTTTCCATATTGTTATTCATTTGGGATAAATTTTTGTATCCCACATAACACACAGGTGCATCTTATATAGTGGAAACTCCAGTATAGACAACTTTGATAGCTGCACTAATAAATTCATGAAAAATTGCAATCAGTTGTGTACTAACAGGTTCATGCAATATTTCACGTAAATTCGTTTACATAACTGTTAATTCCATTTAATTAGCCACTCAATGTTGATCACTGAAAGAGAAATCTTGGGTTGTACGATGTGATGTACCTCTTACATTCATCACTGGGGAGAAGTGATCATTTAACCTTTATGACAAATAATAACCACTTTATATCCTTGCTTCCCTTTGGAAAGCAACAAATTACCAGATGTAAAGAAATATTTTTATGATGCCTTAATTCCTTGGTAATATGAATTCTCATTCTAGCCTATATCCTCCATGTCCCTGGTTGTACATCTGCTGCAAATTGTACCTTGCTAGAAGGAGTTTTGCAAATTAATAAGTAAAATTGTGACCAGACCATTAATATTCAAATACTTTTCTTTGGAAAATGCCTAAATCCCAACAATGGTTCCTATTTTGCCAGCCATGTGTTTATGGACATGGACAGAAACGACAGGAGTAATTTTCTCTCCATTTAACTTTTTCTTGTTTTCATGATAATTCTATGGAATTTTACAATCTTGCATTCATGTTTTACTTTGTGCAGTTTTGTCCTTGCACATGCTTGCAGTCAATGGCATCCCATAAATTTGTGGAACCTACTCAATAATCCATTGAAACCCCTTACGTTCTTTTCCTTGAAAGAGAAAATGAGCCTTTTCTGTGGAATAAGAACATTTTTCTTTTTGGTATTTTAACATTTCATACTGTGTTTGTATGTAATAGATGTTTATTTTAGCTTCATAAACTAGGTGGGCTGTCTATGTGTAATAAGATGCATTTGTGCGTGTGGAATATCTTACAGTGGCCTAAGATTGATGTGTGTCTTTGTGCTTTATGATATTCCTGAAAACCATCTGTTGCAAAATCAAAATGGTTTAGACTAGAACTGGGCAATTTCTGGCAAATAATTGATCTGCATCAAAAACACGTTAAACTTGTCAAGCTAAAACTGTTTGAAATTTTGATAAAATTGATCAAAGAATTTCTACTAAAATATAATAGCAAAACATTTCTGAAAGTTTTGGAACACACCGTGTCAACAGTTCTGAAACATTTTGTTTGTAACATTTATATATAACGCAAAGAAAGCAACGGGCTAGATTGACAAAATGTTACCATGGTATACAGATTGTAGTAGTCCAGTGGCTGGAGTATTTACCAGGCCTTTTCTAAGACATTGCCTTAACCATCATGTTGCAGGGAGTGACTTAATTTCTCCTTTTGACCCACTTCTACTTTACTAGAAGATTCTCCCGATTGATGGATGAGGGAACACACAAGTTCAAACCCACTCAGGCAGATTAAAGTACGGATAGGAAGCAAAGCTTCCATCCATTCACTAGCCTATTAGTGAATGGATGGAAGCCTAACCAGCAGGCTGGAGTCACTCTCTCAATAACCATTTCAAGGAATTCCTTTGCTTTTGGGCAAGAAATAGACATCACCAAATTAAGCAGATCAGCTGCACTGGAATATGTTCAAATACCAGCTGAGGTAGGTGGCCACTGTAGCCCTGGCTCTTGGCCTGGGGAAGGCTGCAGCTGAATCACCACCTGCCCCAGGTCAGGGTGGCTTGTGCTATGGGATAGGAGACACATGGCAGGGGAGCACAAGGGACACTACATGGTAGGGGGAGGGCACCTGGGGAAAACTGTGTGTTGGAGGGGGTGGGATGTGCAGGGGAGGCCTGTGGGGGAAGCTGCATAATGGGAATTATATATGGGGTAAAACCAGCGTCTAGCTCATGGGGACCACAGGGAAGGCGTCACAGCCTTTTTCTCCACCATCTGGCCCCTACCTCCACTGCTTACTTTCTGCTATAGCTCAAACTCTGTCTCCAACCCCAAACTAGACCTACCTCTGCTACTTCTTCCTGACTGGCCTGGAGCATGGCCTGCAGCTACCGCCTGACTCTCCTAGAGCTAGAATTGCTGCAGAAAGCAAGCTGCCGGTAGGTACAGGCAATGGATGGACAAGTGCTCAGAGGGGAAAGGACAGGACAACAGGTGCAGACAAGGGGTGGGGGAAAGGGTGGTAGGAACAAGGGGTCTGGCTCTGCTGCTTTCCATCATGTGGCAGTGGAGGATGTCAAATTTAAAATGATCCCTCACTAATTAGAGTCTGTACATGGAGATGTATAATTTTCCATGTATAGAAACTAATTATTAGAGGGTCATCTTAAATTTGAAGTAATCTTGAATCCAGGTAAATGCAGTAATTTTGTTATTCTGATGTTACCTGGGCCTTGAAATCTCTTTGCCTATAATTTGCTCCATAGGCTAGTTTCTAAAGTTAATTATATTTGTTTACATTACTTTTGATGATTTAAAAGCAAGCAAACATTGATTTTTTTTGAGTGGGATAACTATAAGAATTTCTCTCTTCCTGAGGAATAAAAGAATATAATTTCAAGAAGGTAAATGAAAAGTCCTCTACAACTGAAAGAGGATGTACTCCGTACCCTTGAGGAGGCCAGAGTCAAAGGAATTCTTAATTTATGGTTTTCCATAAAATTAAAGCCGTAAATCTTTTGTTTTGTATAACATTAATAAGGTGAGTCTTTATCTTCATATCAACTAGCTCATCCACTTGGCTCAGCTTCAAATTCAACATCTTGTTAGCACTGGATAGACAATTTCACTTCTGATTTTATCCACTGCTTTGCTTTCTTTTGCAAGTTTGTCCAAGGTATTGTTCAGTTTTGGACTCTTATTGAAGAGACGTGGAAGTAGCCATATCGGACTTTTGAATACAAGTCTCTGATCTGTTAAACCAATTAAGATTTTCATAAAAGCCACAAACAGGTTATTTTTAGGGGAAGTGTGGTGATGAGCAGGGATCCTGGTTTTCTCCAATTTCAAAAATCTCCAATTTTCGGTTAAAACAAGTAATCCAAATCCACATTTTTCCATGATTAAAATGAATCACCACTAATATATATCTATATCTAAATAGAGCTCCACAGATATATAGATATATACCATAGTATATATTATATATACCATATATAGATATCTCTATGTATATATTATTAACCTATATATCTAATATATTATTAATATCTATATGCATTAATATAGATATAGATTAGATATAGATATTTTAGCAGCGTTTCATTTTAATCACAGAAAAACATGGATTTGGGATTACTTTTTTTTTTTTAACCAAAAATTGGGACTTTTTTTTTAATTGGAGAAAACCAGGATCCTTGGTTATGAGAATGCAGATGATTTCTTGGTCATCTATTAGCAATTTGTTTTATTTATATTACAATACTGGCAAAGGATGCAACTGAGATTAGGCCACTATTATTTGTAAATTCTTTGAGTAAAGCCTTAAATCAAAATGGATAAAACAAAGGATCCCATAGGTGCTGACTCTCTGGGTGCTCCGGGACTCAAGCACCCACCAGAAAAAAAAAA
>JAGPOW010000261.1:132242613-132278548 GCA_030014935.1 Caiman crocodilus
AAAAAGTGCTTTATTGGAAAGAGCAGCACATGACTTCAACCCAGCTCTGTAGCGTCTGTAAAGACTGGGTGCTTCAGTAGGGCTTTTTGGCACTTTTGGCTATAGATGATTCAATCAGCTATTAGACAAAAATGCCAAAAAGCCCCACTAAAGTACCCAATCTTTACAGCTGCTTCAGAGCTGGGTAGATGTAATGTCTGCCTCTTATGGGTATGCATGGGGCTCAGCACACTGAGTTAAAAGTAAAGTGCAGGGTTTTTTAATTTCTGCAAGTTCCCACCAGCAAAAATAAGTTAGCACCTATGCAGGATCCAGTAGCAGCTGGAGACTTGTGTGGAAAGCATGTCTGTTTTCTGTGTTTAGTACCTTCATTTTAGTAGGCGTCTGCACTCTGTAGTAGGCTACTCCTTTTTTAGGTCTGGTTCAGATGCAACCCTTTGAAGAAGAGTCCCTAATACACTCTCTATTTAAATTTCCTTTTTGTTTAACAACATAAGTGGCTTGGGCATTCTTTCAGCGTGCAAAAAAAATAGGGAAATAATTTAGGCATAAAAGGGCTCAGAGAGCAGAGACCTCACTTAGACACTTGATCACAGAATCATAGAAAATTAGAATTGGAAGGGACCTCAGGAAGTCATAGTTTAACCCCTTGCTCAAAGCAGGACCATCCCTAACTATATTGTCCCAACCAAGGCTTTGTCTTGCTGGGTCTTAAAAACCTCCAGTGATTGAGGCTAGAATCTCTCTGGGTAACCTATCCCAATATTTTACTATCATCCTAATGATAAGATTCTTCCTAATATGTAATTTATACTTTCCTTGCTGCAACTTGAGACTGTTGCTCCTTGTTCTGTCATCTGCCACCACTGAAAACAGTCTAGCTCCATCCTCTTATGAATCACTCTTCAGGTAGTTCAAGTCTGCTATTAAATCACCTCTCAGTCTCCTCTTCTCAAGACTAAATAAGCCCAGTTCCCTCAGTCTTTTCTCATAAGCCATGTCCCCCAGCACCCTCACCATTTTTTCTTGCCCTCCACTGAATTCTTCCCAATTTGTTCACATCCTTTCTGTAGTGGGGGCCCAAACCTGAACACAGTACTCCAGATGTGGCCTCAACAGTGCTGAATAGAGGGGAAGAACCACTTCCCTGGACCCATGGGCAACACACCTCCCAATGCAGCCCATTATGCCATTAGCCTTCTTAGAAACAAGGGCACATTGTTGGCTCATATTCAGCTTATTGTCCAATGTAACCTCCAGGTCCTTTTCTGCAGAACTGCTGCCCAGCCAGTCAGCTCCCAGCCTCTAGTGGTGAATGCACTGTTTCATCCTAAGTTCAGGACTTGCACTTTTCTTTGTTGAACCTCATGAGATCCCTTTTGGCCTAATACTCCAATTTGTTTAGGTCTCTCTGAATCCCAGTCCTACCCTTCAGCATATCTACTACTCCCCTCAGCTTGGTGTTATCTGCAAAGTTGTTGAGGGTGCACTAAATGGCATCTTCCTGGTCCTCGACGAAGATATTGAACAAAACCAGCCCCAGGACCGATGTCTGGGGCCATTTAATAGTGGCTGCCAGCTAGGCATCTGAGCCCAGAGATCCAGCCAGTACGCTATCTTCATGGCATTACATTTATCCAGCCCATACTCCCTTAGCTTGTTTGAGAGAATGTTGTGGGAGACTATCAAAGTGTTGCTAAAAATCAAGGTATACCACATCCACCGGTTTCCACAGATCCAGTCAGATCATCACAGAAGGCAATCAGGGTGGTCAGGCATGACTTGCCCTTGATGAATCCATGCCAACTGTCCCTAATCACCTTTTCCTCCAAGTGCTTACAAAATAATTCCTTGAGGATCTGCTCCCTTGGGTGCATGCCATCTAGCCCTATGAATTGTTATATGCCTAACTTTTCTAAATAGTCCCTAACCTGTTCTTTCACCACTGTTGCCTGCTCACCTCCTCTCCAACTGTGCTGCCAGGTGCAGTAGTCTGGAAGCTGACCTTGCCTGTGAAGACCAAGGTATAAAAAGTGTTGAGCACTTCAGCCTTCCCTTTGTGAACCCCTATCACTAATTTTCCTCTCTCATTCAGTAAGGGACCCTCACTTTCCCAATCTTCTTCTTGTTACTGATCTACTTGTAGGAACCCTTCTTGTTACCCGTCATGTCCCTTGCTAGCTGCAACTCCAATTGTGCTTTGGCCTTCCTAATTTCACCTCTGCATGCCTGAACAATACTCTTATGCTCCTCTCTAGTTGTTTGTTCAAGTTTCCACTTCTTATAAGCTTCCTGTTTGTGATTTAGTTAACTGAAGAGTTTTGGTGCTAAGCCAAGCTGGTCTTCTGCCATGCTTGCTAGTCTTCCTGCACATCAGGATGATTTGTTCCTGCATTCTCAGGAAGGCTTCTTTAAAGTAAAGACAGTTCTCCTGGACTCCTCTCCCAGTCAGTCCAGCTTCTCAGGGATCCTGTCCATGAGTTCCCTGAATGAGTTGAAATCTGCTTTTCTGAAATCCAGGGTCACCACTCTGTTGCTCTCCATAATTCCTTTCCTCACCATCCTGAACTCAATCTTGTCATGGTCGCTGCTGCCCAAGTTGGCATCTACTATTACATGCCCCACCAATTCTTCCCTGCTCGTGAGAAGCAGGTCAAGAAGAGCACAGCCTGTATTTGGCTGCTTTAGCATTTGCACCAGGAAGTTGTCCCCAACAGTCTCCAAAAGCTCCCAGATTGCCTATACACTGTTGTATTGTCCTCTCAGCATATGTTGGGGTGATTGAAATCCCCCATGAGAACCAGGGTCTGTGATTGGGAAATGTCTGCTAGCTGTTTCACAAAAGCCTCATCCACCATGTTCTTCTGGTCTGGTGATCGATAGCAGCCCCTCACCATATCATCCCTGTTGCTCTCTTTTCTGAGCCTAACCCAGAAACTTTCAACAGCCCTATCTCCAGTTTCATACTGGAACTCTGAACAATCACAGAGCTCTTTTGCCTAAGGTGCAACCCCTCCTCTTCATCTCTCCTGCCTGTCCTTCCTGAACAGTTTGTACTCATCCATGACAGTGCTCCAGTTGTGTGAGATATTCACCAAGTCTCTGTCATTCCAGTCACATCAAGACTGTGCAAGGACTTCAATTCTTCCTGCTCATTTTCCAGCCTCTGTGCATTCATGTACAGGCACATAAGGTATGTAGTCAATTGCTCTGATTTCTCAGGAAGAATTTCTCATCTTACCTGTTGCCCCATCCTGCTTACTCTTCCTCCAGATCACTGATTTCCCCACTTACCTCAGGGCTTACTTCACTTGGTCTCCATCCCTCAGTGAACCTAGTTTAAAACCCTCCTCACTAGGTTAATAAGCCTATCTGCAAAGATGTTCTTCCCTCTCTTCATCAGATGGATACTAGATATCCTTCTTCTTGGAACATCATCCTGTGGTCAGAGGAACTTTTGTTGTCCCTTTAAGCTACAAGAAAGCCACATTTCGGCTTATAGCTAGTTACTGTAATTTGAAAGCCTGTCTTTAGTTAATGGGGAAAAAGGCAGAACTCTATAAGATAGGATCTATAAAAGCTTCATCTAATTTAGCTTGGACTACTGAGGAATGCTAATTCCCTGTATGAGGAAGGGCTTTATGGAAAACTAGTAAATTGATTGCTTTACCTGCAGAATCTCACTGCCTTTGCAACTTCAGCAAAGATTTTCTGATCTGACCAGACTAGGGACCAATAAAAGTCAGCTCACTGAAAATTTGGTTCCATTTTCCTTGTTTCCTTTCAAAAAAAGTATTTGCTTCTAGGTTATGAAATAACCAATATTTTCTTAGACAAGATATCTCTAAAATTCAAAATACCAGTAACAGTTTCTGAAAACTGGAGGCTATCCACATGTGTGCATGCTGAAATATAGAAAGTAAATGGTGAAACTCCTAAGCCAGCATCTCCCTTATACATTGTACAAGTTCAAATACAGATAGGAACAGAGGAGGCTACGGAGTTGTTGTGTAGAAGTTTAGCATCTAGAAGTCACCCCTAGGAAGACCGGGGGGCAGCTAGGCTCTTTTCCAAAGTTTTTGCTTCTTATATCAGGCTAACTCTATGGGCACGGAGGCCCCCTTTTTCACAAACAAAACAGAAATCTACACTAGCAAGTGGAAGCAGCATGGAGCCCATGTTATGTGACCTAGCAACTGCTAATAGAGCACAAGCTGAAGCAGCATAGAGAGAAATTTCTTTGGAAAAGAGTTTTAAAATTATACACAATGCCTTACTGTTAAATACTGTATCTTCCTATGTAGTGCAGAAACACAACCCCCCATTCTAAAATATATTGCTGTAGTTGATATCTATCCATGTCACCATTCAACAATCAATTAATTTAAATGACTACCCAAGCATGTCTCTCTTTAACTATACTATAAAAAGCTTCCAACACTGGGAAATCAAATAATAAATATTAATATTAAATCTTTATTGTTTCACTGATTAGTATTTTACCTGTAGAAGAAAGGATTTTCAGAAACTTGTTCTATGAAAGAATTTTAAGAAATACCAAAAAACACAATCAACCAAACAAAAAGAACCCCAAGTCCCGGAATGATTCCTTTAGCTAGGAATAAAAGTAGGGCTGGAAAGGACCTCTGGGCCAGGTATAGAAATTACATATAATCTGATCTAGGTGATCAGAAATCAACCTAAACCTGTAATCATTCAGAAGTTCTACACACACACAGACTGATTTACAAGTGAAGGAAACCAATCTAAGATAGACCTGCTTTGATGTGCACTCAAATCTAATCAATTTATGTTAGAACAATGAATCAAACTCTTGTACCAGATCCCCTATTAATTCAAGTTAGGTCACTGTTCTCCCAAATCCAAGCCTCCCAGCCATTCGCAGGGAGGCATGCTAGCACTCGGCCGGTGTTCAGTTGCTCTGGTCGAGCACCCAGTGGGCTCTACTCCCAAGATCTCCCAGAGCTAAGCCAGCCCAGCCCCTCTCCCCAGTACCAACTCCTGCCTCTAGCCATATGTCAGCTGCAGGCAGGAAGCTGGGAGGGAAGGGAGGTGTTTGTGTCCCCTGAATGAGCTGTGGGACCTAGGCACCCACATGCCTGGTGTGTGCCCCCACACACCATCATAAAGAACCCCACCATTTATACACACATCTGATACTGAGTCCAAGAGAACCACCATGCTTGGGCACAGCCACATGGAACCTGACTCTGTCTCCCACACACCCAGCCAGGGACAGCCTTATGGAGCTGAACTCTAAGGTTCACTCACTCAACTAGGGACTCCCATGCCCCCTGTGCTCAGTCAGAGCTCCATGGACCTCAACCCTGGCTCCCATACACTCAGCTAGGGACCCCTAAGTCCTTGTGCTCGGGCATAGCTTCACAAAGTTGAACCCTGGGCCCTGCACACCATGTTTGGGCAAAACTCCAGGGAGCCTGACTGGCTCCCACATGCCACATCTCAGAGGCCAGAGACAGGCACCCTGGCACCCAGACCCTAACATGGATCCCCTTATTCCTCCAAGCAGGATACAGTGTAGGCAGCTTGCCCCTGGTAGGTCAGGGTGGCAGGGGAAGAACATTAGGACTGGGCCTGAACATAGGCAACCCTGTGACCTCCATGGCTTGGCCACTGATGGGAAGTACCCAAGCTATGGGAACCTGGGGTATTGCAAGACTTTTTTGGTCTACAGCTATAGGGTCCTTGAGTACTATTTTGGGGAGGGAGGGATGGGCTTGTCCATGTCTGGCACCCAATCAGACAAAGCCTAGGCATTCAGCTGCATTCAGTCTCCAGAAGCCTGGGGAGCCCATGGGGCACACTGAGCAGCATCCATGAGCACCCCCAAGCTGAAGGCTTCAGTCAATACAGGTAGTCTGCATGGCCTCCACCTCCCACCAATGGGCAAATATATATACTGGTCATTACCTATCTAATATAGGCTACTTACAGAAAACCATGTACCTTTGATCAGTGGTTCCCACCCTTTTTATATGGTGGACCAGCAAACTATCTAACATGTATTTAAATTCAATTTACATATATAAATTACATTTTTTCCATGAGGGGGTTGTGAGGCTTGGATCCATTTGGGGCACCACAGCTGTGGGCACTGAGGAACCCTGCAGGGGAGGGGGCTGCATAGGCAGTGGCCCAGGGGGACTGATCTGGGGCTGTCCAGAAAGGAGGGGCTCTGCTGCCTTGCCTAGGAGTAAGCAGCAGATCTGTCTCCTTGTCCTCCACCCAAGGCATTTTCCTGTGGCATCCCCCTTCTACCACCCACAGGTAGAGTTAGGGGGGTCCTGCCTGGCCTGGTGCAAGCTCTAGTACCTGCTACATGGGCACGCCATCAGGCACAGCCATAACGGTGGGAGTTAGACAGGGCTCATAGCCCCTCCCGGGGCTTTGCTGCCACCCAGTTTTAACCCCGCATGTGACTGCTTGCAGCAGAATCTATGACACAGCAGCTAACTGGATTGTGGCTTCCAGACATGGCCTGGTTGTTGGGGCCCTCTGACTCAGATCAATTGCATCTCCGGCTTTTTGTACATATGGTCTTAGACCCACAGGTCATCTAGTCCAGCCCCCTGTTAGATCATCCCTATCCAAAGTATTCCAAACAGGGGTCCATCTTTGACCTCTTCCTAAATTACACCATCAACTCTGTTGCACAACTACAAGATATTGCTTCAAGACACCAAAAGCACCCAAATCTGCCACAAACAATAGCAATCCAATTACGCCTAATTTTTTTCCATAAGAATAAAAGCAATGTATGCACTAAAAATCTATCAATACTGAATTGACTTGTGATACACAGACAACAACAACAAAAAACAGTGAATCAATTGACTTGCTATTTAGTCTGTGTCTGAGGGAATAACTAACCATAATGCTTAAAACAATATTAATACATTGTTAATGTTGTTCAAGGGTCTCTCATAGAAGTGAGAAATTAATCCTGTTCTCTTTGAAAACATGAGTCTTATTTGTTGACTGGAAGGTAATATAGTTTATTGTAAACCAAATATGAGCATGCAGTCTAGAAAATACACAAATTGAAGGAAACGGGGAAAAAGAGAGTTTATCATAACAGTATAACATGCCTTACATATATTTGCTAATGAAAATATCTATATTTGTGAAAAATATTTATCTTATGACTACATAGCAAATGTCCTCGAGGGAAAGCAGCAGTAACTTTGATATTTTATGTGCTAGGCAGCTTTTTGTTGGGATGAATACCCTGGAGTATTGTAGCTGGGCTAGAAACTTTAAGAAAGCAACACAGATTTAACAGTATTCAATAGTTCTAAACAATGAGAAAAAGAAAAGAGACTTAACTGTGCAATTAATCTGTTAGGGTAAGGATAGAATAACTATTTCAGAATGTCACAACTAAGAGAAGTAAATCCAATTGGGGATTCAAAACATAATTATGTATGTTTATGTTTAACCTCATTACCGAACCTATTGTTACCCTGATACCTCTTATGTGATACCAGATAAGTCAGATAGAAGAGTTCAGAAGGTGTCATTTCACCCATCCATGGTGATTAACACATATGTACTACTGTCCAGATTTTTTCCAGGGTATCCCCTGCTGAGGCCATGAAGTCTGCCAGCTTTCAAGGAGATAGGTACAGGGGTTTCTGGGAAACTGTGTGTGTGTGGATGTGCGCATGTGCATGCACTAAGGCGAGACCTTACAGGCATTGGGGCCTCTACATGACATGGTAGTGTGCCCCAATGACGTGTCCTCCTCCCCTATAGCCTCAGCCTGGTCTACCACTTTTAATAACAACAGGTAAAATAATAATGTAGTGAGAACAGCACAGTAGCACCAGCAGCGTCGCAGGCAGCCAAACTGTGACAGCCTTTCTTTCCCCTCCTGCAGGAGCTTTCCTCCAGCATGTGGGTTAGAGCTTACCCTCACTGTGTCCTCTCCCCCTCTTCCCCCTTCTTCTCCTCACTTTCTGTTTCCCTGCAGGCAAGCCCAGCTTCAGCTTCAAAACTCGAAACATTCAAAACTTTTGAAATGTTTTGACTGCCCTTGTTTCACTTTGAGGCTGTTGTGAAGCCCTTTTTTTCATTTTGATTTTGTTGTTTCAAGATCAGAATGAGTTGAAACAGTGTCAAAATGAAACAGCCAGCACAATCTTGCATAGCCCTAATAAGCAATCAGAGTCTTACACAGTCTTGGGCATATTAGCCCTTTTTGAAACATGTTTGGCTAGACAAACTCCTGGATAATTTCCAAGTTTTTACTTACAGGAATTCATCCAGGCCAAAGCCTGGAGACACTTTGCCTGTGACCCTTCAAAATGACTGCTGGAGGAAGAGAGAGAGCTCCTCCTAGCCATCAGGAATTTATCTGGGTAGGTTACCTGGTTGACAATCCTGAACCAAATAGTAAGCAAGCAGAAGAGAGAGGAGGACTCCTGGGATGTAGAATGACCCAAAGAAAGGGCAGAGACAAGGGGTTGTTTTCACAATAGCAATTCCCATGATTTTGACACAGAACCACCAGGAAAAAAATACTAAAAATAAAATTATAGCTCCCCATTAGAAGCCAGCAGTCTTCAAGGGCTGCTGTCACCACGTCTTGCAGCTTGCTGAAGTGGGGAAGTCACTGGCAGGAAGGGAACACCACAGGTGACAACCACGTCTGACCACTTGCTGCTGATTGGCTGAGTGAGCTGCTTGTTGTGTGGCCCCCTGCCCCTCTAGCCAATCAGCAGCAAGGGGTGGGTCCACACGATGGGCATCCCTCTTGGTCAATCAGTGGCAAGGGGTGGGAGGTGGGCCCCTCCAACAGGGGCCCCTCAACCAATCAGCAGTGGGGGGCACTGGAAAAAGACCACGAAAATGGTGCCACGTGCCATAAGAGTCCTGCAATTTTTCTTTCACTTTGGTGCAATATAGCTAGTTCCCTAACTATAGGCAGAGTAGATTTGCCCTTTATGGACTAATTAAATCGGAGCTATACATAACATAAGCTTCTGTGAGCCTAAGCTCACTTCATCAGGTGGTACGAAAGGACAGACAATAGTGATTTTCTTTTGCTCTTAGGGATTTATTTCCCACTTGTTTGCTTATCGCACAATTGCTCCATCCCTCCACTTTGTCCCCATTCCTGTCCTGCCTTTTGTATTCAAATTACTGCTCTTTACAGATCCCTTTGATCAGCTTTATACATATCATATCTTTATACATATCAGCTCTGTACATATACTTTTACAGCATCTGATGAAATGAACTTGGGCTCATAAAAACTTACGATATAAAATATGATTTAGTTAGTCTATAAAGTGCAATTTTACCCTGCCTTCTGCCAGACTTCAGACTAACAGGGAGTTGTCGCTTTCTGCTATAAGTATAGCCATGCCTCTGTCTGTCAAGCATCAGAGCATTAACAGGACTTCAGTCTACTTGGTCCTGATATTAAAATGCATGGAAAAAGGGAAGTGATTGCAAGAATTAAGCCTCCAGAAGTATTTTTTTTCAAAAAGAAGAGGAATGTTCCTTGTTCCCATACATCTTACTGAACAACTTGAAACACTATGTACACCTACCCCTATCTGCCACAATATAAAAGGGATAAAATGGAATATATTTTCCCAGAAAGTTATGGCAAACATTAGAACAGGTGGAAATATGCTAGAAAAAGACCATACAATAAGTAAGAGATCTTCTATCTTAAGAAATTAACAAAGAGGCTTACTTATACATACCTTGAATAATAAATTGTTCTTTTCTTTCAAATTCCCAACTTTCAGAACAGGCAGATACTGGCCAACTGAAATGTCTGTCTTGATAACATTTAAGAGGAGATTACTTCCCTCTCCAGCTTTAGTGTTTACTTCCTCAGCCTTTCTGTGGCAAGAACCCAATTTAGATAGATCTTATAATAGGAAGCAGGGTTGGTAAATGCAATTAGCAATATGTTTGCAGACAAACAATTTCTCTGTGAACAGCCAATACATATGTTTTTCACTTCTCTTTAGGAGATGCATACAAATAATAACCACATCAATAGATCTTTATATATGCAAAGATGTATCATGAAGGCATTTGAGATTTTGCCAAAAGAAGCTTTGTTTTAGCAGTCATGCATTCAGTCAACATCTCCCTGTATCTTGCCTACAAAAAAAGCTTTATTTTCTTCAAAGAATGTGATTTCTCTAAGATTTGTTTATGTAACCATATCTCTTCAAATATAGCAATATCCTTTTTGCATTAGGCTCTAAAGCAATGCTTTTAAAACCTGTCTCTCTCAAAAAGCACTCTAAAGTAATCAGCAGATTAGTAAATGCCTTTGTAATTGTAGGTTTATTAGCCTGTTCACACAAGATGGTAGAGATTAATAGGGTGGGGTCAATATATACTTCATTATGTTAGCGCTCCTATTTTAAAATAATTTAACCCAAGAACTTGGAAACTAAGTAAGTAGATTCATACCTCGATTCTAAACCTAAGAAAGAGTAAAACTGATTTAGGAAGCAAAAACCCAATTTAGCCTCAACCTATCCACAACATCAATATCACAATATGTTATCATTGGACATGAGGAAGTATCCATGGAACAACCCATCGTATTGAATACAGCATGATCTATAAAAGAGCATTCTTGTTTTATGGCTATTCTTTAAATATTTCCTTCTGGTGGTAGCAGGATTGTTTTAGACAAAGTTTCAACATAAATCACTTGTCTTTCAACATAAAAAAATGATCCCTTGTATGACGTATCCCTAGCATAACCACCACCGCATATGGAATATTGAAATATTAACTCCCATATTCATTGCTGTCCTTCACTACCCACTTGTCTCTTGTACCATCCTTTATGCATTGAAATACGCTCCTCAGAACCTTGTAAATGGGGAGTGTGTCTAGTCACTTGCAGATAAGACTCACGTCTCCTTTAAAAGCCACTCCTTCTGTTGCTAAAGAGATTTGAGGAGGATCTCCAGGACATTTTCCCAAAAGCAAGTGTATAGGAGTATTTCAGACCACAGTAGTGGATACAGTGGAGAAAAGCCAGACCTTGATAGATTGATAAAGCCAACAGGTGTGCAACATTGCTGTCCCTTTTCTTCTGAGGGTTGAACCTGGAGTAAAGAAAGGTCTGGGAAGCTGAGCTGATAAACCACATGGTTAGTCAAGCTGTAGAGGAAAATCCCCAGCCAGCCTGCAGCTTTAACGGGAGCGCAGGCTTCCTAGATCAAGTGCCTGAGTAGGTACTTCTTGCAGTGTGAAGGAATGCATTGGTATTTTGCTGTTCTGAAAAATCTATGTTTCTTGTAGGGAAGGGAAAAATGAATGGGTTTTAAAACAGCTACAGTCCCTGTTTTGAAGGTGGGGGTGGCTTAAAAAGGGTACTAAGATTGGGGGATGCACTTGAGGCATGGGAGTAGGGGGGGTAGGGGTATTAGGAAATAGGAGGGCGAGGACATTTTTGTTTTTATTAGAAGTGGATCAAAAAGAAAAGTAGGGGAGGAATGCTTTGTTTGGCCAGAGAACAGGGAACAGAAGTGGGTGGACTAGGGCAGTTTCATTCTGAATTCATTTTTTTTTCTCTAGGAAGCAGAGGATTATTTATTCTTAGGTTTGTATTTTGTTTCTGTGTTTTTTTTCACTTTTATTGTAAGCTGCCTACTGTAAGAGTCTTTTCTAGAAAAGTGAAATAAGATATCAATACATATATACATTAGAAGGTGGCTAAACGTGAAGGAGAGGTTTGGGAATTAGTCATCAAAAAGATGACGGATACTTGTCTTACACCGAAATGCTGGACTACCTCTGTCCATATAGTGGATGTGGCTATATTTCAGTATAACATTAACGAACCATTCCTTCCCAGTCTGGGTACCCAACTGTGGGTCAATAGAAACAATCTAAGTTCCAGGGGAGATGACTTTTGGAAATTCCGTTCCCTGATTAGTTGGAGTTTGGGAGAGGGTCATGAGGGAATGCATTCCTTATTAAGTATAAAAAATAGAATTGATGTTCCTAATGACTAGTACAGCTGGACAACTGCTTCACCCAGGCCTTTAATCCTTCTACAAAGAGAATAATGTGAGTTTCCAAAAAAAAAAATGCTTGAAAGTGTGGAGGGCTGACAGCTGCTCTCATTAAAAGGAAGCAATCATGACTTTCACTGAGTTTTGGCCAGACAGTTTCCCAGATGAGTGAATAAAATAGAAGCCTAATTAAACTAGATTTCCCATGTTGCGCTTCATTTCCTGAATATACAGAATAGAGATCTCTTGCTATGTTGTCTGCCTTCAGATCGCTCCTTAAAAGTCACCCCTGCCATGATAGCTTCCAAAACAAAACCAAAACAAAACAAAAACACCCCAAAACACAGACACACGCACACAAAAAAATACAAAATCAAAAAACCGATCAGTGATTATGCAGCATGTGCCCTCCAGTTGGTGCTTATCAAGTAGACCTTAATAGTTTCACATTTCCAGTTCCTTAGTTAGCGCTTTCCTGCCAGCATTTGTTGATTCTATCTGTTCTACTGATCCGACACTTAGAATTACAAGCCTTTTGGAGTAGGGTCTATTTTTGTTTTGTATGCATACAAGGTCTCGCACGATGGGATTTGGTCCTCTATTTGTTAGCCTGTGGTAGAAATAATTTCTATTAAAAGTAACCTTGACTTGTTTTAAATAGTTTATGAGAAGATGACAAATCTGGCATGGGGAATCCACAAAGCTGTATAAGATATTTAAACATTCTCAGTTAAATTTCAAACCTGTATTTGTCAAATTCTCACAAAGCAGAATCTAGCAGCTTCTTAAGGAATATTAAAACTTTGAAGCAATTGTTCTGGCAAGCATGACATAAGTAAATGCTGTCAGGCACTTCTCCTTTTGAATCATGCATGAATTGGAATGAACTCCTGTCCACTTTTAATTTTTTAAAAGGATGGCCATTAGCAGACTGAATCAGCCCTTATGGCAAACCTTCTTTGCGATACCCTCTGCAGCTATTTTAGTTTTTTAGTATGGCTAAGGAATGCATCTGTAAAGTTGGGATCACTATTACCAAACCTTACTTTACCAAGGCCAAGACTCATTCTGTACTAGTAGGGGATACTCTTTGGCAATGCTGGTGAATAACATTATTATAATGTAAATATATGCTACAAAATATCATGTTTTACAGCCAGTTTTTTTGGCAGGTATGCCACAAATTAAGCCCTGAACCCTTCCTAAATGCTACTCTGAGCCCTTCTCCAGCCTCATCTGTTGCCCTGCTTTCTGTTTCCTGCCCTATCTGCCTCATATCACATACATAAGCTGCCTGTGATATGCCTGCTCTATATCATAGTTTGTTTCTGGTAACTTGTGTGTAACTTATATAAGCTGGTATTAACAAAAGCATAGTGGACAGTAGTAATTCTGTATCTGTAGGCAGCCATTACATCGATGTGTTAAGTTTATAAGTTGCATGAACTATACACAGCTTTAAATTTTTTTGTCTCCAAATCAGCATCGAATCTTCGGATTTGGATTCAGCCAGAATGAATTGGGACCGTGATCCAAATCAATGAATCGAATCACTTTCCCTGATTTGGGCTGAATTCAAATCCGAATTGAACATGGCCCGTTTCACACACCCCTAGTATTGACCCACTACTAATAGATTTTCCACTTTACTTTGTTGATAACAACACTTAGACATCGTTTTTTAATGCTTCAGTATTATGCAAATAAAAACACTGGGTTGTTTTGTTTTTGCTGCAGGATGAATACAAATTACTTCCCTGCCCGTGAACACAATAAATGCCTTCATACAATCTGTTTATAAAATCAAAATTGATATTAAATGAACGGGGAAATATATGAAATCTAATGATCTGGGATGCAGGAATGAATCCTTTTTCTTAGAAAGTTTTAAAAGATATTTATCTTTATGCCTGATGAAATAGAGCATTTTTGTGGTTGGGGAAGACAAGCTGTCACTTCTTACATGTTTTATTTATAAATATTTTTTTCTTGTTACTTCCTTTAAAGAAAGATAGAGTATTATCAATCAGGAATATTCAGTGATTCAAGATCAGGAAAACATTTGCATCTTTAATTGCATTGTTTCTTGCACAGCTATTGAAATAATGCCTCCAAAGAAAATCAGGACAACCAAACTTGCTGTTTATATCTTAATGACTATAGTTAAATTTAGCATGTTGCATTTGAACATAGTGACAGCCTTTTAACTGATGGTCCTGGCCCTTTTCCATATTGCAATAAAGTTATTAGGGAATTGGAAGTAGCAATTGTGGCCTTATACTTTTCTCCAACTCCTCAAGATCTAAAGCTGCAGGTTTTTTATGTCTTACCCTGATGCTACCATTGACCTATCTCTAAGTTGATGCTACTGAATTAATTCAGATAATTTAAATTTGCTGCTAAGCAATAACCATTAGTTTGAAGCAAGAGACATGTTTATCATGGATGCGGTAATTTAAGTTTGAGACGGGAGGAATTTCAGAAGCATGCATATTGGTAAGTATTTACCTATTTAACATAAAAGCTGACTGAGTGGATTCTATTCTTGGACCTCACATAGTAATCAGGGATGAAGATCTTAACCAAAAGAATTAAAACCTATCAGATGCATTTTCTTTTAACTGCTGCACCAGGCACTCAATAACAATAAAGAAAAATCAGTAGTTAAGGAGGCATCAAGTCTATCACCGACCACCTAATGGACCTCTTAGCTAAAATTTTCAAACCTGAAAAATAGTAAGTTAGGTTTCTAAATGGATGCTGGTTTCAAAACAGAAACATTAGCAGTTACACCTGCATCTTTAAATGCATTGTTTTTAACACAGTCATTCAAATAAGAGCTTCCAAAGCAAATCATGACTCCATTAACATTAGCATAATTGAAACCCCAATTTAGCCTCAACCTATCCACAACATCAAACATAAACTTTGTTTACAGTACATCTTCTTTCACTATACCTTGTATGTATGTTTTCAGTGAGATTTAACAATGTGGGCATGGGCTTTCAGAAGTGTTATAGGAAGACATTTTTTTAAAAATAAGGAAACCTGAAAAATGATGCCAAAGTTGCTATTCAAACTGGTATTATGATCATTTGTTTGGCTGTTTTTTTAAAGCACTTCCGTAAAGTTGGCAGAAATACGATCAGAACATATGTAGTAATTTCCAGGAACGAGGCATTAGTAATAGCAAAACACTACTTAATAGTAGAAACTCGTTACAAACCTGAGCCTCCAATCTTTGCTGCTCTTTCTCTTTTCTTGATATGGTTAAGGCGGAGGAGAAGGAAAATGACCAGGAGCAATATCTGCACGTATTCTGAAAATATCCATGGATCTGTATTAACTCAAATCTTCTATAACTTGAACATAGCTTCCAGACTAGTCTGGAGAATCAAAGTGCAGCGAATCCCTTCTTTTGACTAATATGACATGCAGGGAGCTTAAAGAGGACATTAACCACAGGCAGTTTTTCAAGGCTTTGTGTTGTCAGGGGTCATAGGAGAAAGGGAAAAACAGTATTTAACTCTATTAGTATATATTGCTAAATATGCAATAGAACTCAACTCTGCGTTTGAGTTCAAGAATGTAACAGTTCTCATCATTTGCATTATCTCGTTTCAGGTGAGATTGAAAACATACTTAGCTATATCCCATAGAAAGCAGTGGTTTTTTTCAGTATTTCTGTGCAGCCCCAAAGAATGGAGAACAAAATGGAAAGTCTGACTTCAGAAGAGTTTTGGGAATAAAGATGTTTCAGAATTTTCAAAAGTTTGGAGATACCTTTAAACCATATGCTGCCCATCCGCAGTGTTACACAGTGGGTGCATCTTCATGAGTTGCTGACTGTGAAGTAGTCTAATAATGCTAACTCCAGTTACTGCACATTTATTTAGTGCTTGCTAATACAATACTAAATGTACAGCAATCACTGCATGGTAATGTCTCATGTAGATGCTCCCAATATGATGATTTACTTCTCTAATTCTAATTAAACTATCAGAACAGTGTTTTCATGGCATTTATATAAAGAATATTTTTATTGTTTTGACTATTTTACTTAATAGCCTTTTATCAAAATGACGGTTTGTGACAGTTTCTCTTCACTTTTCTCTGGGTTATTTAGAAGCAATATCTCAAACAGACAATGGGTGGGCAGGACAACCCTTTCCCATAATATGAAGTCAAAAAGCCTTAAGATACACCAATGAAAATGTACAGCCTTAATAATTTATCTCAGGCTGTTCTTGATCATTTATTTAAAATTGTGTTTGGGGGAAAAAATGAGTAGGCGAAAGAATTAATCTCATCTCAATTGAGCTGTAATAGCTAAACACAATGATGCTATTTTCATGCTACAATGTTTACTCTAGTTTTATTGGTCTGTGAAAGAACAGTGGATTTTTCTTTTATATGGCAAAGCTCGATTGTACGCATTCATTTGATCTATCTACAGTGTATAGATCTACATTATAACCTTTATCTTTTAATTTAACAACTTCTTCATTGAAAGCAGAAACCATTTGGAAGGCTTTTATTCCAAGTCATATCTTGGTGCTGTTTTAGTACTGGTGCTTAACCATTTGTGGCAGATATATTGCAGAATCTTTATTAAGCCCATCTGTTCACATGTCTGTTTTCTCTCTCCCTTTATGAGAAGTCATTGTTTTAATACAGTCATTGTTCAGGATGAAGAACAAAAACCAAATAAAACAAAACTTTTTTGTTTTAAACAAAGAACATTTCTTTTTCATTGCATTACATTTTCCTATTTTCTTAAAGGCTACTTACAGCAAAAATGCTTGGTATAGAGATTAAATATAAAAATATACCCCAGAAACAAGGTAGTAAAATATGGCTACTGAGAACCTCGGAAGACAATATTAGGTAACTTAAAGAGTTTCTAAACCTTATAAATTGCTTTATCAACTTAGAATACCTAAAGTGGATTTTATGTTGTCTTGGTAAGAATTTAGTAAGTAAAAGTTTTTAAATCGCACCATTAATAAATTAGAGAATAATGTCTATTCCATATATAGAGCTGTACCCCTGTACATTTAGTTAAATGTGAAGAGATCCCCTTTAGCTCATAACTAGATAGCTTCCTGTTGTTAGAGTGTTTTTTTATTAAGGATGCCCAAGTAATGAAGGGAGCAAGTCATGGAGATTACTTGCACAAAAAAGGGTTAATGATATAAATAACAGTTTGATTATTTGGTCTGCATATATATCAGGAGTACATATATCTGAAATGGCAAATATATCTATTTACATTCAGCAGCTTCTATATTTCATTAACTAGTTCTTGGGGTACTAGGTTCATTCTTATACACATCATGTAATCAGTAGCAATGAGTTCTTCAGTGTAGTTCAAAATCTTAAGATATTTACTCAAAGGCCATTGGAAAAAAAATCCTACCTTAAAAATATCAAAACATAGGTATTTAATAAAAGGTATGCAAGTAAAAGAAGTACAAACATGTGCTTACCAATTAAGAAAGAGCTTCTTATACAAACTGGGTACATCTATATGTGACACTACGTCGCCATAGCAATGCACTCCTTCAGTATTAGCGTGGTGCTATGGCAATCTAGTGGCTAAAAGTAACCATGTGCCACCAGCACATTGTAGCATGGACCGTTACAAGGCCATAATTTAGTACTAAATGGGAGGAAGTAGTATATGATGGCACAGTAACAATGGTGCCTGGGTTTCACCCACAGTGTTCCACGTAGTCCTGGAAGCAGACAGGCTGCCTAGTACAACAAGGCCAATGGATGGAGACAGCTTGAGAACTGAGGGGACATGCTGTAACAGAAGATCACAGCCTTCAAGGTAGTCTAGCACAAGGACACATAGTCTAGAAAACAGCTTGGGAACTAAGGAAATATGTACCATACTGTCCCATAACATGAGATATGTGACACCAACTACAAGGCCCCAAAACAGAGGAGGGCCTGAGTCCTGGTTTGGGGGGAACAGACCAAATTAGGAGAAGGCCCGGAAGCCTATGAGACATGTGACCACATAGAGACACAACCAGAGATAGCCACAGATGGAGTGTCATCAGCAGTCATCAGAGGGGGAAGGAAAATGAGAGTAACAGACTTGAGGGTAACAAGGCTCCCTCCGAGTCTCTCCTTTTCTTCCTTCCCATCCCTCCTCCTTTTCCTCCCTGAGAGGTGTCCCCATCCCTGTCCCCCGGGAGGAGCATGCTTGGGCATGTGGGGATGAAATCAGGAAGCCCAATTGGAGTTGTGGTTAGCAAGGGACATGAAAGGTAAAAAAAGGGGGTTTCTACAAGTAAGTTAGCAACAAGAGGAAGATCAGGGAAAGCATGGGACCCTTACTGAATGGGGAAGGCGAGCTAGTGACAGATATACAGAGAAAGTTCACAGTACAGTGGTGCCATTAGTCTCACTCTTTTGCTGTGTGCCTCCCTCCCCACTTCCCTCAGCCAGCCACTGAGTGGCTAAGAGGCGATTAATACCACTGTTTTTGTTTCTCAGCCACTCAGTGGTAGCTGAAATCGCACGGCAAAAAGAGTGAAACGGAAGTTCCCGCTGCACCACTGCTGATGGCCAGGCCTTGCAGCTTGCTGGAGTGGGGAAGCCACTGGCATGAAGGGAACAACAATGATGGCAACCACCTCTCACCAGGGCTGCCTGCCTGCCTCTCTCAGCCAATCAGAAGCAAGGAGTAGGGGCCTCTCAAGCAATCAGCCTGGGGGGGGCACTGCAAAAAGACCACAAAAATGGCGCCATGTGCTGTGAGTGTCCTGCAATTTTTCTTTCACTTTGGCGCAATGTAGCTATTTAGTAGCAGGTGAAGTCACGCGACAAAAAAACGAGATTAAAGGTCCCACTGCAACACAAACTTCCGCTGTGATTTCAGTAGGTCCCCAATGGTGCAGAAAAAGCCCAAGTGACTTTTTACCTCAGTCTTCGTAGGCAAAGTCAGCTACCAGACTATTGCACCTGGAAGCACAGTTTGGGGAGGATGTAAGCAGCCAACAATAGCAGAAGAGGAGGCTAGGGACCACTTAGAAAAGCTGGGTGTGCACAAGTTTGTGGGATGGGACACAATGCACCTGAGGGTGCTGACCAATGCGATTGCAGAACTGCTGGCTATTTTTGAAAACTTGTAGTGACTGGGAGAAGTCCTGGACAATGGGAAGAGGGCAAATATAGTACCCGTCTTTAAGAAAAGGAAGCAGGAGGATCCAGGGAACTGCAGACTGATCATCCTCATCCCAGCCTCACCCCAGTCCCTGGAAAGATCACAGAGCAGATCCTCAAGGAATTCATTTCTAAGCACTTCGAGAAGAAGGTGATTAGGGACAGTCAGCATGGATTCACCAAGGGAAAGTCATGACTAATCTGACGGCCTTTTATGATGACATGACTGGCTCTGGAGAAGGAGGCTGACAGGGTGTTTAAAAGTAACCTTCAATAAGCCATAGGGTGGTTTCAAAGAGGGTGGAGCTAAACTGTTCTCAGTGGTGGCAGATGACAGAACAAGGAGCAATGGTCTTAAGTTGCAGCAAGGGAAGGTCAGCTTAGATATTAGGAAATGCTTTCTAACTTGGAGGGTAGTAAGCAAACTACCCAGAGAGGTTGTAAAATATCCATTCTTAGAGGTCTTAAAGACCCGACTGGACAAAGCTTTGGGTGGGATGATACAGTTGGGAATGATCCTGCTTTGAACAGGGCGGTACACTTGATGACTTCCTGATGTCCCTTTCAACCCTAATTTTCTATAATGCTGTATGCTTCTTATAGACGAACTAAATGAGAGGTATCTTGAATGTAAGCTTTCATGAATTTGAACTCATTAAATCAAATTCTGTGAATGGGTCAGCGTGGAATAGGGCATAAAATGGAGTGAGTGCTTGTAATACAAGAGGTTGGAAGGGAGGAGGGAGAGGAAGATGGGGCAGTGCTGGGAGAGGCAAACAAACTAAGAACCCATAGGGACAAAAGGAGGAACAAAAGCTAATCCAGGTAATGGGCTAAAAATCTGTATTTTTTATCCCAATAGCTATTTGGAACATTCTTAACGTAATCCATAATCTTAACGTGGATGATTTCTTGTTCTACAATTTCCCATACGTTGCTTTTTTTTTTTTTTTTTAATTTGCTGTCTGAAAACAGCAGTCCTGAGCTCAGTCATGGAGATTAAAGGGAGGTTAAGCATTCTTCTAGGCCCTTGCTTCTTTCTGCAGCTGACATAAGATCAGTATCATTCATTCTTCCACACAAAGTTTGATCAATTTGTCCAATGTAGACAGCAGGTGGTATATATGATGTTGATAGACTTGCATGAACATCAAATTTTACACTCCTTGTTATTCAAGTCTCCAGCTTTAACACTTGAAACACATCATGAATGACCTTCAGTTCCTCCTGGCAAAGAATAACTGTCTCAAGGTAGCCATGGGAGATAATCCTGCCTTGGCTTATTATAGCCAGCCAACATCAAACAGCACCTCTTAAATAACAAATTAACTCCCAGTCTCACTAAGACACCAAGCCTTGCAGTGGACCCTAATACTTGCTGTGCCCCCACTTCAATATAGACCACACCATTACTGGACTGAATAATGGAAATTGTGCAACAAAAAATCAACCACATGGCAGGACCGTGTTAAGCATTGTTTAAATGGGCCCTATGGATTCTTATCTCATTTCCTCAATTAGCTTTTGTGACCTCTCTGTTTCTATGAGTTTTTTGCTTCTAGCACACCCCACTCTCCTCTCTCTCCCCTTCCTAAAGAGTGACCCCTGAACTGCCTATATATATTTCAGCAGAGGAAAGAGGTGTGAACTGCCTGCTTTGGATGAACAAAAAGAATTACCTCGGGAAACACTTATGAAAAAAATCTCAGAGTAGAGACCCCACTTATGCAACCAAAGTGCAGTACTATAAAACATCTGCAATGTGCAAACAAATGCACTGCTGTAGAGTGGCTTTTACTACCTTCTGCAATTAAGATGCCCCAGGTAAATGAACAGCATACACATCTTATCAGTGACGTTGAATGATTTTCTACATGTAAACTTATTTTGTATTTCACTCTTCTTTGTCCTTTGACTGTAATTACAGTCACTTGTATTGCTTCTGTTATGCAGCATATTGAAATACTCACTATTTGGTCCAAACCAAACCAATCAGGATTTCTAGCTCTGTAAAGATAATCAGTATGGGTTGTAACTTCAATGGTCCCAGAATTTCAGCCTTATTCTTTGGTTTGGCTAGGAGGTACAAGACCTTCAAAAAAGATGGCTTAACTGCAGTTAAGTTTTTTTTGTGGGCAATTTTCCAATTTTCTGTCACTCCCATTATAAAGGATTAGCCTGAGCCACTTATAACACTGAGATTACTTTTCTTTGTTTGTGCAACTGAAATACATAGTTATTTGAAAAATAAAATCATCCTTCCCCCTCCGGCCACCACTTTCTAAGCAGTTTTCATGGAAGTGCTACAAGGCAAAATACTCCTCACATCTTATACCATTTAATATGGACTGCTTCTACCAGCACACCAGTACAGTATTGTTCCTGATCTGTTCTCTGTTTGGATCAGACCACACATCAGCTTTCTAACAGTATGTAATGATTAAATCATCAGTGTTTTCATTACACGCTGCAGAACTCAATTGATTTGTCATCTCAGCACATCTTGCTGATATTGAACTAACCCCCACTTCTCCGCCTGAGTGATCTCAATGTGGGATTAATCAAACAGTAAGTTGAAGCTGAAAAGGCATGCCCTGAGAGGTGAGGAAGATGGGAAGTAGCAGCATGCTCAAAATAATGGCAAAGAGGAGAGATGCTTACTGGGATGTGGGAAAGCCAAGGTCATGACAAAAGGAAAGAAATCCATGAAATAAGAGCTTAGTTCCTGGGGCTGTTCCTTTCTGTGCAGATTGCAAAAAATTCTTTGTAGGTATGACTCTAGGGATTTTAATACAGGAGGCTTTTCATTTTTTTCCCTTCTGCCAGAACCTTTGTGAGCTCCAAACTCAAGTCAAAAGCCCTAGCAATACACAATGGATCAATACAGGATTACAAGAAGAAGATTATATTTTTGGATCCTCTCTGCTCTTCTTTTTAAATATATATCCCAATATTACACAGAGTGTGTTCAGAGTGATTCCTTTATGCAGAGCCATATGTTAATGTGGCTGTCAAAAGAAGAGTCATTTTTAAAAGCAGCTGAGATTTGTGAAGAATTCTGAGAGGATTTATTTGGCTTAACAACAAGGTTAACAGAAGCATTCATTAAAAGTCCAGAATGATTTAGGATTTAACTGTGTCCTTATATTGTGCATACTTCTTTGGCCATTTAAATACAGTAGTACCTAGCATTATATTTCTTCCCCACTCTCCTCATTCAAATAGTTTATGTTCTCTGATGTTCTTGAGTAACAGAAATTACAGCAAAAAATAGAATGGAAATTTCTTTCCCTAGTTAACTACTGATGCCAAGCTGGCAGTCTTTCACTTTTTGAATAGTGAAAGTCTGATCCCAAACATCCAGAACAGCAAAAAAAAGCATATCATGGGAGTGAGGTAATTGATCCTGCATGACTGATATAATTGGGAGTTTTTCGATATACTTCAGTGGCAGCAGGATCACACTCCTTTGGCATTCTCACTGTTGTCCTGATCCCATGAAAACTTCTCAGTGGGCACGACAACATGCACACCTGACTGCACACTCATGACTGCGCACTCATTTAGTACTCCCTTTAGCAAATACTAAATGACTGTGTAGTAACCACCAGAAGCCACCCTACTGCACAGTAGCAACGAGCCGCAGAGTAGCAGCAAGCTGTGCACAGTAGCTCCTTGCTACTGTGCAGTAGTGGCTGTGGCATGGTTCATGCCCACCAACACTGCGTCACCATAGCTCATCAGTACGGTGACACAGCATCTTGTATACACACACCCAGGTTGTTTGTTCTGGGGATAAGCATCAGCAATTCATTTAGGAGAAAGAGACCCACTGGCGGCATCTACATGTGCCCCCATGGTGCAATTGTTACTGCACCATCCTGGTGGTGCATAGTTGTTTTTAGTCACTACGTCACCATATCAACATGTTATAGTGAGAGAGCTCGTCACTACGGTGATGTAGTGGCAGTATTATGGCATGCGTTCACCAGTGCTTCACTGTTATAACATGTTGCTACAGCAATGTTGTGTATCGCGCAGACGTGCCCACTTTGTTGCCCTCAGTTCTGCATTCATCCCTCTTGAATATTGCCAGCTATATGTGTCAACATTGACTTTGTAAGACTGTCTCTATGCAATATGAAAACATATTCTGCCAAAGGTAAGGGAGGATCCAGTTCTTCAGACAACAATGGAACAGAAAGCTACTGGAAGCATGGGCCTTCTAGTCAATGGTGGATATCAAACGCTTTTTTAATGCAGGCTGAACCACGTGCCCGATTTATAAGCACAAACTCGGTCCTCCTCCTCAATGGGAAACCTTGAGAGAAAAAAAATCCTATTTCTTTTGTGTGTGATTACTCAGTTAGAACATGACTTAATAGTAGATTAACTCACGCTCACCTAGGTGATGTCCTAAGCTCTCACCTGTTCACACTCAACTGCATTCATTAGTGCTTTCAACCTGGTCTTGTCAGAAGAGCATCTGAGTGTTTGACAGAGCACACTTCCCTCTAGGCTGATAATGTGACACTTTGTTGTAAGGACACAGCTTAAATCCTAGCAGTGCTGAAACTACACGTGTGTATGTGCAGCACCGGGGCACGTACCTTGGCTAGGGCTTCACAGTGTAACCACTCACACACGGTCTAAATTAAGCTAAGTGATCACCCTAGTTAACACAGTGGTGAAGACATGGCCTTGTGGAAGAATCTGGACTTTCATCTTAGCACGGTGTCAACAGTTCCACCAGAATAAAGCACTCCGTTGGCCAAACTTGTTTTTCTATATACAGATACATGTTATGGTAGTTTGTCCACCCCCACTCCAGTGGCAGGGTGGGGGAAATGAATTTCTGGTCATAGCTGACACAAATGAATTTAAACCAAAGCTTTCTCCCCCCCTCCCCACGGTGACTTCTGCTGCTTTTGGATGAAGTGATTCATTTCACATTAAAAAAACCTCATTTCTAAGCTTCATTTTCCTCATTTTCCCCTCACAGAACTTTCCTTTGAGACGTCTAGCCTACTCTTTAAAAAAAAAATTGCTCAAAAAACATTCTGCTACTCACAAAGATTGCTGAGTAAATCAGGCAATAATCCCATCTAGCTGTTAGAAGTAAAAAATTGAGATGGAGCAGCCTTGTGTAGAATAAGATACAGTATTCACTTACCACCAGCATTTTAGTATTTAGGAAGGGTTGGATGCTAGTGGTGTGGGTAGAGTACCAGTCTTTTTCTTTGGGATTTAAAAGCAAAAATTCTCAGGTGTATTATTATACATATAGAATAAAGACCCAGTCGTGTCGCTCTGACATGACTGGAATTGGGTCCATAGAGCTGTGTGTGCTGGCCCTATGATTTCTTTGTATTCTGCTAAGAGGTTTGTCACATCCTTTATCAAAATGTTAAAGTGCATTTAGTGCAACAGACACTGTCACACCATTGTCCCTTAGTTCTGACCTAGAGGGACTGCCTCTAGAAATACAGGCAATTCTATCCGTTCAATTCTCTGTTCAACTGAATTCTCTCCATTCAGTCCTTAGCCTCCTTTGTCACCTTTCTAAAATGGATAAAACCCCCAAAAACTTGTAATTATGATAATAGACAATTGTCTGCTAAAAGATGAACCAAGACAAGCTGCCCGACCCAAAAGAAAAAAAAGTACAGAAAATAATACTTCATAATGTCAATGTACTTTTTATTCTATGGACCCCACACAACTTTTATAAGACAAGTATAAAAAGCACAGACATATTAGAGTATATATCGATAAATATTAATACTCCCATTTTATAAATATCTACACTAAGGTATAGAGAAAATAAGAAATGTGTTCTAGTGGTTCTAGCTGGTAGAGAAAAAGAGGCCCCGATGTCCAGTTTCATGTTCTACCCCACAGGTGAGAAACCTTTTTAAACTGGTGACGTTACAGTGTCTTTATCTTATTACTAATTGCCTGAGCCAAAGTCACATAAGCTTTCTAGCCTTTGAATATTTAGTGTATCTGAATGCATGTGTGGCTTTGTTTTGGGTTGTTTTTTGGGGAGGGCGGGCAGGTGGGTTAGTTAGTCAGCAGAGTTTCATTTCAAGAAGCAGCAAGCTCAATAACCAGAAGTTAAAGTCTGATCTATTTATTTGCAGAGCTAACGATCAATTCTTTCAATAAATGGCTCTAACATTTTGGTTCTGATTATTGGACAGTACTTACAATACATGTGCTTAAGCAAGCAGAAACTTAGATTGGGGTGAATGATACGTACCTCCCTATGGTGCATCATGCACTTCTGGAGGATCATCTTCTAGAAGGGCAAATTTATCAAGCACTCCAAACTCTGACAAAGCTGTCGAATGCGCCTAGTGGAGCACATATGATGAAGCCTGAACAGACTGTAGTGAGTCTCGGCAGTAGCAACTTTCTCATGAAATTATGGGGTCTCTACGCAACTGACCAATGTGTTTGTCAGGAGAAGCAATCTAGATCATCTCCTGAGATGCATTGTAGCACCACAATGCACTTCCCAAAACTTGGCAACACCAACACCAGAAGCAGTGGCCTGTGCAGAGTATTGAGAGCAGACCATATAAAAAGGTTAGGTTGGAGACACAACAAAGAAGAAGAACTTAAATTTCTACTACGGCACTTAATATATTCCACAAACATTATGCATCACTATTTTATCAAAGGAATTTAGGTTTGAATAACTAATGTATTTTCTGTTTTTTTCTACTCATCTATCTGAAACTTAGCACTGGGCTGTACAACTAATAGCTGTATTTAGAAGTATCTGGTCTCAGGTGCAAGGCTCATGGGGAGAAGAATCTAGCCTATGGGACTTCCCAACTACACTGTAGATGAAATCCTGACTTTACTGAAATCAACATCATGTTTCCTGTTAAGCTCAACTCAACCTGTCCAGGATTTCATCTCAATGAAAATAGTTTGGATACAGGGCTCACTGTTTCTCTCTTGTATGTTTTCTTTCATTCATATCTTCCCTTCTGTTCATGAAATGTATTTCAACAACATTTGGGGGGGTTGTTTATTTGTTTTTCTTCAGTTATGTTTCTTCCTTCATCTGTCCCTTTAGCTTCATATTCCTCCATATCTTTCCTCTGCCCTTATAATGCGTTCTCTTAGTCTTTCTTCTGGCTCATGATACATTTCCACCACATGTAGAACCAATTCTTTAGACCCTCGCTGCCATTCTATGCAGTGTAATTTAATACTAAGCACCGTGCACACTGTGGGAACCAGGTACGTTTGGCAGGGCTGTGGCCAAGAGCCCAGAACATCAGGTGGGTACTTTTGACCGATGGAGCAGAATTAGGCACAGACACGTATTGGTTAAACTGAGATGGCTTTACTTACACTGTCGATGTAGACAGCGTAGGAAGAAAGTTAATTTCAGAACTTCAGTTACAGTTGCACCGGGTAAGAGTTCTAAACAACATGACGAGATATCATTGAATGACTCAACGGGCATGCAGGGCACGGGGTACGTCGGGACGGTCAGCGTCGGGGAGCCATTGTTGGGTGATCAGTCCACCAAGTTTACTCCAAGATGTATGTGGAATTCTCCAACTTGGGCGGAAACTGCTCTAGCTTCTATTTGGCTAGTGAGCCAATTGCTAGTCACCAGGTAGGAATAATTTACCACCGGCCAATGGGTGGCGCTCACTTAAACAATGCAGTTATTAGGTTTGGTGGGAATTGTTCACTGCACCAGGTTTTTGGTTTTTTGTTTTTTTTTTTCTCACCATACCGAGAAATTCTGTCATACTGAGGAATCTCACTGTGCCAAGAAATTCCACCGTGCTGAGGCATTTTAACTACTGGATACTGACACACACCAGAGGGATGACCCTGAAGTAAGGAGCAGTGGCTCATCATCTTAACATTGGGCAATTCCAGCTGTCAGAGTCCTGGGTTTGGTGTATAGAATATACATCTCTTCTCTGACACTCACTTTCTGACATAAATCTCAGCACAATGCCACACCTAATTGAAAATGGTAAGCAGAACTAGGACTAGGATCTCATGACTCCATCTAATCAGCGACCGACCTTGAGAGTACCCCAAAGTGAGCTCTCCTCCCCTCAACTCACCTGCCATGACTTGGTATTAATAGCATTCTTAAAGAGGGGTTGAGTGATGTCAGTATGGAAGTCTCCACTAGAGGTACTCACAGTTTGGATATGGTTGATGTTGGGTCTACCTTACTCCCCTACACTGGCCAAACACCAGTGTTTCTTTGGTGTTGATGTGTTGAAGATACTTGTGGCACCTCCGACCTTGTCTGGTCCTCCAGTGGTCACTGGCTGTTGTCCTGATGTGCAACTCTCAGGGGTTTACTGCCTCTGTCTATGTGGTAACTTTGGCCCTGCTTGGCTGTTCACCTCGCCTTGACACTCTGAGAGCCATGCACTGGACTGAACCCAACTCACACTCCAAGTACCCTTGCCTTGTGGCCTTACCAAGTTCAATCAAAAGAACTAATACTGAGGAAAAAAAAAACCACCACTCTGAAGGGGCTATCTATTCTGGGTTCAATAATCTCCTGTAAATGAGAGTCCCTTACTCCCTCCTTAGGAGGTAGCCCCTGAGTGGGGCCAGAGCCGTCATCTCCCCTTAGCCCTGGTTGGGTTTTCTTGTCCCAGGGTACCAGGGCTGCTGAGGCTCAAGTGTCCCCCTGGCCTAGGCCCTGAGGCCTCTGCTGCCCTGGCCTCAGCTGGCCCAGAAGCAGTTCCTCCCTCTTCCCTGCTGGCATGCTGATTGCCTTTCCCCATGGCAGTGCCTGAAACTCCTGTAATCAGCCAGGCACCACCTAAGTTGATTGACAGGGAGGCTTTTAAATCACAGCATCAGTGCTGCACGTTGCCACAGCTCTGGCTTTCCCTGCCCTGAAAAGTAAGATTTCCCTTTTCACCATTTCCCTTTTCAACTCTTTGCTTGGCCCATTCTGGGTCAGCTGGGGATCCTGGGGGCATGTATTATCCCCCTCATCACAAGCTATCATAGCCAATTTCTCTCAGTTAAGGATGATTGTCTTTCATGTCTGTCAAAGCTATGAGTCCAAGGATGACTGACAAGGCTTATCAGGGATCAAAAGATTCTGTTGCAGCTCAGGGAGATGTTTCCATGAAAGGTGGGTGGCTCTGGTTTCTTGGTGCTGTTTCTACTACTCCTGTCTTTCCATCTTCTGCTGTTGTCATAAGGTTTCAAAGTACTGAGTTCCTTGCAGCAGACTCCTCTTCCATTTTGGGAGGTCCTAAGCAATAGTCTTTCTTGAGTTGATGTTGGTGTTACATTTTCTCAAGCTGGCCGTGAGAACATCCTTGAAGTGCTTTTTCTGCCCTCCTCTTGAGTGTATGCCTTGACTGAGCTAACAGAATAAAACTTGCCTCAGAAGTTTAGAGTTGGACATCCTGATGATGTGGCCAGCCTAGCAAAGTTGATGTTGGAGGTTCATTGCCTTGATTCTTGTGGTGTTTGCTTGCAAGAGGATGCTAATGCTGATAAGTTGGTCTACCTACTGGATCCAAGGGATCTTCCGCAGGTAGTGTTGATGGTACTTGTCCAGTGACTTGAGGTGTCTCCTATACACAGTCATTTATCAGGAATGAACTCATAAACAAACTCAATGAGTTCCCTAACAAGATTAAAGATCAGCACCTCATGATTCTCCATCTGTCATCATTGCTTATGCCCCAACTCGAGGCCACTGACAAAATCCAAGAAGAATTCTATGTCAACCTTGACCAAGTTCTTCCTGACATTCTAGAGGGAGACAGACCCATTCTTCTAAGTAATTTCAATGCCACAGTTGGAAGGAACTCAAACCTGTGCAACATAACCATCGGCACTGGCAAGGAAGGGTGGCAAAAGTCAACTTGAGTGGCATCCTCCTTTTGACTAAATGTGAACAGATATTCACCATTAATGATGCCCTGTTCCACCAGAAAAATAGCCACAAGACATCATGGCAACATCCGCAATCCAAGTATTGGCACCTGATTGATTACATCATTGCTCATGACCAGGATCACAAAGATGTCACACAAGCTACACTAGGTACTGAAGATTCTACTGGATCACCAAATAATTCCATTGGTTATATCATTCAAACTGGCTTCCAAATGATGGTAGCAGCAGAAGCAATGCCTATGGAAAGTCAACACTGAAAGATGCAAGGACCCAATCAAGTGAGACCTCTTCCATCAGTGCCCCAATGAATAACTGGTAAAATGCAATCAGTAACAATGGAAAAATGTTGGCACCACTTGGAGTGCATTCAAGTCAACTGTTATCAGCACCTGCAAAGAGATGCTTGGATTCTGTATCAGGAAACATCAAGACAGGCTTGATGAGAATGACCAGGACATCAAAGCGTTTATTGACCACAAGGCCTGTTGTGCTTGGCAGCATTACGTCAAGTCCAAGCAAAATAAATTGAATCGCCAACAACACAAGGCAAAGGTCCAAAGGAAATCAGCTATACAGTTATATCAATCCTTGTTCCCATAAATTCCATTTCAATTTCTCTGCTGGTGACTCCTTCATGAACTTTCGGCTTCTAGGCTTAGTCTGCTTTTACCAGATGTGATATTCCAATGCAAAAGGAGATACAACTGGGTTGAATATCATAGCAGGGAACTGGAATTGATAGTACAGAAGTTCTTTTCCAATCCTGTGGTCCTGGATTGGTTTACTGCAACAGGGTCCACCTCCAGGGGCAGCCATGGTATCCTCTTGGTGGGTACACTATGTCCACTTTTTTACTCCAAATTTCCAGTATGGTCTCATCCTTTTATTTACCATGTCTTGATGTGAAATGTAATATACTTAGGAGGCCTTCTTTAGAGATCTAGGGTTTGGCTTTCAGCATCTTGCTCCACCCTGCACATCATCAGGCCACCAGTCTGCTCAAACCTCAAAACATGAGCAGAGCTCCCTTTTCCTTTCATTCTAGAGTCTGCAGTATTTACTTACTCTTGTCTATACTCACTCCCTCTGGGACCTGTACTCTTCACCCTTCTATGCCTTTCTCTGGGGGCCCTGCACTCCATGTAGTTCTTCAGGCCCTCACTCTTGTCTATCCCCAACCAACTGCCTTTAGTGGCAACAACCTCCGTAGGCCCTTATTTGGGTACTAGCCCCTGCCTCAATGTTCTGGAGCCAGAACCCTATCCCACAGGTCAAGACACCAAAATAAATCTCTGGCATCTGCTACTTTGTCTCTTACTGTGCTGGACCTCCAGCCCCACCTCACTGAACTAAGCCATTGGTCCACAGCCCCCAAAATGTAGGGTGCCTCCCTGGCACCCACCATAACAATACTCTCTGTAAGGCACCCTTTCATTACTTCCAACCTCCCCTTTATCCACAGCCAAACCTCACAGAAATAAACCTAAAAAGAAACCAGTGTGGTACAGAAACTACATATTTCTGTGAGAAGAGCTCCTTTTTTGGGCATCCAGGTCATTCCAGGCCTCTGTCCCTATGCTCAGGCTTGTAATAGGAACTGCTAAGTCCCAAATCAGTAATCCAGCATTCCACTGCCTACAGTATGCAGACTGGGTCCTGTAGCCTATTTGAAGTGTAATACTTGCACCTGTCACCCTTTACAGGTAGCACCCCTGCAGGCTGAGCTTGCTGAACCTAAGTAGCAGGGCTTCTTTATGCCTTCATTAGCATTTTATCTTCTGCTACAATGCTTTTACTTCTCCCAGGTAACAGGGGTTAAGGATCCCCTGTTAAATTTACCCCGCAGCTGAAGAGACCAAGGAGAACCCTACAGACCAAGTCATAGCTGAGGGGATCAAAGGAATAATGTGTCCTTAACAGACCTCTTGGAAACAAGGAAAAGACATGGCTTACTACTGGGCTCCCTGCAGACAGTGCAATTCCTTCTCTGCAGCTCTAGGATTCAAGAACAAATCCTGTTGTAAAGAGGCAGGAACTTCTGGGAGAAAACTGAAAATTGTAAATTAAAAGCATAGTTTCTGGTTATGGTAAAACTAATCATTTCAGCGCAGATTATCCAGTAGTTTGACTGATTGTCTGTTTTACAAAAATCTCTTCAGGCCATCTGCCTATAATTATGAGAATATTTTCAATCAAAGACTTTATCATGGGGCTCAGCTGGTCTCTCTCTCTCTGTTGGAACTACTAGTTTGATATGTTCAAACTGCACTAGTATCAAGCTTCCTTACTCAATGCATAATTCAAGCTAATTATGCATGGCCAAGCTAATGTCTAGCTAATGGAGTGGGAAGAGAGATGAAGAAAGTTAACGTAAAATCATACTTCCTTCCAGGTGCCCCTATCTAACCCAGGTGATATCTTTACTTTAAACATTTCAATTGCAGGACATGTGGAAAGTTATTTGTGAGCATTTTTATATGCACAGCTAGCGAATTGTTTTTCCTTCTCAGACTATACATCACTATTATATGATACAGTCTTTCATACTTTTTCTCTGCAACTTCCTATGTTTCAGCAAGTACTGTCATTTTTAATGTGGGTGGCATTTCCTTAGGGTTATAGGAGGGAACCTGGAAAGCAGGGTCTGTGCAAGGTTCTAGGCAACAGCACTATAGCAAATGGTTACTTTAGTTCTTCTTATTTTCATGGGAGTCCCTGGTACAATATTAAAAAAAGATACCTGTTACATGGCAAGTTTCACAAGCATAGATTGGATTATCAGTCTACCTATGATCACACCACATGGGGAAATAAAATAGAAGTAGAAATGTTGAGATTGTATTAATCACAAATTGCTTCCGAAACCTGAGATCGCAGCAGATTCAATTTTTGTTTCTGTAATCAATCATACTCTGGTCTAGATCAGAAATACGGTTCAATGCAAGAAAAGTCCTAGTTATGACTAGATTCTCTGTAACTCTTACAGAGCTGCACGGTAGGAAGTTGGAATGAAAAACCAAAAGGCTCCCAAGATCTCTCCACATCCTCAGCCATTATAAGATCATGGAAGAATTTCACTCCCAGTATTCAGAGGAGATCTGCTCTAAGGGACAGAGAAGGGCATGGCTATGGAAGTTCCCTGATCTATGTGCTGGCCATTAAAATGCACAAAATGGAGAAGTATGGCATATGTTTACCACCAAAATGCTTTCTCATGCTCTCTGTATGTGTGTAAGTTTGTAATGCCCCACAACTCCTTGTCTCCCTAAACTGAAGAGCCCTTAGAATTGATTAATTTGTTTCTAATCCAGCAGAACTCCTAATGTGCTGAAACACAAGACCCTGAGAAATTCTTAGTCACAATAAGTACTTGAGGATGTGTTTGTACATTTATTGCTAATTTTGCTACTCAATTCTTTGCATATAATTAACTTCCCATTCTTTTCCAACATCAGTTATGGTGCCAGCATGCTGCAAAACAGTTCAAGAAAGCTCAAGCTTCCACAAGGTTACTGAGTTTAATATGACATTGAAAAATACCTCTCTTCCACAGGTTCCTGGGGAGTTTATGTTTTTACAAAATGTGTCCTATTCAAGGAGGACAAATAATTGCTACTAATAATTATGGACTGAAGGATCCTTGCTGTGCTCTCTATTTTATCCCTCTCATTCTAACGATGAATAACTGTAGATAGCGATAGGTCATGTTTGCAGAAGACTACTATATATGTCTTTCCTGTTTAAATACCACTATTACATCCAAATCGTTTTAATTCACAAGGATGTGGGTTAATTGTAAAAATGGAGTTGTCTACATGATGCACAATTTTATGCTGATTTTCCAAGACATTCATTATAGTCCTGTGGTTGGTGAAAAATCAGAGGAAAAGCAAATGAATGTTTAATTAACCTTCCATCATTTAGGTTATTTCTAAAACACTTTGGTAGCATTTTGAAGATACTGGTCCCTTTTTAAATTAGAAACTTGCACACTGCAGTATAAGAGGCCCAAATTCTTTAGAAAGATCCCTTGATTTCTACAGAGAATTAATACTAAGGTATATCATGACCTAGATGAATCTGTGGTGGCATTTGACAGGACGTAGATATGGAATACTGATCCTATGATTGTACCATGTTTGTTTGTTTTTCCTATTTAATTTAACCGTAGAAGTTTCCTTTTGCTGAAACTTGATACTAGCAACATACTTATTTTGGCAGTTGCCAGTAGACAGCTAGAGAGTTTCTCCCCCGCTCTTTTATTTACATATAGAAAGGAATGATTTTTTTCTCCAGTCTCTTGCCCATTAGCATCCCATGTATTTCAATCTGGCCAATGAAACAATCTGGCTTTCAGAACTTATAATGCAAAAGTAACCTTCTTGGTTTTCTACAACAGTGCAAATCCTAAAATCTTTACAGGTTTCCCTCGATTTATGTGGGTTCTTTATATGTGAATTTACTCTTATGTGATGAGCATATTTAGACCCATAATTTGTTATATGCGAGGTAAATTCACTCTTATGCAATCAGCATACATGCACCCACTGCTCCCTTCCCAAGCAGGTAAGTCTGTGGGGGAGGGGAAAGGGCCGTGGCCCGACTCACCCCAGCCCTGGCTGCAGCACCCCAGGAGCAGCCAGCATCAGCTGCCTGCCACCGCTAGGCTGCACTATGCTCCCCTTGTCCCCCTGCACCTAGGCTTACCCCAGCTCCTGGGCTGCACCGTGCTATGGAGCAGGCAGCTGATGTTGGCTGCTCCCAGGGCTGCTCCAGCAGAGGCTGGGGTGAGTGTGGACAAGCAGAACCTGGGCAGCATGGGGCACAGCACTCACCCCTGACCTGACTGCAGCGGCCCCAGGAGCAGCCGACACCAGCTGCTTGCACCAGGGAATGGTGCAGCCCAGGACCAAAGGTGAGTGGGGACAGGTGGAGCACCGTGCAGCCCAGCAGCTTCAGGCCACTGAGGCCAGCCACTCCCAAAGCTGCTGGAGCCAGGGCTGGGGTGAGTACCATTCTGTTCCCTCTGCTTTGCGGCCTTGTGCGACCCCAGGAGCAACACCCCTTCCCTGGTCTCAACCTTACTTCCTCCCTCCCTCCCTCACTGCCATGGAAACCTATCCCTATGTGTTACATTGTACAGTGGGTTCACTTTATGCAAATTTGATTTATGCTCTATTCTCCGGGAATGCAGGTACAGCAAAAATTGAGGGAAACATGTATTTAATTCACCATATCGATAAAACCTCCTTGAAATCAGACACAGTAAAACAACTTCTAAACCCAATTTGCTGTTTCTATAGTAGCACTGCCCTAATGTAATCATGTAATCAGTAAGGACCAAAACCTCAATGAAAAGATTGAGCAGATGAAACTATGCAGAACCCTAAATTATTAGAGAATTTAAAGGTGAAATTACCAGAGAAGTTACAGGAGGCCAGTGGAGAGAAATCCTTTGATAAACTGAAAGACTTTGAAGTAGGAGGAAAGAAATAAATGTATCTATGAAAATACTTCCAACAGCCTTTAAAAGTTATGTTTCAATAGCTCGATTATAGACCTCCACACTTAACCTAAAAGGAGGAAAAAAGTAAGATCATCTGTTTTGGGCTTCCTGAATATTCTTTACCAGATTCCTAGCTGTTGTAGTTCTATTTAGGACAAGGCCATTATATTAGCTTACCCCACTGGAGGGTTTCAAGGCCAAGGCACTTTCCCAATACCAAAATAGCTCTTCAGGAAGAGATAACTATGGACAAACATGGTTTAATGTACAGGGAAGCTCAGTGGATGAGACAAAACTGTCAGCTCATTTCACCCAGTATGAAAAAGGGAAAGTTAGCTGGATAAATAAGAGCAGTTGAATGTATCCAGTAACCTCATTCTGTCCTTAGTGAAAGGGGCTCCTCTCTTTGTTGCGAGAGCTGCATAGAGTTTTTAGTATTGGTGACTAGCCAGATCTTTTGTTGACTCAGTAACTTTGAAGCATGAGGAATATTGCAATTGGCAGAAACAGATGAGGCCAGTCCAAAACCTCATATTTTGCCTTTGGAATGAAAAATATTGCACCAAATGACAGGTAACTTTTAAAAACACAATCCAGAGTGAATGGCCACTTTTATTAGACCTTCCCTGTCAAACTAAGAGGAGGAAAACAGAGTACTCAATTATAATTATTGCCAGTCAAATTTGCCCAAAATTTTTAGTCAAAAACTTTTCCATGAAAAAGTGCCTTTACAATGAAACCCAATTTTGCCTCAAATAATACAGATTTCAATGTCATTTTCTGTGAAAGCAAGTATTTTCTCCAATGAAGCCATTTAGTTCAGAAAACTACATTCAGAAGAAATTTTGAGATCTGATTTTAAAATGAACTCTTTATTTAGAAGTACTTTTCTAAGTAGGATGTGGGTGTATAGCTTTTGAAAAGGTTTTATCTGTCTTTTGAAACATTTAGTCTCATGCACTCTCTTTCTGTCTTCCACTTCCAGATGATGCAGCTGGTATAAAAAAAATCTGAGAGCTTTTATATTAGTTTGTCCCCTAAGGATTCTAATATTTAGGTTGAACCACACTGGGTTTGAGACTATAGTACTCACAGTCGAGTTCTAGGAGGATGCTTCACTTCAGACATTCCTTTGAAGCCCAAATACTCTTCTTAGATCTTGTCTGGGGGCAAAATATATTGCAACAGCCCCTTAAAACCTGCAGCATATTCCCTTGCCTTGGTTCCACTTCAACATCCATATCTTTCCCCTTCTGCCCACTTATTCATGGGACAT
>JAGPOW010000261.1:132295246-132306205 GCA_030014935.1 Caiman crocodilus
CAAAACAAAATGGGGATAAATAATTCTAACTTGTATAAAAATGGACTGTGCGACTATGCTGGCACTATTTGCAGCTGCCTTATTTTCTTCTTACTATAAGCCAATTAATATTATTTTATCTAAATTAAGCGATAAGACCAATATACTGAATTCTACTGTTTATGCATCTCACCTTTACTGTATGACTGTATAAGTCTCTTTTTTTTTTAAAACTATAACTACCTAATAATAGCAATGAATGGTATACAGTCAATGACACCACAGATCTGATTTAAGGATAACAGAGAGTGGGAGTGAACTGTAATCCCTAAAGAGGATAAGCAGTTGAATGTTCAAGGAGATAACATATGGGAGAACAGTTTTGAATGGGTGGGTGAACTAGTAAAAATAGTTAAACTAATAAAATATTTCAACAGTTTGGGTATCGATTGGAAAATATTTAATGTGGGTAATAAATTAAGCAAGAAATGTATAGATGTAGTATAATTCTGGTTGATATATAGGCAGAAAATTATTCTACATAGCTTTGAATAATTACAAAATAACTGGTTGGAATTTTTTTTAGAAAGGAGACATTTATGGAACAATTATTGTAACAACTATATACTTGAAGCTAAGTGAACATGGCAGGTCCAGTATTCAAACACATTTAGACCAATTTATGAGTGCTTCAAAATAAGTGTAAGTCTCAAGATTAATCAGATAAAACTCAGTGGCTTTGACAGAAGTTCTCTCTTCTTTATGAGATTTTTGGATTCTTTTTTATCTAAATCACCAAGACAGACTTCTTAAATTGAGTAACTAAGTTGCAAGATTGCTGTTACTTACTTTATCCCTTGGCCTCTCATGTCTCTGAGTTTGTTTGTTTGTTTGGTTTTTTTTTAGTAGTAAGCCTAAGACTGAGATTTTGAGCTTTTAAGGGAAAACTGATTCTTTTTATAATTGTTATAAAGCGTTTACCACACTTTGAGGTTTTCCAAAGAAAAACTTAATAAATACCAGTTGAATACACACAAGCTGAAACACAGCCAGAAGAGCACGACTCGCCAGTGGCAGCAAGTTCCCCTCAGATCCAGGGCAACCCATGCTGCTGCAAAACCTGTACCTGAGGTGCCAATTGTGAACAGGTATGTGGCCCTTGCCACCCTGGAGGAGACTACTGAGGAGCACCCCTCTCACAGTGATGATCGTGCACCCTCATCGCGAGCATGCGACTGCCTGTTCACAATATGGCAGAAAGACACCTCCACATGTATCAGCATCCCCCCACTGAAAAATGGTGGCGGGGTGCTTTAAAGAAAGCTTGTTCAACAAGTTTCACTTAAACTGTTCCCCACCACCATTTTTCAGCACAGGGACTCGGATACACATGATGCTTCAGATGCTTTAATTAGAGCAGCTTTAAAACTCCCGTCCCCACAGCACATGTGTAAACACCCCTTACCAACAAGTACTCAGAGTTATAAAACAGGACATGTCATATTTCAGAAAAGCTGGTACTCTTTGATTGATAATTGAGTTCTTGTTTAGTAATGACAACAAGATTACAACACACCACAACGTTCAGTTCAGTTCTCGCATCAAATCCTACATTTAATTCCTCTATATGCTGTTATCAGAGAATTTGTCCCAACACATGAGCTGAGTAACTCAGATCTCCCCAGACTTTATACTTGGGCAAATATTAGGCTTATCAAAGCAACTAGGAACCAGTTAATCATAATATAATAGATAAGGGTGTTGTTGTTCTTCCTATTTTGCAAAATTGTCACATTGAGTTGTTTTAACTCTTAAAATCCTTACAAAAATTATACTTCTGACTATCACAGATACCCCTCTATGACTGGGAAAAGTTCACAATTCCCTCTATTGTCAGATGCCATAAAGAAAAAAAGTCTCACAAAGAATGAGAAACCCCTTACCCCAGTGGTATGAATTTTGGAAGCTAAGATCTGAGAAGTGTGGGGGCCGAGAAACGCTGGTGGAATGGGGCCACTGATGGAGTGTGGAATTAGAGCACTAGACTTCCAGGTTGTTGGAAGCTGAAAAAAATTTTACTTACAGTCCTTAGGCTATAGGCACGTTCCTTGAAGTTACAAAAACTCAAACAGGAACTCAGGCACACAGACGCTCACACTCACACAGGGTACGGGGCGTTGGATGAATCCAGCAGAGAGTCATTGTCGGTTGATCAGGCCTCCTTCGTAGCTTGGAAACGCACATGGATCTTTCCTCATGCGTATCCCAGCTCTCCTCCAGTTTGGGTGGGCATCGCCCAAGCCACTTATTTGGTCAGCGGACCAATTGCTGACCGACACGTATGCATAATTTAACGTGAACCAATCACAAGCATGCACTCGCTGGTGCAGCTGTAAAGTTCCGGCGGGCTCTGACCGTGCACCGAAACTTCTCCCGCGCTACAGGGGTAACTCCCTGCTCCTGTGCTCACAATGTGCTCAACACAAGCTGTGCAGAGGTATTTCTTAACCATTATGCACAGACAAGAAGAAGACAGAGGGCTTGATTCTCTGATGCAGGACATTGATAGAGAGATGATGTGCATTACATCATTACAGTGAATAACCTCAGGAATTTGTGATGAATGTTCATTAGATGCCATGCTGAAGTGGGTTTAAGTTATGGAGGGCAGAGTTTCTGCTTGTGAGGATGGGGTTCTAGAAATGTCCACACTGTCGGATTCTCACAACAAGGGGCGACAGGTTCTGAGGAACAAAATGCTGGCCATGGAAGGCAGATCCAGGAAATACATTATCTGCATTGTTTGATCAGGAGTCCCAAAAAGGTAACCCCACCAAGTTTGTGAACAAGCATTGTGTTAAAACTCTCAAACACTGATCTGGAGACAAAGAGGGTCCATAGGTCTCATTGAAGAAAGTCTGGTTTGAGACAAAAACTGAGGACCTTCACCTGCCAACTTATGGCAATTTACCACCAAAGAGAGACTGCTCATAGATGCCAAAAGAACTAGGAAATTTTACATAGGGGGAGCCTTGTATTTATATAATGTTGTTTCCTGATCTTTCCTGTTAGTTGGTTGAAAAGCAGGCTCTGCTTAAACCAGCAGATCTACAGACCTGATGCAAACAGGCCAGGTAGTGTCAGGTAACCTGCCATCCTGAATCTCATTCACAGAGGGAAAAACCTGTGTTTTCTATAATCATAAGGAAGCAGAAAACTTCCTAAAATGGCAACTGTCTAGAGAAGGCAAAGTTATGGAATAAATCTGAGTTGTACCAAAAAGGCGGGGGGGGGGGAAGAGATGGGGAAACTGAGGGGTTTTAGATTGTTATAAATGAGTGTCATTCAAATGGTTTTGTTAATGTCTTTGTCTATTGTTGGAAAGTGGTAGAGCTTTGTTTTACACCTACCAAACCTTTCTGACAGACATATATTTACTCTTAGTATCGTGTGTGCAAGTGTGTGTAAATGTATATGTTTTTCTTCTTTCCTTTTTCCTTTCTTTTCCTCTTCCCCCTCACAATCTTGTCTTGTACTTGGGAATGTATGTTGCTATTGATATTTCCCCCATATACAGAGAACTTATATTACAGGCTATAGCAGTATAGAGATAAATGTTGTACATTTGATTTAAAGAAACTGGCAAAATGCCAGCTATACACAAAGTTGAACACAGAAGATAAAGTCACAGACTGTTGATTACTATTTAATATCTATCTCCGAATATTAAGGGTCTTAACAGCCCTATTGAAAAAATTATGATTAAAAAAAGAAAAAAGAAAATAGAGAAACTAGTCTGTCAGTAAGGGAATCTCTAAAATTGGTAAAGTGAGGTTAGCAATCTTTTGTGTATAATACAAAGGCATGTGCAGTTTCTATTTAGCGTATAAAAATAATTCCCCCGTTTAACTGACAGCTCATGATCCAGAGAGTAGATGTATTCTTACAAATGTAAAAATGGAATCCAAAATTTTAACATTAGGATGTGCCCATGGTCCATTTCAGGAAAAAAAACCCTCAAATGTTTATCATTCTTCTTTTGTAAAAGTCTAAGCTTGGAAAATACCCTTATATTTTGTTGGAGAGACTAGAATGAATGTTTGTAACATGGCATTAAGGCTAGGGACTGACATTACACAAACTGGTTTAAGTGAACAGAAACTGGCTTAAACTTGTAACAGAACAGATGTTCAGTGCACATAAACCAGTCTGTAAGTGGCTAAATGAGTTTGAGATAAACATGGTTGAATGTAGTATCAGACTTAACTGATTTAGGTCAAACCAGTTTATGCAATGTCTGTCCCAAACCCCTTGCTGCATCAAGATACATACGACTCCCCAATGCATCTTGGCATGCTCTCTGGGCTGAGCAGGGTTCTCTGTTCCACAGCAGGGCTGGCCCCTCCCCTCTGCTTCCTAGCTGCAGCTCTAGAGACTGCAGGCTGCTTCCCTCCTTCCCCTCACCACGCCCTGCTAAGTAGGATTTCTCCACTCCCCTCTGCCTTACTGAAGCAGTGTCTGCATATTAGCTAGCAGACCACATGCTGGCTATCATTCATGCTGAATCAACAGGCAGCTGGTAATGTCCCTCTGTTATGTTCTTAATGGGATGATAAACGCTGTGTTAGAAGTGATGAACACAGTTATCTGTCCCCTGTGGGGCAATCAACTCTCTTACCAGACAGGCCACACCCCATGCCTCAACTCAGTTGTGTGCAAGGGAAGGGAGGGCTTCTCTAGCACCCCGTGGCTTCCTGCCTGAGCCACTTCAGTCATGTGCCTGCATTTCTGGGATGCCTGTACAGTTACAAATTGATTTAGACTAGCCAGGTTAGACTAGCCTACAAAGATTGAATCAATTCAGGCTCAGGCTTTTTTAATGTCTGTCCATAGCCTAATAAATTTTGTGCTCCTACTACTTTTCCATTTCCCAAAGTATAACTGGCTCTGTGGTCAATGCCTCTCTATAGCTGTTTTGGACCATGCTGAGGTGGGACTTCAGCTCTTCTTCACAGCTGCAAATTAATTACTGGTTACTCAAGACCTCCCTGTTGAATATTTATAAATTTGATGCATTCGTTCTAGAGGAATTAAAATAATGGCACTTAGGCAACTGATTGCTTCCTACACTCTGATATTTTTTATAAACTACTTTAGTTTTCTTATCATACATATGCTTCTCCAAAAAAGAAAAAAAAATGGGATAAAGAAATAGGTATTTTAATAAGAAAAACTATTTCTTCAAATGAGGATTATGTCACAAAGCCATTACCTAAATGGCTATTCGTTATTACCAACATGGGATATTAATTGAATATATTACTCTCCCAGAAGGTGGAGTATGCTTTATACAGATTACATCAAGATCACTGAGAAGAAAGCCATACATCGGAAGGTTAGACTAAAGGGTAAATTTAGTTGTAATAAAAATGTCAGCTTTAAGATTTGTGGGGATATGACAGCTAAGGAATAAGGGTTATATAAAAGACTTTAAGGTCAGAGATAGTGAACATGAGATCCTGTTGTATGCAGATGATACCCTAATACTTCTTTCAGAGACTAAGAGATCAACTCCTGCCTTACCATTCATCAACAATTTTAGCAATCTATCTGGAAATAAAATTTAATTGAACTAAGTCTAAATTACTTGGACTAAATAAGTATACTACAAACAATCTCTCTCTCTCTCTCTCTCTCTCCCTCTCAAACAGAAGGAACTGGGAAGACACAGGCAGTAAAGCCCACATTTGACAGCCAAAGTCTTAAGTCTGAGGCCCTAGCAGAAGTACTCACAGTGCAACCCTGTCAGATTCCAATGAATCTGTGAATTCTGCTATAGACCTTCTCAGAAGAAAGGAAGCAAATGGTGGTTTCAGTGGCAATCAGAACACGTTACTTATCTGAATATTGACATATAACACCTATATAATAATATTAATGGTATTTTCTGCCAAAACTTTCAGAATATTCTCAATGTTATATGACAGGATATGAACAAAAAGATAAGTTCCACAACATCCTTGTAGGGGCATGTTAATTTTTTTTTTTTAAATAGTGTCTTGTCTCACTCAATTTTCCTGTTGCCTAGCCTACCTTTTGTAATCCCCAATTTATTGTAATCGAAATGGGTTGCTTTCATCTTCCAAACCTTTAACAACAATTACAATGCCATTTTAGAAAGTCAGACTATGAACTGAATGACTGAAATAACTTAACTCTCCTGGATGGCTGGAGTGGCCATCCATTTAGGTTTCCCCTCCCATTACAAAACAACATAAATTCTACTCATTACTGTCTTTCTTACCAAGTCCTACAATTGTTGCTGCCATCAGCAACAAGGGCAGAATTCACTTGAAGAGTTTTTACACACATTAATTATCTTGGCTTGAGCCCCTACCTAGAAACCTTGTTACAATTTCTGCCTGGGTGTTCCAGTGTGAACAAATTTCCCCATTCACAACCAATATTAAGCTATAGCAGAGTTTATTAATGGGGGGAAGAGTTGGGATGACTAAACAGATATAAGATCCCTTAATAATCAATCATTAGCTTCTCTCAACCCACTACTAAACAAATCAGTACAATGAATACTATTGGAGATCTCACAAAATGTGATGTCATGACAAGGGAATTGCAAACTTCTCTTCCCTTCCTAGAAACCTACAGTTTGAGAACTCCTGGTGTAGTCAAGGGAGCCAGTGCAGCTCTTAGCCCAAAGGTATCTCCGGTCTCACCACTACTGGGGTGCTGTTCCACTGCTGGTATTGCCACTTCTCCCCATTGCTCCTCACCACTACTTGGGGTGGGGAGCAGGGGTTCTGCTCCTTATTGCTGGGGATGCTGCCCTTCACTATGGCTGGGGAGGAACTGCTCCTTACCACTGCAGGGAAGGGAGGGCACTGCCCCTTTTCTGGTTGCAGAGGCAACCCAGCTCGCTTAGATGGAAACTCAGTTCTTTCAGGATCTGCCGAGTACAGGCTTGTACCCATTAGTACCCTAAAGATTTCAGCTCTTTAGGACCACTGGGAAACAGGTTCAGACTAGATCTACTAAAGAGATTCATCGTCACCAGCACTCACTCCCTTTAGGCTGGATGGCGAGATGAGAATTGTTTGGGGGTGGGGGGGTTGTTTTTGTTTTTTCATGTTAGATCTCCAGCTGAGTTAGCCAAATCAGTTCTGAATTCCATCGACTGAATAGAAGTCAGTCGGTTCAAGTCTGTGTGGTGCTATCACTGGCAAGTATTCTGTGTCCCAGACTTCAGCCTGAGACTTCAGATACTCCCAAATGTATGGCAGTCATCCTGAGTGATAATTAGGATGATCATCATTAGGCCACCTGCCTCTGCAGGCCCCAAACCCAGGGCTTTTGGAGTCAAATGCTCCCAAGTCTCATTTGCCTCTAGCCCAAAGTAGCAAGCTAGGGAAAACTCCCCAGATTTTTTTTTGTTTTTTGGAAAATTATTCATGTTCTAAGTCAAATTAGCCAGATCAGGTCTGAATCCTTTTGACTGAGCAAAATTCAATCATCCACGTACCATATGTAGCACTGCAACCAGCAAGTACCCTTAAGCCTTGGGCTTCAGATGCTTCTAAATCTATCAGCAGGCATTCCATGAACAGGCCCAAGCCTGGAGGCTTGGGGTTCAAATGCCTCCGAGTTTCACTTGCTCTTAACCTAAGAGCTGCAAGAGCAAGATAAGGAGGAGTCCCCCATTTCCAAAAATCAGGAATATAGCCAAGATCCTCCCACCAGAAGCTGGCCAGTGAGAAGCTAATTACAAGGCTCTCATAGGGTGTCCTGTCCTCAGTGTATTTGGACAAGGGTGCACCCTCCGTTACACAATGCCTTTTAAATCAATTTAGGCTCAGGGACCAGACTAGCACACTGACTAGTGGGTTTAATCTTATCCCACAAGAGACTGAGAAATAATATAATACCTTCCCCTATGAGCACTCCAGCCTGAAGCCTCTCCTCTCCCTTTATTTCTGAGTTGGGTGTCCCTTCACTTTAGACTCCCACACAAATCATGGTGAATACTGACCCCTCCAGCTTCATTTATTCAATTTTCTCTTAGAGTATCAGTTGCCATATAAACTTTATAGTTTTAGAAGACAGGTCCAGTGCACCCAACTTAACTTCCCTGGCTTCTTATAGTCAAACTGTTAAAAGCAGTTAAAACATGTTATCAAAGTAAAAGCAAGCACAAACATTTTTCACTCCCTCATCCATGCATAGCAATAGGGAATATGCAGATAAAGCACACAATTCCCATAATCCGACTTTGCATACTAATAGCAGTATGCAAATAAGCCTCCGTGGAGAGGTTGTCATGCTGCTATCATCCTGACAGCATTACCTATGGATCCCACAACCTGGTATGGAAAAAGTTGGGGAGTTGCCCAATTTGGGGGAGCAATTGGGGCTAGAAATAGCTTGGTGAGGGTTGTGGGGATATACATTGCATAGCCCTGGCTTTGGGGCAAGTGATGGGGATTTCCTAGCCCTGGGGGGGCTATGCTGCAAAAATCATACAGCTAGATCAGGTTAACCCCTAGATAAGGTTAACTCTCTTTCTTAGTCTAGAAGAATGAACCTCACAAGGTGAATTAACTATTTTGGGTACTATGGAAACAAGTTTAACCAGGTCTCTTACTTGACTAAGAGAAGGGACAAAAGAGAGAAAGGGAGAAGAGAAAAATATGTTAATGCTATGTGTTTTAAAATGTTCAAAGAAAACGAAAAAACCGTCATGCCTTGTTTTGTCTTAATATATTAATTTCTGCGTGCAGATGTTAACCTCCTCCTTTCCCTTGAACCAGAAACAGATAGCTGTTCCCAAAACACAAGGTGTTTGCTGAAAATGTAAACTGCCTACGTGTGACAAACGAATTATCAACTTCTTCCTGTTTCTTCAAGGTTGCTCTGTCTAAAGTATAAATATGCTTGTAAAACTTTTAGAGTTCAGAGTTCCTTTGAGAACCCTCCTTGTGCTCACTTGCATAGCTTTAAATAAACCAAGATGGCTTAGTCAATTCTGATAAAACCACAATGCAAAGTTTGATTTCTTCCACAGGCACACTTTTTTCCCCCAAGATTAAACTTTCTGAAGGCATACACAAGTGGGCTTATTTACTGACCTACTCCTGGAGTAATGAAGTCTGCCTCATAGAATAGCTGCAGCACGTCCTAAGGCCACCCTAAGCCTATTCACTCACTCCAGTTCACCTTATCAGACCTCCTTCTCTCTTTCCTGCCATGCCTTGAAGTCAAAAGTTAATACATTTTAACTGCTCAGAGTTCAGTTTCAGATCCTTGCCTCACCCCAATCATTAGGCTGCCAGCTAGAGCCCAGTTACAGTTAGGGATGAGCCATCTTGCTCACTCTTGTCTGGGCTCCCTTGGACCATCCTCTCTCTCACTCACCTTTGGTCCCTCTCCTTAGACTTTTAGCCCTAGTTGCCCCCTGGGTCCAGGACACTGGCAGGGCTCTGTCTGGACCTTAGCACCTCACAATATGGAATGTCACTGGGACTTTTTCCCTTTGATATCTTCCATCTAGGTCACCCATTCAGGAATCAGCCTCAGCTCAGCCCATGCTTGAGTGTTGACCCCCTGGCTTCAGGCATAAACCTCTTTAGGCCTTCTCCTGATACTGGTCCTAGAATGGCTGCCTTTTGGATCACCTGGCCCCTTAGGCCTCCCTGCACTCATGCCTTGGTCCTCTCAGCCTTAGCCCAGCTTACACTGCCTGCCCCTTTGGAACTGCTTGGAACCAGGGTGCCCCAGGCATCCTGCTAGATGATTGCCTCCTCCCCTGCAGCCACAATCCAGTCCTATAGTTTAACACCACCTCCAAACAATAAACAGAAGTGAAAATATAGAACTTATTACCTCATGTACAGCACGCCTGTAGACCTCCACAATGATGATCTAAGCTTTGGGCTCACACTTACATGACCCTTGATCTTCCCTCACCCAGTCAGCTTACCTGGGTTGTTGTTAACAGGGTCCAGGTGCTATTCATCTCCTAGCAGCCAAGTATGCCATTGCCTGCAATCTACAGGATGAACCCTACACCCACCAGGTGTTCAGGACAGTTAGTGGTTGACTCAGGAAAAAAGGAGAAGTTCTTCAATGAGTTCTTTGCTTCAGTATTCCTAAGTACTGACCAAAACAATTCCCCCACCTTGAGTATAGACAGATTTCCAAAAGGCAACAGACTGCCAAAGTTTAATGGTGACTTAGTTAAGGAGCACTTGGAAGGGCTGGATGGGTACAAGTCAGCCAGCCCAGATGCCCTCCATCCATAGATGCTGAAGGAATTGGCCAGTGTCATAGCTGAGCTGCTGGCACGGCTGTTTGAGCACTCATGTTGCTCCATCCAGACCCCCGAGGACTGGAAAAGGGCCAATGCAAACAAACAAACAAAACCCCCAAAGAGCTCATTTGTGAAGGCCCAGCAGGGAAAATGATGCAGAAAAGAAATCAGTATGAGTCATAGTCAGTCATAGTTGACTCCAAGATGAACATGAGCTGGTAGTGTAATGAGACCATTAACAAAGCTAATCAAACCTTGTGTCTTAGCAGATGCATGACCAATAGATCAAGGGAGGTGATGCTCCCCCTCTATGCAGCATTGGTCAGGCCACAGTTGGAGTACTGTGCCCATTTTGGGTGTCACACTTCAAGACGGACACAGAATCTAGAGAGGGTTCAGAGGAGGGGCACTCACATGATTAGTGGCCTCCGTGAAAGACCCTATGAGGGGAGGTTGAGAGATCTGGATCTCTTCAGCCTTCACAAGGGACTTCTGAGGGGAGACCTTGTAGACACACCTATAAGTTTATCAAGGACAGACAACAGGGAATTGGTTATGCACTATTTACCAGAGCGCCCCAGGGAGTAACTAGGAATAATGGGTGCAAACTAGTGGACAGTAGATTTAGGTTAGACATTAGGAAGAATTTTTTTTTTTTT
>JAGPOW010000261.1:132308120-132319003 GCA_030014935.1 Caiman crocodilus
AAAAAAACCTACAATATGCCAAATTGTCCTTCCATATTCCTTATTGTTAGTTTTTACAAAATTATTATAGATCACACTCAGGAAAAGTAGCAGCAATAGCACTAACAGTAATTAACAGCACATTCATTGTTCTTAACAGTTAACAAAGGAAACTTTTATTTTTGTTTTTTTAAGATACTCTTCACAAAGCATAGGCATATCATATTAGCACCTAATAAGTTCATCTTTGAGCCAACTTTCATACACAGTTTTATTGATGAGGTGTACATTCTCTCTGGAATGCTCCACATCTGTTTATGCTTTGTTATCTACATCACATCCTGTGAAAATGCTTAAGATAAAACACAGGGATCTTGCACGGGGGCATTTTCCTGAGTTTTATTACACCACCAACTCCACATGTCTGTCTTTCCCAAAATGGCTGCATTACAAATTCCTAAAGTGGGAATTCTAGTTATCCATAAAATGCAGTCCCTTATCCTTGCAGATTCAGAATTCTTGCTTACATTTCCTAAATATATTTTTGAAAAATTTAAGGATGGGAAACCTGTAAACCCTGGTACAGTCTAATGTTGACCTAAAATTGCAGGTGAAATTTTGACTGTATTAAGTAAAATAAAACTCAAGACAAAGGCAGTTTTTTATTGATATCAATTGGGCCAGGATTTCTCTGTATTTTTTAAATTTAGGTGCAATTAAGATATTTTGCAATGAATCCTGAGCCTCACTACAGATATGCTTGAAGGCTACACCAGCTGATGCAGGCAAACTATACAACTAGCTCACAAATTATCCACCTAATAACTACAGACACCACCATGCCTTAAGCATGCACGCCTGATAAGGCAGTAAGACTTAGGGGCAGGCCTTGGACTGGATTTTTACTTTTGTAGCCTCGTTTTCTCTATGACATTGAGAAATGGGCTATTGGTAACAGTAACAAATATGTTACAAAGAGAAACTCCAGGCACTTTCCCGTACTCTGAAAAGATTCCTGATGAACACATGTGACAAGAATGGGCAATGGAAAGTCAAGCAAGACTAACAAGCTAGCATTTATAATGTGCAAGAAAGAAAAACTTAAAATAGAGATTAAATTCAAAATACTCACAGATGTACGTACTTCAGTGGAAACTCATTGTGATGGTCTTCCAGTTGAAATTTTGGCAATAGGAGAAAAAATCTTCAGCTAATAAGGTTGTGAGGATAGTATTGGGTTCTTAGGTTTGATTAACATCAAGAAAACTAATTAAGAAAACTCTTAATTACCAGATGAGTGTGGCCATGCAGTATGTGTAGCTGTGGATATGTCTGTGGCATCACATACCACTCATTTAGTTGTTCTGTGTTGCAAGGTAGTGGTAAAAAAAAAGGGGGGTAGGGAGTGGTGTATGCTGGTGTGGCCCACGTGACCATAAATCGAAGCCACACTCCAGCTGCTGGCTAGGGTCCAACTGAGAGGATTGCCAATGTTGCTGCTTCAGAAGGCCCCCAGGATTCCAGGTAAGGCTTCTGGGGTCAGCCCAGTACTGGCCCCACCTGAGGTAACCTGCTGTATGCCTAAGGGCATGTGGCCTGGGCGTTCCCTGGTGTGCCACTGCTTTTTGTCCATGGGGAAACAAATATCTATGCTCATGTGGACATGGTCTAGGGTTTAAAAAATCCTACCAATTCAAATCCAAAGGGTTGCAAAAAAAATCAAATTACAGGAGAGGAGTGCAGCTCAGAGAAAATATGGAAACATGGGGCAAAATTATAGTATGCTTCTGTTTCCCTACCAGATATGAAAGCACTTCTATACCCAGAGGGTTCTGCACCTGGGTACTCAGCCCTCTGGCTCAACTTTGTTTAGAGTGCAACATTTATGAAAAAGCTTTGCTTTGCTTTGCTCTCTGAACTGTCTTTAGATTTTTGTGCTGCTCACCCATCACTGCCACCATTCATTACTGCTGGCTGCTTTATGTAATTAATTTGTAGGTACATTTGGAACCAATGACAACAACCACCAAAGTGGTTAATCTCAACCACTGGCATTTAACAAACAAATCCATCTCTTGAAAAGGTGAAATTGCTGATTAGTAAAGGGAACATTTAAAAAAAACACAAAACTGGACTGTGTTTTCTTAGATCATAATAAGTTTTGCACAGGTATAAGTGAATGTTCTGCTGCTACATCTTCTGACAAACATTTCATTTAATTAATCAATCATAGCTTTGTTTTTCTAGATTTAAAGCAACCCATTAATAGTTAAGAAGAATGTGGTAGCTCTATAAATTCCCATCATGATGCTTTTCCTTTTCTGTAGAGTTCCTTTAGACAGAGATAAAGTAAAACAGGCATATAAATCTTGGTCTTATTATTTTGACGTGGTGGAGAAAGATGAGGACAGAATAGAAAATTGCCAATGACCTATTGAATTGACAGATACCAATTGTACTGTATTGAATCACCCTGTAACCAATGTTGAGGTTATCTCATACTGGAAAATCCTTAGCTACCACCACAGGATATTGGTCCCTGAATTTTATCAGTGGGTATTTTAAAGCAAGGTGATAGAGTTAAATAGCTACCTGCTGGTTGCTATTAACAATATTAGATATTTCTAGTATTAACAGAATCTAATGCTATTCAGGCTGCATGGAAACATTTCAAAGGGAGTTCTACATCTAAATTCCTATGACTTACTTTGATAATATGCTCCATTATATTTCATAGAAATTGCTTGTCTTGATAAATTTAAAAATTACTTTCAAAGAACTAGTTCAATATTTCTGGTGCAGAATGTTAGTTGTATGTTGTATTCCTTGTACCAGCTTCCCTAATGGAGAAGTCATCCAAGGAAGGACAAGTATCATAATTCCTAGTTACCCTGTTTTAGTTACCAATGAGCATCTCAATCTCCACCAGAAACTCTCACAAACCCGTGTGTAAAGATCTTTGAGTGGATTCATTGTATGAGTATATTCCATGGTTGAACAATGTCACTTCTCATCAGCATTGCTTGCTTCTGGAGCACTGCTGACTAAACTGAGAACCTGGAGGTGTCTTGTGCTACCATAAAGACTTCTCAAATAGATTATGGGGCAGGATATGGATGGCCACAATATGCACTTAATTTTAGGACAAACTAGATGATATAGTTTTTTTAAACTCAAGAACTAATTTAATAAATGAAGAGTGCCAGCTCTGTGCTTATCTGAGTACATGGTATTTAGAGAAAACAAGCACTGTACTTCAGCCATAATTGAACACTACAAGTAAAAGATGGCACTAATCAAAGTTTCTAAGATGCTTTAACTATAAACATGCATGGGATTATTACAGATTTACACCAGTGAAAGGCAGAAGAGAATCAGGTTCTTAATTTCTTGTAATAAGTGAATCAGATTTCAATTTCAGTAGTTGCATCTACACATGCATTTGACCTGACCTAAGTTTGCTCTGGTGTAAGCCCTTTTGAGCAGGCATCTAAACGTGTGAGGATTAGGGAGCAGATTTGTACCAAATTTCCTGAAGCTCTGCAATGGTCCCTTGCTACTGCAAGTGGGGGAGCTCTAAGCTCTGTCTGCAGATACAAGCACCTGGCAACCATCTTTAAAACTAGCCCAATTCTCTGCTTTTTGGCCAGCCCCTTCCTTGCCCAGGAGCAGTGTGCAAAGCATAGGGGTGCCACACGGCAGTGCTCTCCTTTGCCCCTGCCTCCCAGCACTCCAAGCTTCTGCCGGCTCACCATGCTGACCACCACCTGGCCCACAGCTGCCTCACCCAACTTGGCTCCCCCATGCACAGGGACCACCTGCCTGGCTTCAGAATTCCTTCCATGGGCCACCTCCACTACCGCCAACAGAGACACCAACAAAAAGCTCCAGGATGCTACTGTTGGGGCCACCAAGACCATCTTAAGCCTCCAGCCCCACCACCTCTGGGCCTGCTGACCCAGCCAGGACTGATGGCTGCACATTGTCCAGCAGTCTTGGGATGGTGAGCAGTGACTAGACACATTCCGACCTTCCAGGATCTCCTTCAGCAGTTCTGTTGCCATGTGGGGTCAGGCCTCAGGATCTCAATATTGTGCTGTTAGACAGGAGGATGTGACACAATTGCACATATACAAACACACAAATCAATTAGGTGCAGGCACATGCACACTACCAGCTCAGGCACCTATGCATCCAAACCAACCTAGGCACATGCATACCTATCACCAATTCAAGCACATACCCTATACACCCCAAAAGTTAGACACAGATCACTAATTCATATATCATATACACAATGCCATATAAACACACACACACACCCTAGCTCACACACATACAACCCACCTACACTTACACACAGGTAAGTTCCTAACTTGGATAGTACAGTGTGTATGTGTGTGCTTGGGGTACCTGAGATACTTGGGGGAAGGTTAACTCTCTCTCTCACCTTAAACTATAGGGATTGAAAGTTGCCAGAACCAGGATTACAATCAGTGGACTAGAGAGAAGCTGGCTGAGGAACTGAGGCTTGGGTTTACTCAAGGTAGACTGGGGCTGGAAACAGAGGCAGACTGGGGGTGGGGGAGCAGATAAGTGGTGGCAAGGAAAGTGAGGCAAAAACCTGGTTGTTCAAGGGAAAAGGAAAAGGCAGTGAGAATAAGATAGTGGCAAAGAAACAGGGGGTTTGGAGGCAGAGAGGAGCTCAGAACAGGTGTTGGAGGTGGCAGTGAGCCAGAAGCAGGAGAAGGAGAAATGAGACAGAAGTTAGAGGGGCAAGGAGCAGAGATTGGAGGAGGACCAAAGCATAGTAAAGCAAAACCCAACTTAGGGGTCCAAATAACAGTTTTATTAAACAGAAAACACACTACACAACCCCCTGAACTTATTGGTTTGTGCACATGCACACACATGCATAATGGCAGCAGGAGAAGGACTCTCACCCTTCCACTGAGTCTCTAGGTGGGAAAGGGAAGCTGAGTCCAGGTCTTTGGTTGAAGAGGGGGTGGAGGGTGGTAGCTACCTAGCCAGGCTGGAAAGTGGTCCTTGTCCAGTAGGTGTTGTCCAGAGGCAGGGCTCACCAGCAGGGCCTCTGGGTGGATAGGTGGTGTGGCATGGTGCTGGTCCAGATGGAGAGGGCTTCTCACAGGGCCCTTTTTATAGGGGCAGACCTTGTGTGACCCTAGTGACAGGAGGCAAGTGTCAGCCCCTGACGTACTGAGTAGTGGGCTTCTTGCAGGGATGTGCAGTTTTGGGTGTCTGTAATGGTGGTGTACAGGAGTTATTGGTTCTGCAGCGTCTTTTGTCTTTTGAATGCTGGTCTTGTCTCTGTTCCTGGGTGAGATCTGTGGTTCCTGGATGATTCAATGCAAGGTAATGGCCTGGTCCTTACAAGCCATTCACTAGAGTCACTCTCATTCATCCAGGAACCACTTTACATGGGAGGGTGTGACAGGGCTTCGCTCAGGGCCACCCTCAATGTGGCCCCCACACCTGTCTCTGGGCCCGCCTACTCTCCTGCCAAGTCTTAGATGTTAATTGATTAATTAGCAGAAGGCTGCCCTTTTACCACCCCTCCACTAGGGGGCGCTTTTTGCGGCTCCTTCCTCCCCAATGCCACAGCCCAAGCCTCGCAGATCTCAACTCGATCTTCTGCCAATGCCCTCTTGGGACTCCTATTAATGCTGTCCCCTCCCTGGGGCTCGCCGTGCCCACACCAGGCTTACTAATCCCTGCCCTACCACGGCTTCTCAACTTCCAATGGCCCCTCTCTCTAGGGCTTGCCATGCCCCCTCTCAGTCCAATGGCCCCCCTCTCCAGGGCTCACTGTGCCCTCCCTGGGCTTCTTACTCTTTGCCCTTCTTGGGCTTCTTAAAACACTGCCCCCTGTCTGGGGCTCACTGCACCCAACTTGGGCTCCTAAATAAATGCGTCTCCCCCCCATTAGGGGCTCCCAGTGCCCAGACTTGGGCTTCTGCTTAAAATGCCCCCCTTTCTGGTGCTGTGCATGCCCACACTTGGGCCTCTTCAAGTTGCCCCCTTTCTGGGGCTTCCTGTGCCCACCCTGGGCTTCTCAATCAAATGGCCCCCTCCTTGGGGCTCTCTACTCAGGGCCTCTCAAACCTGCCCCTTTCTCTGGGGCTTGCTGTGCCGAAACTGGTGCCAGGGTCCCCTCTCCGCTGGGGATTGCCCCTGAGGCCTCCTCCAACCCCTTATAGCCTCACCCAAACCACCACTCTTATAGCAACAATACACATTAATCTCAACATAAACTCAAGCCTCTTGGCTATAACTTAAACATAGGGCACTTTGCCATAACAACACAAACTACCTGACTGTAACTCCACGTCCTTGCTCCAGTCTCCAGAGCAATCCTACCCTTCATTTGAGCAGTTGCTGCAGCTCACATCTTTGCTTTCAGGAACTCCTGCCTCTCTAGCTGCTAGCAGGGAACTACCAGCTTGACCTCAGCTTCTGGGCTTTATAAGGGCCAAGCCCTGCCCCTCCTGGCCAGCTGGTTCTTATCAGTTGTCCCAGCAACCCGCAGCTGTGCTCTCTAATCACCACTAGGGCTCCTTCTCTATCAGTTCTTCCCCTCTCCAGGCACAGGGTGCCTCAATGCCCTGTGACAGAGGGGTACATGAATTATACAGTTGCAACACAGGGGATGTCTAGGCAGAGGACACGAGATGGATACTTGACATAAACTTGACATGATTTATGCTAACTTACATATATAGGACTAAAACAGTAATCACACAATATAAAAGCATTACAAACATAATCACCATTTATAAAAGAGTGGCTATCGATATTAAAATAACAGGGAACATATTTGCAAGGAGGGGAGAGAAAAATAAAACTTACTACCTAAAATAAAATATTAAAGCTTATCCTACAGCTTAGCTTACTTATACTTATCTATAAGGAATAGAGAGGGAGAGAAATAGTCAAAAATGGTTGGGGAAGGGGAGGGAAATGCATTTTAAAATAAATGAAAAAAAAGAAAAACTGGGGATTTTGCTACAGTTCCAGTCCCACCTGGAGCAGCAGGACACAAATATGTGTCTGGCCCTCACTGCAGATACCTAATTGGCCCATATCCTGCTGATGTTAGCCTCACCCACCAGCCTTCAGTATGTCAGACACCTGTTCTGTGTGGAAAAGGCCATCACCAGGGATGCTATCCTGGAGGTATGCAGTATCTTCCAAGACATGCTGGGGCACACTCTGCTCTGTGTCCATGACTCCCTGGCAGTGGTGGTGGATTTCTGTGCACTGGGATTCCCCCACTGTATTAGAGCCCTGGACAGGGCCTGCGTCCCCATCACCTTCCCACCTCAATGAGCCTGCCTTTAATACAGCTGAAGGGGATTTCACTGCATGGACCTTCAGGCCACCAGGAACCACCACAGCACCATCACCCATGTAAGCTCTGGTTGGTTGGTCAGCTCCCAAGACACTCATGTGTTTCATAACTCTTGCCTGGCAGGACTCATAGGGAGTGGGCACTTCACACTGAAATGCTGGGCCTGCAGATGGGTGGCGCTGTGGTCCCACCCTTGCTCATCGGGGACCCTGCCTACCCACTCCTGCCCTACCTCATGAAACCTGACACCAGCCACCTAGACCCCTGCCAGACCCATTTTAACCAGTGCCTCGGCTGGACTCACACCCTGGCTTCAAGATTTCGGAGAAAAACCTCCCCTGGGTAATTATCACAGACTGTGTACTGCATCAAATCTGTGAGGACCAGGGGGAGCTGTTCTGTGAGGAGGTGCAGCAGGCAGAGGATGCCTGGTGGAGGGAGCACTACCTGCAGTGGCAGAAGCAGTCCCAACCCCTCCCACCCCCAGTGAGGCACCAAAAGAACTTGCACCCACCAGCAGGGACCAGAGCACCAGGTGCTGAAGGCTGTAGCTGACCAACTCCTCCTATACTCTCCACTATAGCCCACCTGTCCCACCACCCATGGGACTCCACCCCCAGCACCATGCTTACTGCAGACATGTATCAGAAGAACAAGTCTTTATTCCCTTCACATCATACCTCTCAACCCAACACACAGATCCCCTCTAACCCCCCCCACTCACCAACAATAAAACACCCTCTTTCTTGTGAAAACTATGTATAAAGTGTTGTTTGTGGTGTTCCAGAGTGAGGGGGCTGTGGGGTGGAGGTACCTAGGAAGCAGAACCCAAGGATAGGCACCCAGTACCCTGTCCTTTGAGAATTCTCCTGTGGGTGTGGATGCTGTAGATAGTGCAGTGGGAGGGGGTTCACCTGTGGGTGACAGTGGCCATTGGTCCCACAGTGTAAGGGGCTCCTCCTTGCCAGGTACTGTCCATGGCCATCAGGGCTGGCATGCAGTCCTTGACTCAGTGTTCGCAGCTCCAGTTCTGCATCCATGTGAAGATAGGGTATGGCAGGTCTGGGACCAGGCAGGGGAGCTGGGTGTTAGTGGACCCAGGGTCAGCACTGGGCCTGGGGCTCCTTGCACCTGGCAGTATCATAAGGCCTGCTCCTAGGTCCTATGATACTTATGGCCTGCTGCACACTCCCTGGGTGGCTTCCAGGGGGTGTGCAGGACTAGGTTTGGTGGCTGGGAAGTGGGTAGCATGAAGGCAACTGCCAAGACCAGAACAGCATACAGCACCCAACAGTTATTGCCTGTGTCCTGCAATGCCCAGCATAGGATGATATCCTGCTGCTGCAACACATGAAGCCACTCAAACTCTAGGGCCAAGAACTTGGCCCAGAACTCCTGGTCTGCCTGGTCCTAGTCCTCCTAGCACCAGTCCCAAGCCTCTTCATGTTGCTCCCATGAGTTGTCCCAGGTGACATCCTCCTCCTGTCAGGTCCATGAATCTTCCACACCACCCCTCCAATACTGCCACCAGCAGCAGAGGAGAACTGTGGGATCCATTGTGAACCTCTGGTGCAGCTGGAACATCTACAGCACCCTGGCTGCATGTGCTTGCGACCTTGAAGCTGCATCCCTGCTGCCAAATGTGGAGTCTTCCCTGTGTTCAGCTGCAGGACCTTCAGAGATAAAAAAGAGGCTTTTGTGAAAGTTTGCAACATTTCAGCGATCAGATACTTTGCACCAGGGTCTTTGCGGGGTCTGGCTTCTGATCAGGGGTTGGGTGTGCACAGATACCTAGGGACCATTGTAAGTTGGTTGGGCAAGCCAAGAACCAGGTGGCCAACAGCCAAGCCTCTCATCCCCACATGCTCCCCTGGGGCTAGCGGGTTTCTTGATGCTGGCTACAGGCAAACTGCCTGCTCCATCCCATCCCCAGGGCAGGATAAACAAGGCTCCTGGAAGCACCTGTTGCCATGGCTCCAAACTCTTCTGGCCCCACTTTCCTTCTGCAGGCCAACTACTCTGCTATGCTGCCACCCAGCCCATGGCACCCAGAACTCCAAGACAACTTGGGCAAGAAGCTGCCTCTGCTCCCACCCTCCCCACTAGGTGACTCTCTAGGAAGGAACCATGGGACCAGCCTCCCACTGCACCATCACTGGGCCCCAAGCATGTCCCTGCTGTGTGCTCTGGGTGGTGTGTGAGGAGTTGTTTACAAGGGCTGAGAAGTGCCAGACCCATTACACTCATCTGCTGCTGATCCCCGTGGTGACCCAGGCACACCTGCACTCCTGGTATGGGACTGTGAGCTATGATAGCTTGGGGGGAAAGCCTGCGGTGCTCCACAACCCTCACCGATCCCTGAAGGGCTACCTGTGGCTGATCTAAATGTTAGGGCTAGGCAAAGCTTTGGTCCCTGGTTTGATTTGGAAGAGATTTTGACCAATTTGGTGGCTGAATCTCTGAATCAGAATTGAATCAGGAGACCCTTTAATCTCTCTGAACTTAATCAGAACCCACTGAATTGATTCAGAGGGATTCAGAAAGATTCAAAGATTTGGACATAGACACAGCTTTAAATGTTTTTTTTACATACCTCAAGATACCAGGTGGCTCATGAATGCTGTGATGGTGGAGTGGATGGAGTGTCCCACAAGAGTGCCGGGGGTTTCCCAGAACACTCAACAGCAAACTCAGAAGTGGACCAGAAGCACTTCCGGTCCACTTCTGGGTCTGTCGGGGAGCACACTGGCGGGTCCCACTGTGCCCCTCTGGCTTGGCGACTGGTGACTCCTGGGTCTGGGGGGGAGGCACCCAGGGTTCCCCCACAGCCAATCACCAATCCAGGGGGATGTGAGGCCCCCTACCTTGCACTACCTGGCAGACCCAGAAGTGGACTGGAAGGACTTCTGGTCCACTTCTAGGTTCACCACTGAGCACATAGGGGACCCCCTATGCTCTTGAAGGACACTCCATGCGCCTGAGCATCGCAGCACCCATGAGACACACCTGGTACCTTGATGCACATAGAAAAAACATTTAAAGCTGTGTCTATGACTGAATTGCTCATCCTCCAAATCTGCATCAAATCTTCAGATTCAGGTTTGGCTGAATCGAATCAGGGACAGTGATCCAAATCAACATATCGAATTACTGTCCCCAATTTAAGCCAAATCCAATTCTGAAATGAATACAGCCCATTTTGCAAACCCCTCCATTTTCCACAACCCTACTATAAGTCCCTGCCCCCTCTCTGTTGAGAAGAACATTGCTGCTGGTATTCACTTGTTCCTTAGTGTGTGAGAGGACCATGTCCCCTAGCTGTGGGGGCATGAGCTACTCAATAAAGTTTAACACCAGTCTACTGTGTTTCTATGTGCTGTGAAGAGGAACCCAGGTCCTGGGGAGTGAGGACAGGCTAGGCAGGGAGGGGCCAAAGGAACAGGGGTTGGGGGCAAGGACAGGGGTGAAGCCCAGGGTGGGAAGGACCCTCTCCCCACTGTGGAATTTACCCTCCCCCTAATGTGGTGCTTACCAC
>JAGPOW010000261.1:132319103-132331300 GCA_030014935.1 Caiman crocodilus
GCCAGAGATGACATGGCTAGTGACTCAGCATGATCTCTCTGTGGGCAATGGGGTGCTACTGCAGGCAGTGATCTCAACCACTGCTCAAACTGTGCACATTGACTGCTCAAACTGGCATTGAACCTCCGTCTCACACCACAGTGCCACAAAGTCATCAGTTTCTTCCTTGCTTCAGTTGGAGATCCAGGTGGAAAGCACGGGCGTGGGTATGTCCATGGATGAGGAAGTGCCATAGTGGGTCCTGCACCAGCTTTCTGGGCTCTTATGCAGCTGTACATAAGCTTCCAGGTCTGAACATCAGTGCTCAGCATAGGGCCACAGCATTGCCCATCACAGGGCCACAGTATAGGACAGTCAGCTGTGTGGCAGAGGCAATGCTCTGCAGCACCTTCAGGCATAGAGCAGGCTGCTAGGGGTGGCCAGAGGCTGCCTGCAAGTGGCCCTAGGAGCTGACAGGCCTAAAGAGAGCATGCAGCATTCTGCTGCCTTGGAAAGCACTAACATGTGGCAATGCAGTGCCAAGCAGCAGTGCTGGTGTGCTGGCAGGACTGCAGAGTTAGGCTGTGGCCTGATCAGTGGGACACAGGGACATCAGGCTTTCTGTCTGTGTGCCCCAGGGCTCAAAACATATGAAGGTTTTTAAAGCCTGCAGACAGCGGCTGCCATTGAGGCAGATAGCCATGGACCAAGAGAGGCTCCTAGCCCTCAGTCCTGGGGCTGGCCTCAGATTGGCCTCCTGGTGGCTGGGCATACCCAGAAGCAAACTTCTTCCTGGGTCACATCTACCTGTGTACTACTGTGCAGTAATTAATACTCCTGGAATGTGCAAATAGCACATTTAAGCAGGACTAAGGGTTTTACTGTGCAGTAAGCATGCACACATGTAGACAAGCATACTTACAGTGCAGTAAACTACACTAGTGCACATTACCGTAGCTCATGTAGGAATGCCAAGTTACTCCTGTATAAAGTGGTAGTAACTTCACAGAAATGCAGGCAATGTCATTCTGGTGATAGCAGTACAGTGGAAACAAGAATGTTACGTAGAATAAGATATTTGGGGCATCTTGCACAGCTCAAAGTAATTAGATTTAATCAGTGTAATCACTTATTTCAGCACCGCTGCACATTTAATAAGTTAAATTTCTAAAAAGTTTTAATAAAATAATCTTATAACCCTTTAAATAAAACAAGTCAGAATTGTAGGAAGGAAAAAACATTGTCCAAACTAGTTTTATTTTCACAAAATAAAATATTTCAATCCTTGGTCTTTTGTTCGCATACCATACGCAACTTCTTTTTACAGGGGAGGGATGGGGAGTGGGGGTGGATGGAAATCAGACACTGGTATGAGTTTTGATAAAAAAACAAACAGAATGTTATTTGTTCAGTACTTTTAATATCCATTTTTCAAGCCATTTCCTTTAATTAAACTGCATAGTTGTAAGAGGAAAATGCAGATGAGTTCTGGAATATTAATTATATTTCACTTGAAGTCTCCTACTTCATTAAAATATGATTAGCCAAAGGCATTTCTTTGGTTGAATGAATAATATACATCAAATATACAGATCCATCAAAAACATCTATAGAGATTACATTATTGGGACTCTACTAATAGAGAATTATCACTTTTCATTGCTATAGTGATATGGCATGACAGTGTGATTCCTCTGTAAGCATAGTGGTATCCATAGTGACAGGCACAGTGAAGAACACTTGGACTAGCAAGTTAGTAACCTCCTGTTCAAGGCTTTATAAGCTTGAAAGGCGAGCTGGTGAGAAACACACTGGTCTCCCTGCTGAGTTAATTGCTTAAATTTTCTTCTAACCTAATTATTCTTTATCTCATTACTTAAAATTGTTCTGCATTATAAAAAAAAAAAAATCTTGTTGCTATAGCAATAAAATTGTTTTACTATCTTACAACAAACGGATGTATTAAAACACTTTCAAAATAGATTTCCATTTTAGCTTGGAAGAAAACAAGCAACAGATTTTTTTTTTTTCCATAAAGAAATATGTCATACAACATTATGATGTATATCTAACATGGTGAAATGATCCTTTTGGGGATTAGTTACAACTGCAATTAGAAAGGAAGTGTTGCATCCATCATTATAAATCTGCATTTGGTTTTAAGGTGGCATATTTTTATAGCTAAAATCAATTAACACAATCAGAAATGGGCAAGCATTCCACCACACTCTACCCAGGGAAGTTTTCCATCCAGAAATGCTCTAAAATAATTCTTTTAACTTGGAAGGCATTAATTATAGAAATTTTCTAACAATTCTAATAAAACAGCATCTCACATTAATCCTAGTAGTTATTTTATAATATGGTGCTTGTCCCCATTTCAAACTCATAACAGAAAGAAGTCCAAATCTTCTGGCCAGACACTAGGGCTCTGTGAAATTTCAACAGATGTTCCATTTTGAATCTGTTTCAATGCATTTTGAGCTGGAAACAGTGAAATTGAAAGAAAATGAAAGGCTTTGAAACAACTTTGAAATGAAATGAGGGCACTCAAAACAGTTCAAAAGTTTCAAAACGTTTTGAGTTTCGAAGCTGGGCTTGCTTGAAGCTAAACAGAAATTAAGGAGAGGGAGAAAGGACTGCCTAAATATTGACATGTGTAGCTGAGCAGTGACTGTGATCCTTCCCTGAGGTCCCTTCCAATCCCAGTGGTCTGGGGGAGAGACAGAAAAACAGCACAAAAAGCCTTATTTGAACTGAGCTTCCTCTGTATCTTGGGGTCAGTTACTAAGCTGTGTCTTCCAGCAGCTCAGCAGCATCAGAAAGGCTATCACTTCCAACTTGCTAGCCTGTTCTTAGCAAGTGGGATCAAATACCTTTTCCTTTCTTAATACCTATTATTATTACTATTATTCCTATTATTACTATTCCTTTCAATTTATTCCTCACCAAAAATCCTCTTTTTGTTTTCGTTAGTCTATTTTGATTATTTTTCCTAGAAAAGAAATCTGTGCTCTCTCTCACAGTGGGCATTCCATTCCTATGCAGGGAAGCACAGCTTAAATTGCATATCATAATATACAATTTATACGTGAACATACACATACACTTATCCATTTCATTGATCACATAAATACACACATACATAGTACATTACAGAAGAACACACAGATGTTCCAGCACACCAAACACACCATGAAGTGTGAAAGACAGCTGGTAAGTTCTCAGGGAGGGAAAGAAGAGGGGGTAGAGGGAGAGCTGTAAGTCCCCTCCCCACCACCCAAACTGCAATGCAGCCTTTTTCCTACAACTAGCAGGCATGAGACTTCTGGTTCTATGGACAGTAAGGAGAGGGGAGCAGTCCAACTGGCTGAGTCTATGTCATTTCCAATAGCACCAGCCATAACCTGTTCCCACTACCACCATGACAACAAGAAGCAACAGCATGACAGTCTCCTCCACCCCCATTGCACTTCCCAGCCTGAGCCTTCCTGTGCCAGAGGAAGGCCTGGAGGAAGAGCTGGATCTGGATCCAAGTGCTGTAGAGAAAGAAACTCTGAGGAAGAAGGAGGAATCATCTCAGTTTGTGCTTTACACCCCTCAAGTTTCCCTTGGAGCCAGGTTTCCTTCCCCAGAAGGCACTTCAGAGGAGTTTGAGGTAAAGGTTGTGGAGGCAAACAGCTCAGCAGAGTCTGCTCTTCCTGTTGCTGTGCCTCTGACTGCTGAGGAGAGGGAAAAAAGCAGCATCCACACCCCAGAAGTGAGGGGGTAGTGTGGTCTGGGATCATTTTCAACTGGCAGATGATCCCACATATGCTACCTGCCTGCACTATCAAGCCCAAACCAGCTAGGGCAAGGGAACAAAACACATGAGCACCAAGGTGATGCTGATGCATCTCCACAGATACCACCACCTTGCCCTTGCTCCTTCTGAGCTTGACACCAATGGGAGCATGCCCAAAAATAAGTACCCCTCTCATTTGAAAGTCCCTGTTCCCTTGAAGCAGAGGCAGGCCATCCTGGAACAGTGGGGGAAAGGCAGGCACATAGGGGGTGCATGTTTCCAAGGTGAGAGAGGTCACCCAGAGCATTGGGGAGATGCTTGTGCTCGATGGCCAGCCCTTCTCCTTTGTTGAGTGGCCAGGGTTCAGGTAGATCATGGTACTTGTGACCTCATCGTGAAAAGTGCACATATGCACCACCTTCAGCAGGACAGGGGTGCCCTCCCTATATCAGACATGCAAGGAATACTTGAGGCAGGTCTGCAAGTGGTCTTACACTTTACCTCGGATATCTGGAGCAGCCAGGGTGGAGATCATGCATACCTCCTCCTCACAAGGCACTGCTGCAACCAGTCAGGGTGTTGGTGGGCTCTCCCTCACACTGAGGTGATGGATGAGTTCCACACAGCAACCAAAATGATGGGGGCCATGAACTCCTTGGTGCAGAGGTGGCTCATTGGGCAGGGTGAGTTCATCCATCGGTTCATAGTCACCAACAATGGGACCAATATGGTCAACGAGGTCCATGATGCCAAATTTGTTGACATCCACTGTATGGCACAAAAGCTCCACCTCATTGACAACAATGCCCTGGAGGGGGACAGGGCTGCCAGTGACAGCACCAGCACTACCAGCAAGCTCATTTGCAAATTCAGGAAGATGGTAGGCTACTTCAACAACAGCATCAAGGGGGACAAGATGCTGCAGGACAAACAGATATAGCTGATCATCCCACAGCATAAAATCATACAGGATGTAGAGACTCGGTGGAACTCCACATACCTGATGTTCAAGAAGCTGCTAGAGCAACAGAAGGCCATCCATGAGATGGCTTTGCTTGGGTAGATTGGGATCAGCAGCCACCTTAACAGAGCCAGGTAAGATACCATCTCCCAGATCTTGCTGATCCTCAAGAATTTCCTTGGAAAAGCACTTTTCACAGATGAGCCTATGAATTGCATTTCATCAACCTCCTAGGTACAGAAACTCTTGGGCTGAATATATATATTGGATTTATGACACACTACAACCTGCTGGACATTAACTCCCTAGGTACCTCTCCACTTTTACTTGCTACATCTCCCTTCTCCCCTATTCCAGTCTGTGTCTCACCTCCTGATGCCTCTGTTTCTGTTTTCACTGACTGGCTTTCTTGCCTGCATTGCATGCCAACCTATGACTTCTTTACTATTCCTTCCATCCAGGAACAGCACACACACACACATACCAACTGCAGGTGCTTCCTCAGCCTGACAAAAGGTTTTCAACCCGAAAGCTTGCTAAGATGGGTTTCTCCAAATATTCAGTTGAGCTACTAAAAGATATCAGATTGACCCAAGGAACCTTGTCTGCCATATCCTTAGACCAACATGACTACAGCCTACATCCCTAGAACCTGTCAGCTGCCTAGGAGGAGGCAGGGCCTTGGGCACATCCAACTCCTATAGCTGGGACTGGCAGGGAGAGTTCTTTGGCAGCTGATGGAGAAGAAGCTCCTGCAGGAAAGGATAAAAGGCTCTGTGACAGTTTGGCTGTCTGAGATGCTAGTGCTACTGTGTTGCTTACCTGTTGTTGTTTAAAGTGGTGGACTGAGATGAGGCTGTAGAGGGGAGGAGGCCTCATTGGGGCACACTACCATGTCATGTAGAGGCCCCAGCAGTAGTAAGGGTGCAGCAACAAGGGCATAGACAGCCCAGTGACAATAGAAGGTAGAGTGAAACCACAACCTCATTACAGGGATGATATCCAATAGTACATCTGCGAAGCATGGCTTATGATAAGGGCTGGTTGGAGCCATGCATCTCGCCCATAAGGCTTAGGGTGTCCCATTAAGGCACCTAATTACAGCGAGTCCCAACAAGCGGTTCAAGAATCTACAGGGCTTAGTGGGGCCCATTAGGACCGTGACTGACTTGAAACTAAAAGGTAGCCTTCCCTATCTATCATATTTTCCAACAAGATGTGTCAGCAGGTAAGAAGAGAAGGTGCCCGCTAGGCAGAGCTGGCATGGTCAAAGGGCCCTATGGGTGTCACTGCCATCTCTAGGGACCCTACTCTGTGATAATGTGCAGTTTCCCAGAAACCCCTGCACCTACCACCTGAAAATTAGCAGGCTTCATGGCCTCAGCAAGGGCTTCCATGCTTGCTGTTTTCACCCCACTCTTCCTTAACACACACAAAGTCACAAGTATCATGAGTTTTACTTGTCACCACCTTAAGGTGCAGTTTCCCAAACCTCCCACACCTATGTCCTTGAAATTTGGCAGGCTTTGTGGCCTCAGAAGGGGATACCATCCTTGATGTTTTCAGTCAAATCAGGAAAGAAACAATACATTGATAGGCATTTTTGATATCCCCCTTTATAGTCTATGGGCAAAATATCAAAACGTGTTGAAACAGCAAAAGTTTTGATGCAATGAAACACAACAGTGCTTAGAAACAGCAAAACAAAGCATTATCCTTTCAAAATGGAAAAATGGAAGTCAAAACGAAACAGTGCTGCTTCGCACAGCCCTACCAGGAATGTCTTTAGGGCTTAAATGCAATCAAAAATTTGTTGGGACCAGAATATTACAAGAATTTCTAAACAGCCTCAAAGATGATCACAATATTTACAATGTTAGATAATAAATTCTTATCAAACCTACAGTTCAGGGAGAGATAAACCATTCAAAACTGCAGTCTCTGCACAGTCATGCCAAGAAGCCACAGTCTTGAGAAAGAAATCCTATGCAACTGTCATAACATGGTTCTACTTTTCTTCTCTGGACAAACTGTTATTCATAGATTTCATAGACATTAGGGCTAGAAGGAACCTTGGAAGATCTTCAAGTCCACCCTCTGCCCCAGGGGCAGGAAGTCAGCTGGGGGGTCATAGGATCCCAGCAAGATAAACATCCAAATTTCTCTTGCAGGCATTCAAAGTAGATGCTTGAACCACCTCTGATGGCAGGCTATTCCAGACCTTGGGGGGTTGGGCAGTAAAGAAATTCTTTCTTATGTCCAATCTGAAACAGTCTTGCTGGAGTTTATAACCATTAGACTTTGTCATCCCTTGGGGTGTTCTGGTGAACAAACATTCCCCCAGATACTGGTGGTCACCCCTGACAAACGTATAGGTGGCCATCAGATTGCCCCTGAGCCTGTGTTTTTCCAGGCTAAAGAGCTCCAGGGCACATGATCAGAGATCAGGAAGACAGCCTGTCATCGTAAGGTCTGTCTTCCTGATCTCTGATCATGTGCATGCCTCTTCTCTGGACTCTGTCAAGCTTCTCCACCTCCTTTTTGAATTGTGGAGCCCAAAACTGGATGCAGTACTTCAGCTGTGACCTCACCAAGGGCGAGTACAAGGGGAGAATGAAAGTATGGGATTTGCTTGACAAGCATCTATGGATGCAAACCAGCATTTCACTCACTTTACTAGCCGTAGCATCACATTGAAGGCTCAGGTTCATCTTGTGGTCAATCATAACCTCCAACTCCCTTTCACCCATAGTGTTAGCCAGCGTACCACTTGTGAGCCTATAAGGATGCAGCAGGTTTTTCCTCCCAAGGTGGCCTTTCTTTTTTAGGCACAGGAAGTCCACTAGTTCCTTGCTGAGTCAAGGGGGATGCTGTGCCTCTTTGCTTCCTTTCGTCTGAGATGGAATAGCCTTAACTTGTGCATCTAAGATTGCTCCTTTGAGGAGCAACCACTCTTCCTGAATTCCCCTCCCTTTGGGGTCATGGTCCCTTAGGTCCTCATTGACAAGCCTCCTAAGCTTGTCAAAGTCAGCTTTCCTGAAGTCAAGGACTTCTGTATTGCTGACTGACTTGCCAGCTTTACAGCAGATGTGAAGATGATCAGCTCATGGTCACTGTCACCCAGCTTCCCTTCCATCATTAGGTCACTGATTAGGTCATCCCTGGTTGCCAGTACCAGGTCAAACAGCGCTTTACTTCTCTTTGGCCTGTAGACTTCTTGTGTCAGATAGAGGTCATCCATGCACAAGAAGAAGCTTTGCAACCACTTGGATTTGGCTGAGCACTTTTCCCACAAGATGTCTGGGTAGTTGAAGTCTCCCATGACAACCATGGTCCGGGAGCATGCAGCCTCAGCCAATTCCCTGGTGAACTACTGGTCAAGCTCTTGACTTTGGGTGGGAGGTCTGTAGTAGACTCCTACTGTTGCGTCTCCTGTGCCATGTTCCCCACCGATTTTAACCCAGAGGGTTTCCAGTCATCCACCCTGGTCACCAATATTGGCTTGCAGGGACAAGTAGCTCTCCTTAACATAGAGAACTATGCCCCTTCCCCTTTTGTCCTCTCACTCTCTCCTGTACAGGGGATAGCCATTAGGTATTCAGCCAACTAGACAAAACACTAAAATAAGACTCAAGGATGATCTGCTATGTGAGCCTGCAGGATTCATTTTACTTCCCTGTGCCTCAGTTTCCTTATGCACAATGCAAAAAAAAACAACCCAGACCAACAAAACTTAACTTGCTTTGCAAAGCAAGGATAAAAACACAATATAAAAAGAGTCATGCATGATTACTGTAATCAAGTTCCATTTCTCTAGACTCCATTAATTATTCTATAACCATGAAGTGGGGTTTTCTAAAAGTGTAAATTTATTCAAATAGTGAAAGAAAACAGAAAGAAAAAGGAAATGGATATTCAAACACATGAAAAAGTAAAATTCTTTCACTCATCTCTTATGGTTTCAAAGCAAGTCACATTTTTTTAACCTGACAGTGGGATTTAACACACTATTTCTGTTAACTGCATGGGAGATGCTTACAAAACCTACATGCAATCTTTATAGATCTATTTAAAGGTTCTTGCATCATTTCTCAGGACCCACTCCCCTTCATTGTTGTTGTTTTTAAAACCACATTAAATACCTTAATCAATTGCATGTTGTGAAGCCTATTTTTAGTTTGTGTAGTTACTTTGTTCACTCCAACAACATCACCTCTCCCAAGCCATGTTAACTGGTCCAGGCATGATCACCACAGGGTAAAGGCAGTTTGCTTCAGGCATGCATCTGACCAAGGGTCCACCACAATATTCCTCCAACAGATGTCAACGGGAAAATAACCCCCAGCTGAAAGAAAAACAGCACTGCAAGAATGGTTCTCAAGTACAATCTCTAGTGACTAAGCAGTCCTTTTAAGATATTGCAATTTAGCATAATAAGTTAGACCATTGTAAGGCCATAACATGTGAGGAAACAGGAAAACTCATTGTGTATGCAGCAGCAGTCAGATAAATGCTCCACACACATGATCACATAGAAATATGAGACATTATTGGGGAAATGTGAAATGCTGCCCTCCCCCAACCCTGCTCTTACAAGTCAGCAGGGATGAGGTGCTACGCTAGACAGGCAATGGAGCCTGCCTGCCCACCTGCAAACTGCTCCAACTCCCAGCCAGATTGTATCCTGCACTCCTATATTCTCAGGACATCCATTATAATTCTTAACAGCTGGCCAGAAAAAGCATCTGAAATCTGGGACTCTTCCAGCTAAAATGGGACATACAGTCACCCTATCAAGTACCCTTTAAACCCCTTCCCTCCTATAATCTATGGTCTGTTCACATTAGCCACTGTGAAAGCTCTGAGCTGTAATTTAAAAATAAATCCTTTAAAAAAAAAGTGTAAAGGCCTTATCTTGCATTCTTTACTTATGGAAAGCTCCTTACAAATTTGCTGAGTAGAAGCAAGTACCTTACCAGTAATAACTTTAAGTGGAGCATTTATATAATGACACATTTTGGAGTCTTATTCCCATATTTTTAAATGCAATGTGTCCATTCAAAGCTCTTAGGGGTTTTGTTTGTTTGTTTTTCAACTAAGCCAGGAGTGGACTCTCATAGACGGAAAACTTATTATCATCTGCCCTAGTCTGGGAATATCTGGACTTTCAAAGCTATCTCATACAATAAAACACCTCTATTGAAGTCCATACCTGAATGGAGAACCATAGTATGGTAATATTTTGCATGCCAGATGCAGAGTATATAGTCATTCTCTCTCATAAGTTAGTTATCCTACAGGAGATGGTGTAAAGCAGGGGTAAGCAAAATATAGCCCATGGGCTGGAACCAGCCCACTGAGAGATTTCATCCAGCCTGTGATCAGTCCCACCTGGCCAAAGTGGGACCTGTAGGGCTGGGATTGTATAGTAGTTGGACTCTATTTTCAGGTGGCTGCAGCTTCTTTTTGTTTCTGCACCCACCAGACCCACCCCATTACCCTGGCCTATCCACCCCACACCTGCTGCAGGGGGTGGGACCTACAGAGGCAGGACGCTTAGTCTAACAGCTGGGGTAGGGTTGTAGGTGGGAAGTTAGTGGCATACAGGAGTGGGATGAGCAGGTGGGGCCAGAGAGACCCTGGGATCTTGAGATGTTGCCCTGGGGGGTTAGGCCAACTCTCAGGATCTCAATATTGCGCTGTTAGACAAGAGGGTGTGACACAATTGCACATATGCAAAACACACACAAATCAATTAGGTGCATACACATGCACACGCTACCAGCTCAGGCACATCCAAACCAGCCTAGCCACATACATACTTATCACCAATTCAAGCACATAAACTATACACCCCAAAAGATAGACACAGATCACTAATTTGTATATCATGCACACAATGCCATATACATATACATACACATACATACACACATTCACACTAGCAAATCAGATACACATGCATCAAAATAACAAGTCTAGGTTCGTGCACACTTATCACCAGTTCAAGTCCATAGATGCTACACACACCACATTTAGACAGAATCAGTTACCATTTACCAACACCTGCACATCCAATACACATACATGGATTACTAATTCATATACCACACACACTCAATGATATCTATATATATCTATATACATATATATCTATATAGAGATATAGGTGTGCATTCACTAATTCACACACATATCACCCACCTACACATACACACAGGTGATTTCCTAAATTGGATGTTGTGATATGTATGTATGTATGTATATGCTTGGTGTCCTTGGGATACCTGGGGGAAGGTTAAGGCAAGAAAGTAGAATTGTAAGGAGTTAAAGTTACTGGAAATGAAAGTCACTGGGACTGGGATTAGAACCAGTAGACTAGAAGGGCCTGGACTGAAGAACTGAGGCTAGGGGATAACTTTAGATTAATTGATCTTAATTGATTAAAAGACAATGCCCAAAACCTGCAGAACAGGGAAGTGTGCTGGCACAGAGTCTGGGACTGGAGCCAGAGCTATGGGGGAGCTGAAAAGGGAGGTGCTGGAGAGGGAAAGTGGGACTAAGGGAAAGTGTGGGTGTTAAAGAGGGGCTTTGGGCGTGGGGGAGCCAGAGGATAGCTCTGGGGCAGCTGCAGGTGGGAGGAGCCTGAAAACAGAGAGACGGACAGCAGACAATCACAGAAAAAGCAGCAGGAGAGACTGAAAGGTGACAGGGGCATCAGAAAAGCGGAGAAAGGCAGCAGAAAGTCACAGAGAAAAGGCAATAGAAATTGAGAGGAGATTGGGAAACTAGTGGAGGGGGGGCTGGAGCTGAGAGAGAGAGAGAGAGAATGAGGCTGGAATTTAAGATAAGTAAGGGACTCAGATTCAGCAAAACATGACCCATCTCAGGGTTGCAAATGACAGTGATTTTATTGAACAGCAGAGATGGTGATACAATGACAAATTGGTTCCCTTGCGCCCACACACACACACAATGGCAGCAGGGGTTAAAGAGGCTTGGTGCTGGGGCTGAAGCCCAGTGAAGTCTAGGAGAAGAGACAGAGACAGAGAGAGAAAGAGTCCAAATTGTAGGAGGAGTTGTGCAGGTAATATCTACTTATCCAGTCTGGAAGAGTCCTTGTCCAGTAGGTGTTGTCCGGGGGGTGGGATTGCCAGTGTAAGGAGAGGGGGGCAGATCAGCTGTGGGGGCAGATCCCCAGGTACCCACCCCAATTTTCCCTAACTCCCCACAGCCTTTCCTTGCCCATTGCATTCCTGCCCCATTTTGCTGATGCTCTCAGGGGCAGTAACGTGAATACCCTCTTGCCAGTGTAAGGAATACCCTTGAACACCTCCACCCAAACACGATAAGGGGAAGAGACTGTTATGTAAGCAATGGCCATCTGTGATAAGGAGGTGGCATTGGTAACTGGGTGAGAGAGAGACTTGAAGGAATAAGAAAAGCCAGCTAATTAGGTCAAAGAACTCATTA
>JAGPOW010000261.1:132343312-132382357 GCA_030014935.1 Caiman crocodilus
GGAAGAACCAGAGGCAGGAGTACAGAAAGCAGCGTCGGGGCAAGCCGGCACTGAGATCTAGGACTGAGCCTGCATGGAAACCTCAGAGAAGAGGTAACAAAGGAGCATGTCCAAAGGGGCCTCGTTGGCCACACCGGAGGGCGGCTGAAGACCCAAAGTGGTGTTGGACAGTGGACCTTCGGGGCCCACAGAGGCCTTAGGAGGAGGAGAAGGAGGGGACTTAACATCCAAAGGGTGAGCTGCTGGGGTTGTCGAACCCGGACCCGGGGGAATCCACACTGCCCATAGGCCAGAGACACCCTTTTGGGCCTCCTGGCCCCATAGCTTAGGGGGCCTTAGTTGTCACGGTGGTCACACCACAGGGTGATTAGGATAGGACGGTTGGGAGTCTAATTCAAGGGACTAGGTCTGAGGACCTCGCTGACCATACACTTGGCCCAAAGACTCAAGCACACAGCTGGCAAGTCTTGGGCAGAGGTTGGGGAAGATTGGTGAATGCCAAAGGGGCCTGAAGATTGGCAACCCAAGGTGGCAAGTGGCCGGGGTGTAGGGTAGGTCGGAGTCCTGTGAGTGCCCGCTGGGAGGTGCGATGACCCTGGAGTCTCCCCCAAAAGGGAACCTGTCCACTGAGGCAACATTCCAAGTCGTGGCAGGAGAGTTAAGGGGACTCCCTGATGTCAGCAGGAGTAGCCTGTGGGGTCCACCCACTAGACCAGGACAGACTTGATCCATAGTCCGGGCTAAGGCTGCACGGGAGTACTTAATCGAACGGAGGCAGGAACAATGGCCATTATGCCCCTGGGACCTGAAGACCCAGACTTGGAATCCAATGACCCCCCACCCAAAGCATAGAGCCAAGATGCAGGTGAACTGGGGCCAGGAGAGGGTGGGTAAGTACAGGGGTGGTTGGAGGGTGCTGTCTGTGAGTGAGTGTGTGCATCTATGTGGAGCCATGCCAGGCAGGACATGCTGGCTGAGTGGAGCCTAGGAGGGAAATGCCCCCCCCCATTTTCTACTTAGCTGAGGCCCCCAATGAGCCCTATGACTGGAGCCATGTGAACGAAGTTCACAAACAGACATGGCTCTACTTCAGTGTCGCAGTTTACATTGGACTTTGCACAGATGGGTGTACAGAAGACCCCTGGAGGGCTGTTTCAAGTGAGAAGCCTGAGACCAGAAACCTGAAGAGTAGCTGCTGAGACTAGGTAGGGGCATGAACTCTCTCCAGCCAAGCTGTCTCCCACAGGCTTCCCAACATTGCTGAGGTCTCTACCTAGAGACAGCTCCTGGACCTAGACTGTGGGGCCTGCCTGGCATGGCTGTTAGCAGCTGGGCATGGGGCACTCCATCATCTGGGGTATGCTCCCTAGTGGAGTCTCTGAAGATCTGTGTATGGGTACTAGAGGATAAGGTGGTATTCCAGGTATACACCATCAAGTCCCACAAAGATTTCATTGATGGGTATTGCCAGGAACTTCTCCAGAAGAATGCCAGGAGCTTAAGGAATGAACAGGAGACCCTCTGGATTAAAATCCATGGGGAACATGGCACAGGGGACACTGGTGGAAGTCTACTACAGGCCTCCCACCCAAAGTCAAGAGCTTGACAAGGAGTCAACAGAGAATTGGCTGAGGTCACATGCTCCAGGTCTATGGTTGTCATGGGAGATTTCAGCTAACCAGACATCTCCTGGAAAGAGCACTTAGCTAAATCCGAGCAGGCCGCAAAGCTTCATTTCATGTATACGGCCAAGGAGAGGTAAACTGCTGCTCAACTTAGTACTGGCAACTGGGGACAATCTAATCAGTGACCTAACGATGGCAGGGAAGCTGGGTGACAGCAACCATGAGCTGATGACCTTCACCATCTGCCATAAAGCTGGCAAGTCAGTCAGCAATACAGAAGTCCTTGACTTCAGGAAGGCTGACTTTGACAACCTCAGGAGGATTGTTGTGAGGCCCTCAGGAACCATGACCCCAAAGGGAAGGGAGTTCAGGAAGAGTGGTTGCTCCTCAAGGGAGTGATTCTTGATGCACAAGTTAATGCTATTCCATCTCAGAGGAAAGTTAGGAAAAGGGCAGAGCAGCCCCCTTGGCTCTCTAGTGAACTAGTGGACCTCCTGCATCCAAAAAGAAAGGCCTACAAAAGGATGGAATCCACCTCCAAGAAGGAATATTCCACACTGGTATGGAGCTGCAGGGGGCGAACCAGGAAATCCAAGACTGTAACGGAACTCCAACCAGCTACAAGTACCAAGGAAAATAAAGAAGGGTCCTTTTTTAGATATGTGGGGAGCCAGAGGAAAAGCAAGGGCAACGTTGGACCCCTGCTGAACTAGATGGGACAGCTGATGACTGATGTCCAGGAAAAAGTAAACCTACCAAATGCGTACTTTGCTTCAGTCTTTCACCAGTCCACAGGACACCCCTACCCACTATGGGACAGTGAGGCCTTGGTGAGGGATATTACCTGCCCTCCATCAATGCTGACCTTGTAAATGAACACCTTGAGAGGCTGGACACTTTCAAGTCAGCCGGCCCTGACAATCTGCACCCCAGGGTACTCAAGGAGCTAGCTAGCATCATAGCTGAGCCCCTGGCATGGATCTTTGAGAACTCCTGGTGCTCTGGTGAAGGGCCCAAAAAATGAAAAAAAGGCCAATGTGGTGCTTACCTTCAAGAAAGGGAGGAAAGTGGATCCGGCAAACTACAAGCCCATCAGCCTGACCTCTATCCTGAGGAAGGTCTTAAAAAAGATTATCAAAGAGGCCAGTCTTAAACAGACTGGCCGACAGCAACATATTGAGGGATAGCTAGCATGGGTTTGTTGCAGGTAAGTCTTGCTTGACCAATCTTATTTCCTTTACAACCAGATGATCCATCACCTGGACAAGGGAGAAGAGATTGATGTCATATATCTTGATTTTAAAAAAGTATTTGATCTGGTATCCCATGATCACCTCTTGGCAAAACTGGCTGAGGCCTCTGGTTCACCAGAATCCACTGGCTGGGGAATTGACTCCATGGTCATACCCAAAGGGTGGTGGTTGATGGAGGTCAATTGTCATGGTGTCCTGTGACCAGTGAGGTCCCTCAAGGCTCTGTCCTTGGACCTTATTGTTCAACATTTTCATTAAGAATGTGGATATTGGAGCCAGAAGTGGACTGGCCAAGTTCACCAAACTTTGAGGTAAAGCATACACACCCGAGGACAGGAAGGCAATCCAGGCTGACCTGGACAGGTCAGGAAATGGGTAGAAGAGAACCTGATGGTGTTTAACACTGAAAAATGCAAGGTTTTCCACCTTGGGAAGTAAAACCTGCAGCATCCTTATAGGTTCAGCAGTAATACACTGGTTAGCACTACACATGAAAGGGAGGTGGGGGTCATGATTGACCACAAGATGAACATGAGCCATCAATATGATGCTGTGGCTAGTAAAGCAAGCAAGATGCTGGCTGGCATCCATAGATACTTCTCAAGGAAATCCCAGGACAGCATTCACCATTGAGCTTGGCATTGGTGAGTACACAGTTGGTGTACTGCATCCAATTTTGAGCTCCACAATTCATAAAGGATGTGGAGAAGATTGAGAAAGTGCAAAGAAGAGTGATGCACATGATGAGAGGTCAGGAAAACAGACCTTATGACAACAGGTTAAGAGCTATGGGGCTCTTTAGCCTGAAAAAGTGCAGGCTCAGGGGCAATCTGGTGGCCACCTATAAGTTTATAATAGGAGTGTCCACCAGTATCTGGGGGAACATTTGTTCACCAGAGCACCCCAAGGGATGACAAGATTGAATGGTTATAAACTCCTGAAAAACTATTTCAGGTTGGACATACGGAAGAATTTCTTCACTGTCTGAGCCCCCAAGGTCTGGAATAGCCTGCCACCAGAGGTGGTTCAAGCACCTACACTGCATGCCTTCAAGAGAAATTTGGATGCTTATCTTGCTGGGATCCTATGACTCCAGTTGACTTCCTGCCCCTTGACTTGATGATCTTCCAAGGTCCCTTCCAGCCCTAACAGCTATGATATAAGAAGGAAGAAAAGAAAGATAGAGATGGTGGCCAATGAGAAGACTAATCAAAAATACCTACCTGGATGACAGTCACCTCATGCTCCAGGAAATACAGGGCCATGGCTGCTCCTCATCTGGCCCTGCACAACAAGTATGCTCCCCTCCCCATTTATGAGGAGTCTCTGATGGTGAACCAGAGGAGGAGGAAGGTAAATAGCATTCTACTACCCCCAAGAGTAGGAGCAAGGTGGTGGTAGTGGGAGACCTCCTTCTGTGGGGCACTGAGGGACCTATCTGCCATCCAGACCCTCTAGGCCATAAGGTCTGCTGCCTCTGTGGGGCCTGCATCTGAGGTGCTGCTGAGATGATACCCAGGCTTGCAGAAGCTGAGGGTATAGTTCACCTTCAGCATGACAGGAAATTGAGGGTCTCAATAGGAGGACTTAGGTGCCTGTACACTAGTGCCAGAGTAATGGGCAACAAGCAGGAGGAGCTAACCCTTCTGCTTTCCAGTGGGCATTACAATCTAGTACGTATTAGGGAGACCTGGTGGGACTCCTCATATGATTGGAGCATAACTATAGAGGGTTACAGCCTGCATAGAAAGGACCAGGTATGGAAGAAAGGTAGAGGTGTAGCTCTCTATCCAAACCAGCAGTACATCTCCTTGGAGGCCAACATCAGCTCCAAAGAAGAATGACTTGAAACCCTATGGGTCAAGCTGCAAGGGCAGGGCATGGCAGTGAGAGACTTAACTATAGGTGTATACTACAGAACACCAAACCAGGGGGAGGAACTCAATCTAGAGTTTGCCCAAAAACTGACAGAGGCCACGTGTACATGGTTGTCATGGGAAAATTCAATTATCCAGACATCTCTTGGGAAGACACTCAGCCAAGTTGGATTGGGAACATTCCTTCCTGACCAGCACTGAAGAGCTCTTCCTGGTTTAGGAGGTGCACAGGCCAAGCAGAGGTAATGCTCTCCAAAGGCAATTACCTGGTGACCAACATAAATATAGAGGGTAGCCGAGGCGACAGCAACCATGAACCCATTACATTCACTGTCCATCACAAGTCAGACAAATCAAATACCAGAGATGAAGTTTTGGACTTCAAAAATGAAAATTTCAACAAGCTTAGGTCACTAGTAGGGGTAGTGCTAGAGGACCAGGGACCAAAGGCAAAAAGAGTGCATGAAGAGTGGTTGTTCCTTAAGAACACAATCCTTGAAGCACAAAGAAAATCCATTCCCATGTGGAGGAAAGGTATCAAAAGGGCTGGGAAGCTTTCTTGACTGAACAGGGAAATCATGGTCCTCCTAAGTAAGAAGAAAGAGACACACAAACAATGGCAGCTTGAGGCAGGCCCCAAGGAGGACTATACAACCACAGCCCACACTTGTAGGGAACAGATTAGAAAGTCTAAGGTGGCAACTCAGCTTAAATTAGCAATGGGAATCAAGGACAACAAGAAGTCCTTCTTCAGGTACATAGGGAACAGAAGGAAAACAAATGGGAGTGTATGGCCATTGCTCAACAACTCAGGACAGTTGGTTACTACCAGCATGGCTTCATCACTGGTAGGTCTCATCTTACCAACCTCATCTTCTTTTATGATCAGGTAACTCGAGAATAGATAAGCGAGAAGAGGTTGACATTGTATCCTTGATTTCCAAAAAGCCTTTGATATGGTATCCCACACTGTTCTCATGAGCAAATTGGAGGATTGTGGGCTTAACTGCAAGACAGTTAGGTGGGTATGAAGCTGCCTGAGAGGCAGGGCCCAGAAATTCCTAGTGAACGGAGCTGGTGAGAAGTGGTAAACCCTGTCCCATGTTAGTTGGTGCTTGGCCCAGTGCTTTTCAACATCTTTATCAATGATTTGGATGTGGGGGTGAAAAGCTCACTGGCCAAGTTCACTGATGACACCAAGTTATGGGGAAGCACGGTCATACTTGAAGATAGGCTACAGATACATGCTGTCTAGACAGGCTAGCAAGTTCGACAGATCAGAACCAGATGAAGTTAAACATTGAGAAATGTAAAGTGCTCCACCTGGGGCTGAACAGCTCCCTATCCAACTACCGGCTTGGTGACACCAAAGTGGCCAGCACCATGAATGAAAGGGACCTGGAATAATAATAGACCACAGTGTGGGTATGACCCAGTAGTGCAATGTTGTAGCCAGCAGGGCTAATAATACTCCGGCATACATCAATCAATGTATCTCCAGCAAAGCCAAGGAAGTGATTCTTCCACTCTACTCAGCATTGGCGAGACCCCAAATGGAGCACTGTGTCCAGTTTGGGCGCTGCAGTTTAACAAGGACATGGTAAAACTTGAGAGTCCAGAGGATGGCCACCCATATGATCAGAGACTTGCATGGCAAGCCACATGAGGAGAGTCTGAGGGACCTGGGACTCTTCAGCCTGGAAAAGAGAAGGCTGAGAGGGGACTTGGTGGCACTTTGCCACTACATCAGGGAAGTAGATCAAGGGCTCAGTGAACAACTGTTCTCTAGGGCACCCTTGGGGAAAACCAAGAGTAATTGAATGGCCTCAAACTCCTGGAAGACCATTTCAGGCTCAACATTAGGAAAAACAACTTCACAGTTAGGGTGCCCAGACTGCAATAAGCTCCCTCCAGAAGTGGTGCAATCACCTACTCTGGAAATCTTCAAAAGAAGACTGGACAGTCACCTTGCTAGGCTCACCTTACCCCAGTTGTATTTCCTGCGTGGGGCAGGTGGCTGGACCCAATGATATTACAGGGTTCCTTCCTGCCTTACAATCTATGGATCTATTAATCTCTTGCAGAGTCAAGACAGGCTGAAGAGTATCCTGTGGGAACAAACTGGCTTGACAGGTCTTATGGAGGGTATAGACTGGTACTTTTTAAGAGAATAAATTATCATCAGCACATTCCATTGTGATTAAGTATGCACAAACATTTAGAAATTACTATTATTTAATTATTCATATACAAATCAATAGGAGTCTGACAGGGATGCATGTTGTGCACAACCTTATAATACTACAGTGATGAGTTCTCAGTGACTAACCTAATTTCATTACCTTTTTTCATCAAGGATCCCTAAATATTAGGTAATCTGGGTTGCCACTAAACCATATGTTAAGAAAGCAAATCTTCTGTATTGGCTTCTTCTTCCAGAAAGAACTTTAACTTTATCTTACCTTCAGTTGTACAATACATTAAATGTTAAAATCCAGCAAATAAAAACAACAGTTAAGGTATGTTTTACTGTATTACACAAAATATGCTGCCAAATCAAAATTTTAAGAGTAAAAGAGATTGACTTGCTTGGGAAGGAGTCATGGCCCCAGTGAAGTAAATTAGTGTCGTGACATTCGTTTCAGTGTACCGGAATTTTGGTGACACAAGGATCTCAGCAGATATTGAACCTGAGCAGTGATAGCAGATGATACGAAAGGAATACTACAGTTTAACAAGGGAATCAGAGTTATAGAGATAAATGGGAGATCTCATCCTCTCTCCTCTTTCACACTGCTAACATTTCAGATTTTTAGCAGAAGAGGGCTGATTCAGCAATCTTAAAATAAGTAAGGTAGTGAAAGTAAACAAGGAAGATGCATGCTTTACTTATTAGTGTATCTGAATTTGAGAATCATTAACATAAAACACTAGGCTTAGCGTAAAGATAAATTGTCTACACGAGTAGCAAAAAGTAAAGTGTTAAACTTTTGTAGTAGTTGGAGCACAAAAGGCAGGCAAAATCTTTGGGTAGAGGTGGTATCTTCTATTAGACCAACTAAATAGCTGTGAAAAAGCTGCAGGGAACAAAACCTGCTTTTGTTTCCTGCAGCCCTCCTAAATTTGCATTCCTGCAGAACAGCTTCCCAAAGACAGTCAGATGTCCCTCAGTTATTAAAAAAAATCCAATCTTTCATGCCTCTCACCATTTTTAATTTCTTTTTTTTTTTTCTCTTTGCCTAAGGAAGGTTGTGTGCATCTGAAAGCTTACAAATAACTTTTTCCAACTATTCTGTTGGTCTAATTAAAGATATTGTCCCCACTCAAAGACATCACCCAACTTTTGTACTGTAAGACTTTCATAAATGCACATCAGTTTAACAGGGAAATCCATGATAAAAGGGCAGAGTTCAGCCAATTCAGCATTCTTTTGAAAATAATTCCACTATCATTATTTCTTTTTTTATTTTTATTATATATTTGTACAAGGTGTAAAATACAAACATTAATAATAAAAAATTGTTTACAAAAAATTTTGTAAATTCAGCTGCACAGAATAAGAGAATAGGAAACTTTGAGCAAATACAAATCTTGATACCTCCACTTACCTTAGTGAAGCTACACCAATTTGCACAAACCCAAAGTCAGAATTTAAGCCAGTAAGAATATCAGAGGGGATAAGGCAAGGACATTGAATCATTCAATAAGGCTGATGCCTATGTATTTCTGTATCTACGAAATCTTTATTTTGAAGATATTTTGTACGAATTCTGACTCTAATATGCAGAGAACAGCTGCTCAACTAACTAGTGGTCTGATAGGGGTTCATGTGCACCCCAGGTACCTGCCCCACTATTGTTCTGTCTACTATGGCAGCCATAACTCTGTCTCCCCCTCCCTGTCTCAAATTTTCACTTCCTTAGGGAGCTGTTCCTCCATAGGGAGCTGCTCTGAAACTAAGCAACACTGATGTATTGGAAACGGACGGTCATACCACTGCAGGCTAGTCTAGCAGTCCCTCACATGTAGAACAGCAATTTAAGATTATAAGAGATGTGTCAAAACTTTTGTTCAGATAACGTTTTTTCCTACTACAGTGATCATTCTGCCCACCTCTAAAAGGTCTGGTTCTTTGGAAAAATAGCATCATTAGTATGGTCTGTTTCTTTTGTTGTTGACTCTAAGCAATTTCTAATTGTGACTAAGAGGTGTTGATGCTATAAAAGAAAAATGACATGGTCAAAGGTCTTCTGCAGCTTCAATTTGGCTAACAAAAACAGCAGTTCAAGAAAATCTCTGAAATGAATCCCATGTACAATCAGAATAAGAGTTCTGTTAGCTTTCTGTTTTCCTCTGATCCATTAAACCTCTAAATATCACTGTGTGTTTATTTAAAAAAAATCTTTTTAATTGGACTTTACCTATAGTTTTCATCTACATGTATTTCAAACGATAGCAGAAGCTACTCTGAAATCAGTGGGCACAAGCACATCTACACGTGCTTTTAATGCACAGTAGTCTATTTTACTGTGCCTTAAAGCATCACATAAAAATGTTCAATGACACTAATGTACAGTAGGATAGGCTACTGCTCATTATCACTTATGCATATTCATTATCACCATGCATATTCTTTACTGCACACTCAGGCAGCTTAATGCACATTTCTTTAATACCTCATATTTGAGGTACTAAATTTAATGTGCATTAGAAAAAAGTGCTTTAATGCATGTGTAGAAAGACCCAGTGTAGCCTACACAATGTGCATTTTTACATGTGCTCTGGGAGGCATGGGCGGGGAGATTTAATTAGCGAGCTATGCTAATTAAGAGTGCCCAAGTGTCACATATATCCGCATCCTTTGCACTGCAAAATGACAATGGAGTGCTTTGAAGTAAAGCTTATTGAACAAGCCTTATTTCAGAGTGCCTCACCATCACTTTTCAGCACAGGGATGCTGATACATGTGACACTAGAGTCTGCTGGAGCATATTCATTTCTGTGCTCCAGCAGACCCAATTAATTGAGCCCACTCCAACATACTGGATTTCCAGTGCATCAGAGCCAGCTCCCTGAATGTGTATAGGACTATCACAGAATGCGGTCCTTAAGGATGGCCATGTTACCCCTAGGGCCCCTCGACTATGCCAATGCAGCCTGTTGGGTACCATCTATTCTCGCCCGCCATGTCTTGATGTCATTGTAATGAGTAGGGAGGCTACCTTTAAGCCTACTTGAGCTGGATGGACTTCTTTGAACCCCGTGGGTCTCATTTCAGACTAGATGTCCCAGGGACACCCCAGCCTTATGTACTATATGCATGGCTCCAACCACCCCTTTACCACTCCCCAAGCTTAGCAGATGGCATTAACATATTCTGGTACGGGACATGAATTGGCCCCTTTTGTCCTCTTTAGGCTCTCTGCAGCCCTGTTTCTGTGTGCGCCCCATTGGCACCTGGGTCTGTACACCCCAAATGCCGTGCCCTCACTGGCGTTGGGGTCTGTGCACTGTAGTGGGCCCCCTATGAGGCCTCCTCCTTCCCCAAATAGCTTTGTCCAAACCATCGGTCTTATAAAACTACAACCAAACATAAGCCCCTGGGCTATAACGTAAGGTGTGCATAAGGTGTGCTCTGCCCCTTTACATTACTAGAAGCAGAACTTAGTCAGGCCTCTTCCCTTCACTCACTTTACATGGGCTCCTTCCCCCTTGGCACTGGCAGAGAACTGCCATCCCTAGCTCCAGCCTGGTGTTTATATGGGCCCAGGGCCCTCCCCCTTTGGTCAGCTGACCCTGTGCAGGTACAGGTGCAGGCTAATTAGCCTTCTGGCTTGTTGTCGTGGTAACCTGCACATGGGCTTCTGTCTCTCTCTTTGGACCCTCTCCCAGGCAGTTTCTACTCTTCTAGGAGCGAGGCACCTTGGTGCCCTGCGACACATTTCCCCACTTAAGACTCAAACTCACCAGGGGGAGGGGTCCTTACTCTGTCACTTGCATTCTTCTCCGTAGGCTCCTCACGCTCTTGCTCATGCTGCCCAACGACTCAGGAGTGTGGTCTTCAGGTACCTCCTGCTCACCTTTTCCCCAAGGATGCACTGTGTGGGGTTTGATGGGAGCTACGCTGCCACGGGTAGTCCCCCCATATTAGCCAACTTTGGTAAGATGTCATTTCAGTTGGGCAGGTCTCCGGCCTTTTAGGGCCAATGGGATTCTCCTACACTATGTTCTCTCTCCACCACCAGCCCCCCAACTCCAAGCCTGCCAGTGGGGCAACCAGAACCTTCTCCCTCCTCACAGGAGAGTTCCCCTCTACCTGTTGGGCTGTCTTCTCCCCCTCAACTCAGGCTCAATTCTGTTCAACCACTATGAGCCCCATTCCTCCTCTCTGAACTGGTCATGGGGCCTCTTGCTTTCCTATGATTCCTTGCAAATTCATTAGCCATCCCCAGATCTCCCACTGCATTTTTAGGGCTTTTCAGGCATATTCTTCAGCCCAAAATTCTATTTTGCCTCAGCTGGTGGATCTGCCTCCCAGTCCCATAAAAACTCTTATGTAGGCCACACCCCTGACCCTTGCCGCAACCAGTTTCCATAGGGTTCACCACTTGATCTTCCTTGGGAGGTTATTTACATACACCTGGGGTATTCTCCCAGGCCTTTGATCTCCCTCTTGTTTAAGGGCCTTTGGCTCAGTGGAAACCCCAACTCCCTTATTTGGGTATGCAGCCCATGCCCAGGATGGGGTCTGTCTCAATGGGAAACTCAATGCCTCCCTTCCCCCATTATAAGACTTTAGGCCCAGCTCTACTTTATCTAAGGTCTCCTTGGGTGGTCACCTCCTTTTTCTTTCTTGCCTCTTGACCTGAGTTCCTTTCCTAGGCTCCCCTAATTTCTCTTTTCTGGGCTCTCTCTGTAGCTCACACTTCCCTAGGCTTCAAGCCACCTGTTATACTTTCCCTAAGTCTTTGGTGCTTTACCCTCTGCAGGCCACCTTGGTGAATTGGATCCCTGAACTCACTTCTCGTGCTGGGCTGCACCCCTTTCCTCACAGATGCTGCAAGTGCCATACCTGTTCCAGTGGGCTGGACTTGCTCTGGCACAGTGAACACCCCCTTGTCACATTTGCCAAGGAATTCCTCCAGAGTCCTTCTTACTCAGTCCATCTCAGCTGCATGGTTGTTCACCAGCTGTACCATCTCTGAACCAGGTGCTGCATGAGTGCTGATAGGATCTCTTCCCACATGGTTGTAGGGTCTATCCCTAGGGACTCCTCCATCATAGTAATCTCTGGCTGCACTAGGGCAGCTCTGTGTCATGGATTATCCAGGCCTAGGAATTTGGCTGTTCCAGAGGCTTCAGGACCTCTAGCCACATGGTCTCCAGCTGTGTCTCAAGTGCTATGCATTCCACTAAAAGCAGTCCCAGCACTACCATCTTCTCATTTGCATCCGAAGACCCTAGTGCTTCAGGCCTCTGCCCCATTTCAGTAAGTGTTGCAACTCCGGTGATGGCTGGCATCTCCATCTCACAGGGATTTGGGGCTCTTGTGGAAATCTGATCTGTCACCTCCCGTAGCTTTTTGTTTTCTGACTCCAGTACCTATGCTTGTTGTCTCGTGGCTTGTACTTGGGGATGTACCCACTCACTCTCTGTGCGTATTATTGCCTCTTTAGTTAAGCTGTCTTCCACAAGGGTACCTGTTTCCCACATTGGTTCCTTTCTGCCTCCACTCTTTGCAGTTGGATCCGTAACCCTTCATGCTCTTCTTTCATGGTCTCCACCTCCTTTTCAAGGGACTGCTTCAGGTTTTGTAACACTTTATAGTTCCGCATGCAGGCTTTCACTTTCTCCATCTCTTCTGCTATTACCTTTCTAGTTTCTTCAGTCTGGACATGTTTTTTAATCAGCTCATCTCGCAACTCTTTGACCTGATGTTCCGCCCATCTGCATTTTTGTTGCCAAGCCTCTAGCTCTTCTTGTAGTTCTGATATCTGGTCCTCCTGGTGGTGCAGTCCTGTCCAGAGGGCTGCTATGATGCCCTGAGACACCTCCAGCTTCCATGACACCTACTGCTGCACCTCAGGCCACACTGTGCCTGGAGGCTTTGACAATCATTCTGTCAGCTCTTTCTGCATCCTCTGCCATGCCTCTTCCTACTCCCAGCTCTTCTGAGCCACGTTCACAATAAGCTGTTCAAGTGCTAACGTTCTCTCAGCCTCTGCAGCCATCAAGTGCCTACTCTCTTTAGACCCCCCCCCTCCTTTTTTTTTTTTTTTTTTTTTTTTACTGGATGCACAACTCTAAATCAGAGATCCCAGCTACAGCTTGGTTTGTCTGGGATTAAGCCACTTCTAACTCCCGCTCTAACTGGGTTGCTTATTCCTGTAACTCGCCCACCCATAACAATAGTCCTCTGGTCCTAGGCCTTCCATGTCCTCTGCCACAGCCATAACTAGCCTGACATTATTCCCTTACTAGTCAGGGCCCAAATACTCCTCCCCGTACAATCTCTGGTGGTACCAATTTCCTGCTCAGCTCAACCTCTAGAGCTGTGGTGCCACTGCCTTGCCAAAAAATGTCTCTTAGAGTCTATTGTAGCCCAAAGGTTCATTCCCCTTTTCAGGGACACAAATTCCCATGCACAGCTGAGTTCCCAGCCAATGCTCCAATTTGTCACAAGATGGGATCCTCAAGGGTAACCATGTTCCCCTAGGGCCCCTCAACTATGCCAATACAGCTCACTGGGCACCCTCTATTCTCGCCCACCATGTCTTAATATCATTGTAATGAGTAGGGAGGCTTCCTTTAAGCCTAGTTGGGCATGGTCCAGATGAACTTCCTTGAACCCTGTGGTTCCTGTTTCAAAATAGATGTCCCAGGGACACACCAGTTTTATGGGCTATATGCATGGCTCCAACCACCTCTTTACCATGACCCAAGCCTCTCAGATGGCATTGACATTGACCAGTCTGGGTCTTGCTAAGAATTGGCCAACTTGTCGTCTCTGGGCTCTCCACAGCCCTGTCTCTGCGTGCACCCCACCAGTGCCTGGGCTCACTGCAGCCCTAGTGCCACACCCTTGCTGGCACCAGGGTCTGTGCACCCCAAAGGCCATGCCCTCACTGGCACTGGGGTCTGTGCACCCCCAAAGGCCACGCTGTTGCTGGTGCCAGGTTCCCCACGCTGCAGTGGGCCCCCTATGAGGCCTCCTCCTTCCCCAAATAGCTTCATCCAAACCACCGGTCTTATAAAGCTACAACCAAACATAAGCCCCTGGGCTATAACATAATACCAGCTGCATAAGGTGTGCTCTGCCCCTTTACATTAGTAGAATCAGAAATTAGTCAGGCCTCTTCCCTTCACTTACTGTACAAGGACTCCTTCCCCCTTAGCTGCTGGCAGAGAACTGCCCTCTCTAATTTCAGCTTGGTGTTTAGATGGGCCCAGGGCCCTCCCTCTTCTGGTCAGCTGACCTTGTGCAGGTGCAGGCTAATTTCCCTTCTGGCTGGTTGCCCTGGTAACCTGCACCTGGGCTTCTGTCTCTCTCTCTGGCCCTCTCCTGGCAGTTTCTGCTCTTCTAGGAGCAGGGCACCTTATTGCCCTGCAACAAGGACACCAATATTTGGGGAAGCAAGTGGTTAATTAGCAGTTTTACAAACACAGGTTTCTGAGATATTGGTACCTAATAGATATACCTCTTGATCTTCTGCAAAGAATAATCCTTACTCAAACATTAAAATTTAGAGGCGGTGTCTCTCTAGAAGTACCCTCATTCCATTGTTAAGTGAAATTCTTTACCCTAACCTCAGACAGAACTATCAATATTCAAGTGGCTCAGTACGATTAATCTTGTTTTTAGGTCATCACCATTTATAACACAGCAGCAGAGATGCCAATAGCTAGTAATGCTCAGTGAAATGGCGTATATGTAGTTGAGTTTTCACATGCATGGTTGGTTCAACTGGCTGGAAATGAAAAATGAACTCTGGAATCTCAGCTCTAGATCACCATTTCAAATCCAGCCAAAGGCAGTAGCTAAAGGAAATTTAAAAAAATCATTACAAGCTGTAGCAGTTAGTCTATTCAGTATTCACAAGGGAGTAGTTAAAAGTTGCTTGTGCTTTTCCAATGAAAAGGCTTTGATAAGCATATGTGTATTCTTGAGTTAATTATTGCAATGTCCTCTGTGGGGCTGACTTTGCAGTACCAAAGCCAATTGAGAGTTTTGCCTCTGATTTCAATAAGCTGTGGCTAATGCCATTGCTGACACCTGCTCAGAAGTTCCAGCTTGTAGACTGAGCTTTTGAACAGTGGTTGCTGAGCATGTCTCATCAAATATGTGAAACCAGGCTCTATTTAAGGTGTTGATATTAAATCTTAGCCATCTGAGATATTCCTTCTCACAGGGCTTGTCTACACCAGATACTTTAACGCACATTAGCCTAAGTTAATGGCATTATGGGCATTTGTCTACATGTGCATGGCCTTAACTCACGTTAGCTTAGGCTACTCATGCTTCAATCTGATACTTGCTAATGCATGTGCAAGTGCACATATAAGACTTGATGTGATTAGTTTAAGCATACTAATGCATGTGTTGATGTGACGTGGCACTAAATTTATTGCCAGGTCCGCCCAGGCATTAATGGGCCAGCCTGAGCCCACCCCCCAGGGCTCCTGGATGGCCATCTCTCCTGGTTTCAATTTGGGACTAAAGTTGGTCCCAAGGGCTGGCAGCCATGTGTCCAGAGGCTGGAGCTCCCCTAGTGACCACAGGGGCTCATGGCAGTACTGGAGAGACTTTAGTCCCAATTTTCTGTATGTGTAGATACCTGCCAAAAATTACTTAATGTACATTAGCTTAATGTGCATTAAATTTAGCCTTGCTTATTTGCACATGTAGACAAACCCACAATATCCATTCCCAGTCACAGAGATAAGATTACCCAAGATGTTTAAGTAAATTGGGGGGGGGCAGGAGGGGGAGGCTTCTGATAATTGCCAGTATCAGTACTTCTGGACTATGCTTGAAACCTGCTTTAACTGAGAATCCATTGTCTATTCAGTCAATGGAGCAAAAGTCACCTAATTATACACATTTCCTATAAAAATGTAGGATATATTCTTGGCTACTGTTTAATTATTTTTGAGGGGTTTTGTTATTTAAATGTACCTTCTTGTAATTCAGAGGAGTAGGTTGTAGCCATGTTGGTCTAAGGAGATATCATATTTACTCAAAGAACCTTGTCTGTCTATCTTTTATTAGTCAACTCAAATAGTTGGCAAAAAAATCTTTTTAGCAAGCTTTCAGATATTAAACTTTTGTCAGGCTGAGGAAGCATCTGCATTGGTGTGTGCTCTTCCTGGATAGAATGAGTAGTAAAGAAGCCAGAGGCTAGTATGCATGCAAGAAAGGCAGCCAGTGAAGATGTAAATTGAGGAGTCAGTCAGTGAGAGAGAGGCTGGGGAGGGGGTGTGGGGCAGTGCCAGCAGTTTATATTTGCATGATGCACCATTAATTATAATATATATCATTAAAGAGAAATGGTAGCTTCTTGTTGAAGTAAATTTTACCTGTTAAGCTACAAGCAGATCTTTATCTCACCCCCAAATCTTAAATAAGTTCATAAATATATTCATGGAGAAATGGAAAATTCCTGGTCTTGATTTTTTTCCCGCAGAAATCTTTAAGAGATTAACTGACTGGTGGTGTGCTATTCTGACCAAAATTTGCAATATAATTATTTTAGAAGGCATTATCCAAAGTGCAGGAATGAAAACATAATAGTCTCAGATTTTTTAAATGATCATAAGATATACCCAAAATCTTATTACACACTTATCCTTATGTGTTTTCCTGCCAAAGTACTTGGGAGACATTTACTTTTTTTGCCTTCAGACATAGATTTCTGAAAATAATAATTTGAGACAATAACTGATTAAGAGAGAAATAGGGCTGGAAAGGATCACCAGAGTCTGTGAAAGGCAGGATCATCCCTATCCAAATCATCCTATACAAATGATAATCTAAACTCTTCATGAGACTACCATCACCCTGACAACACAGACCTAACACCCTAACTTGCCATACACAAAGCAGGGGGACCATGACCATCAATGTCCTTCTTTTATGAAATGTTGTTGATATACTCAAGAGATTCCAGGTAGAGGGTGACATCCCCAACTACAGAGGAAGGCAAAAATCCCCGATCTGTACCAATCTGACCATGAGAAAAAATCCTTCTTAACTCTAAATATGGTGACCCTGAGCAGGGGGATAGAGGGCAGACAACACCTCTAGCCAGGAACCTCCAGTTTGATCCCAGCAGGAGCATTGGCGTACTCCAGTCAAAGTCCCCAGGCCCGGCTATAGCCAATACCCAAATCTTCTGAGGAAGACTTAAAAACACCCTGACATGTAAAAAGGGGGGTGGGGTGGGGTATTTGGAAATGAAATAAGGATTTTTTTTTAAGGAAAGAAGCTAGAGTTGGTGTCTTTTTAAAAAATACTTGTAATATATATTAGCAAAAACCTGAGCCACATTGAAAATGTAAATGTTAGAGCAAAACAAATTTTGGGTGGAAGTTTTAATCTTCTACAATAATACCAGCAATGATGAAAGTAAGAACAGCAGTTATTTGTAAAATGAAGGTCATTTTTGTTTTTAGAAACCATGATCAATTCACTATCTATTTAACTCTCTTGTACTAGCTTATGACAAGCCATAACACTTTAATTCTTTTGTAAGCCACTAACCTTGTCCAATGTTTTTTTTTTCTTTTACATACTTAGATAGAAACAAGAAATGGACATGGTATTGCACTCATGTTCTCATTAATTATGTGTAAAGAGGTAAATGCACACTCTCAACAGACTATAAAATAAGAGTGGCTTATATGTCTGGATTATATTCACTTTCTTAGATGAAGTACCACATTCAGTAAGCTAGGTAGCATAACCCCCAGGACATTTTTAGAACAAATGGTTTCCAAAATAAAATCCTTCATCTTGCAGGTATGCAGGCCTTTATTCTTCAAAGTAGTCAGTATCTTCTTCTGTGAACACACACTGGGCATATCTACATAAGATGTTTACTGTGGAGTAAACTAATTATCTCCCCAGTGGGAGCATCAATACAAGATACTTACTGCACAGTAATTTTCTCTAATACCAGTAGGGTGCCTTGTCCTGGCACTATTCCCCCCAGGAGCTGGGAACCAATCAGCATGGCAACTGGGGACTGGCTCCTGTTCTGACCTGGTGCTGTGCGGCTCCCAACTCCCCATAGGAGTGGGGAGCTGAGCAATGCTGGGACTGGTGAGCTCTTCCTTCCCTATTCAGCCAGGGGCTGACCAGGAGCTGTGCCACCAGTGAGACAGGTAGCAGCAAGCCACCATCTGGGTGTGTATTCCCCACCCATCCAGGATCTTGCTGCTAGCTATCTCACCAGTGGGGCAGCTCCTGGGTACCCCAGGCTGAGTGGTGATTCCCCATTGCACTGGGAGCTCACTGCTAGCTATCCCACCAGGTGATCATGGCAAGGGGCTAGGAAAGAGCTGCAGGACAGGAGACTGATTGGCCAATCAGGGCATTGGGCTGGGAAGCAGCAACTGTGGGAGGGCAAACTCCAGCTGACCCAAATCCTGAATTAAAGCTGCTCTTTTTTAGAACTTTTCATGACATATCCTACCGTGCAAAGCTACCATTTTTAAAAATGATCTACTGCCCTGTGGGGTTGTTGGTCCAGGTATTGGTGTTGAAAGCTTGGTCATTCAGAGGGAACTATTTTTAAACCTACTGCCATTGTCTCTCAAGCACCCTCATTCATCCCCATTCATTCAGGAACCAAGTTACATGGAAGGGGTAGGTGTGAGTCATGGGTTACACCACAAGGCATAGGGATAGACATTACAGAAGGCTTGACATTACTAGATGGAAACTTGACATGACTTATGCTAACTCACATATATTGGCCTAAAACAGTAATCACACAATATAAAAGCAGCAACCCCCCACCCCAAACAAACAAACAGAAAGCCCCCAACTCAGTACAAAACATAATAATTATCCATTATAAAACAGTGGATATCTGTATCAAAATATCAGGGCACTTATTTGCAAAGAGGGGAGAAAAGAAAAAAAAATACCTAAAATAAAATATTAAAGTTTATTCTATAGCTTAGCTTACTTATATTTATCTATAGGGAATAGAGAGGGAGAGAAAAAGTCAGAAATGGTTGGGGAAGGAGAGGAATGCATTTTAAAATAAATTTTAAAAAACTGAGGGTTTTGCTACTGTGAAAATTAAATACTTAGTAATGAAGTATTAGGCAGCTTAACATACTGACATGTTAAACAATTACAAAAAGCCCCAAACAAACTAGCAGCAGATGATTTCAATACCAGCATTGACAGTACCAACACCCATGATACTGAAGATGTCATAAATGAAATATAGGGAATTACCCCAAGTCAAGTTATTAATCTCTTGGGGTACCACAACTTTCTCACCATGGGCAGCCATCAGACTAGAACAGCAGACTTCACTTACAATAAGGATATTTTATGGGGTTTTTTATACTTTTACATGACTAATAGTAATTCAAGTACAAACTAATTGGCCTTTCTGCAGTGTTGGTTGTTTATTATTGGCCTTTGCTATTTTAAAACAGGGATGGGAAGCATGCAATACAGATGCCACAGGTATGTAGTGTGGGGGCCAAGTATAGCCAGTGGGGCTGTATGTACTTCGACCGATGGAGTAGAATTAGGCGCAGACATGTACTGGTTGAATTGAAATAACTTTACTTACACTACTGAAGTACACGGGCTTTTGTCGATGTACACAGTGTAGGCACCTTCCGTAAAAGTTGCAAACCAGGTAGAGCTCTAACAACACATCGATGTTTTCCAAGCGTGCAGGGTACATCGGGACAGTTGGCAACGGGGAGTCATCAGGCCTCCAAATTTGCTCCGAGATGCACATGGAACTCTCTTCTGAAGTACACGCGGAGTTCTCTGACTTAGGCGGAAACTGCTCTAGCTTTTATACGGCTAGCGAGCCAATTGATAGTCACCAGGTAGGAATAATTTACAATGATCCAATAGGTAGCGTGCATTTAAACAATGTGATTGCTAAACTTGGCGGACACTGTTCACTGCACCAAGGTTTTTTCCCACTGTACCAAGGGATTTATTGCACCGAGGAATCGCGTTGTGATAGGAAATTCCTCTGTGCCGAGGCACTTTTAATCACTGAGTACAGACATGTAGCACATGGCGCATCAGGGAGGGTGCAGGTACAGTGGTAGATAGGGCAGGAAGCAGAGAGTAGAGCAGCAAATCAAGTAGGGAGGAAAAGGAAGGAAGCAGAAAGCAGAGCAGTGCATCAAACAGGGAGCATGGATTTGCGAGCAGAGCATCAGATTGGTCAGGGGATTGGAGTGGCACTGGGAAAGGGTTGCAGATCTAGTTTGCAGCATGGCTGATAACAAACTTGACAAAAAAGGTTGGTTCCCACTGTTTTAAAGGGATTTAAAGGCTCACTTCTGATTCACACAATGCACATATACATGGAAGTAGTACGGTACTCATCATTGGCAATCCCTTGATTTGAGGATGATCTCTCCTACACTTCATGATAGGTCTTGGGGTGACTTAAGAGTTCAATCCTTGAGCCACAGATGGATCTGTAAAATTTCCGGGTCTTTCTATGGGGAAAAGTAGACTATAGGCTGAGATTCTTCTCCTTTTTCCTTCCTCTGCTCTCTCGTCTCTGTTTTGGAGGCAAGATACTTTGCCTTGAAACAGCTTGCTTCTAGGTTGAAGTCGCACTTCCACTGGAGTTGACTAGCCACCAGTTACTCTCACCTCTTGATGTTCATACCCATTTTCTAGAAGTATGCCTTCAATTTATCTTTGTAACATTTCCTCTAACCACTGCAAGATCTCAGGCCATAACTAAGCTGGGAATAGAGCATTAGTTTCGGGACTCAAGAGTCAGACATCTGCACACAGTCTGTTCTGGTGAAGCTGGTGCTTGAGGCTGCTGTTAGTAACTCTGGATTTAGAAAGGATGGTAACATTTGTGTGGCTATCAACCCGTGTGTTATGGAGGATTTTCTGCAGGCATTATCATCTCAAGAGCCTGGAGAAGTATCACCAACAATAGGTTTACCACATTTCGCATCTGTGAAGAAGAGTGAGGGTGATGACTACATTGTAGACCTGGATCTTAGTGTCTTTCTAGAATTCATGAAGACTATAGCCATGCTAAAGCAATTTCTGAAAGGAGGCACTTGTGGATTAGATCCTATGTTGGAGCTGCTCAAAATTTATTCTGAGAGATCTGGCTATACAAGGTAGGGGAAGCTCAACTACTTCCAGGTTTTTTTCTCCCCTCACTGGTAAATTGCATGGGAGGGTCATATTCATGGTCCAGGGCAAGCTGCTATAGTATGTGACTCTTCTCAATGGTGAGAGAGGCTCAAATTTTAGTAGGTTTCTGTAAAGAAACGAGGTTAAACAGGTAGATCCTGCCTGACATGAACCCATGCTAGTTGCCCTTCAGCATTATTTTCCTGCACTCTATCTTGCATTAGCAGGTGCATCAAGAAGAGGTCAAGGGAGATGATACCTCCCCTCTATGTGTCATTGGTCAGGCCACAGTTGGAGTACTGCATACATTTCTGGGTGCCACACTTCAAGAGGGATGTGGGCAACCTTAAGAGGGTCCAGAGGAGGGCCACACATATGGTTAGGGACAGCAAAAAATTGGAGATGATCTGTTTACCAGGGCACCCCTTGGAATAACCAGGAACAATGGCCACAAACTGACAGAGAGCAGATTTAGGTTGGACATCAGGAAGAACTTCTTTATGGTAAGGGTTGCCAGTATCTGGAATAGACTTCCATGGAAAGTAGTGCTCTTCCCTGCCTAAGGGGTCTGTAAGAGGAGGCTAGACAAGCACCTGGTTGAGGTCATATGACCCCAGTGCTTTTTTCTGCCCAGGGCAGGTGGTCAGACTTGATGATCTATTGGAGGTCCCTTCTGACCCTAACAACTATGAAACTATGATTTTTCCTGCTGTGGAAAAGAGAGCAATACCTTGATCGTTCCTACATGTAGACTTCTTTCTTTTCTTGAAGACAGCTATTATGTTGACATTCCTCAGGTTCCCAGAGATGCCTTCACTGTTCCAAATTCATAGACTAAAATTTGGAGTTTCAGTTCCAGTTTCTTACTGCCATCATTGTAGATTTCAGCAGGTATATCATCTAGTCCAGTAGCGTTATTCTTGGTTTCCTTCATGGCACACCAGACTTCTTCCAGGACAGGAGGGTTGATGAGGGATCCCCTTTCAGAGTGGGGAATGAACTTGAGGGCAATACCTATCACTGTTAACTCATTGTTCATGAGTGCCTCAAAGTTCTCTTTCCATCTGTCTTGGGTATATTGTCTTTGAGGAGCATCAAGACATTCTGTGATGGCAGGAAAGCAAGAGTATAGGAAGTTTGGTCATAGACAGCTTTCATTGTCTGGAAAAAAACTACGAATGTTATATTTTCCAGAAAAGACCTAGATTTCTTTGGTTTTAATCTTGCTACCACTGATTTTTTATTTTCCAGATTCTCCTTTGAGTTTCAGCATTGGGGAGCTGATATATCTGTTTCTTCTGCTAGAGTGAGATGTCATCTTGTAAGCAGAATAAGCCCTTTTCCTTTGGTCAAGGAGGTCTTGGATCTTAGTCCCGTTCATCAAACCAGTCTTGTTTTGATGGGTGGCATAGCCAATGGGTTCAGCACAGCTCATATGAACAGCAGTTTTAAACCCCTTCCATAGTTCCTCAAAGTTATGTTTAACTGTGAACAAGGCAGACAGCTTTTCATGGATATATTAATGGAAATCCTTACAGACCTTTAGATCTTATAGAGATTTGGTGTTAAGAGTCCTTCACATTGCTTTTGGTCATTTTCAGGGTTTTGTAGCAACCAGAGCAAGTACATTGCTACTACTTTGTAATAACACCCGATAAGACTGGGACACGTGTTCATTAACAGGACAGTCACTCTAATAGTGTCAGTTAATTTGCTGCATCATAATCAAACTATTTGTTTGTGATGTTTTGATTATTAAAAACAATGGGTTGTTATAAAGACAGTTTGTTATATTATGATATGTTTTGTCCCCTTAACACACACTGGGCTTGGATAGATGTAACAAGGAAAACACCATTTCAAGGATTAAAGATCACTGTTAAGGATATCATATCTATCACCATCATTTTTGCCATATACAAATGTCAATTTCCCAAACCATTATTTAAAATTAATTTCAATATCTCTGTCTGTAGTTGCTCTTCTGTCCTCTCACTCACCCAATATAGAATTACTGTATATTTTCATATTACTCTTTCCTCCCACAAATTCTCTTCAACAGATGAAGTATTCATTTATTTTACTGAATTTTATGTATTCAACAAATTTATCTTGCTTTTGCAAAAGCAATTGTTACTTACATTTCTGTTCCTTAAAATTGCTTTTAATTATCTTATCAGACTTTATAGGAATAGAAAATGATTGGATAGGCTGATTCATGAGTGTATTCTTTCTTATAACTGTGTAGGCTGATGAACTCTATTATATATGAAGTATTTGAAAACCTTCAGAGAAATGCAAAGGCTGCACCCACCTAATCACCAGCAATATAGCAAGGATAGCATACATTCTTTAGAATATTTTTGCACACTTTTTTATTAGGCTTTTTTCCACTTCCATAAAAGTTATCACACTTTTAAAGGCTGAAGATCTTATACACACCCCATTTTAAAAAGAAACCTTGAAAAAAAACATGTTATGGATCCAAGTTTGGTGGCATTTTGATTGAACTAATAATAAATATACTCTGACTCTGCCTAAATCTCAAGTTTGAGAATAAGGGAAATACCTTGGACTTGATTTGTTTGTTTGTATTTTTCCTTGTCTGACATTTGTAAGAATGTTTAAGTTTTCTGTGTATTGGATTTTTGCTCCATGTAGTTTGGACCATTGTGTAGTAGTGTAGTTTGGACTATTGGGCCTGTGCAAATAGGGAAGTATTCAATTCAGATTTGGATTCATCTGATTCAGAGGACAGCGATTTTTTTTGGATCACTGTCTCAAATTGATTCAGCTGAATCATCTTCGGAAGATTTGTCACTGATTTGGAGAGATTCAGAGATTTGGCCATAGTCTATACTGGCTAATCACTGAAATACCTCTGTCAGTCACTTTTTGGCTGATTTGAATAAAAATTGCAAGAATGGTAGCCCCTTCTGTGGGCATGAGGCCTGCCAAGCTTCAAGGAGGTAGGTGTAGGGGTTTCTGGGAAACTGTACCTCAAGCTGCTGACAAGCAAATTCATGCTACATGTATGTGTTAAGAAGCAGTGGGGTGAACACTGCAGTCGTGCTAGCCCCTGCTGAGGTCTTGAAGCCTTCCAGGTTTCAGAGAGACAGGTGCAGAGGTTTCTGGGAAACTGCACCTCAGGCTGCTGACAAGCAAAACTAATGACATGTGTGACACTGCAGATATTAAGATGCACCCTCACTGGTGCTGAGGCCTCTACACAACACGGTAGTGTGCCCCAATGAGGTCTCCTCCTTCCCTGCAGCCTCATGTCAGTCCACCACTTTAGATAACAACAGGTAAGCAGCACAGCAGCAGTTGCAGCATCTTAGACAGCCAAATTGTCACAGAGCCTCTCTTTCCTTTCCTGTAGGAGTTTCTTCTCCAGCAGCTGTGAGAGAACTCTCCCTGCCAGCCCCAGCCCTGGGGTTTAGATGTGCCCAGGGCCCTGTGTCCTTCTAGTCAGCTGACTGGGAACAGCTGCTAGGGGTGTTGGTCTAAGGACATGGCACTGGCAGACAAGGTTATTTGGGTCAATCTGGTATCTTTTAGTAGACCAACCGAATAGTTACAGGAATATATCTTAACAAGCTTTTGGGCTGAATACCCCTTGGCAGGCTGAGGGAACACCTGCAGTTGATGTGTGTGTGTGTGTGCTGTTCGTGGATGGAAGGAATAGTAAAGAAGGCAGAGTCTGGCATGCAATGCAGGCAGGAAAGCCAGTCAGGCGTGGCGGTATCAGGGGGTGAGAGAGACAGGCTGGAGTAGGGGGCGGGGGAAGGGGATGTAGCAGGTAAAAGCAGAGAGGTACCAGAGGAATCAGATGTCCAGCAGGTTGTAGTGTATCATAAATCCAATGTCCATATTAAGTCCATGAGGTTCTGTACCTAGGAGGTTGATGAAGTGAAGTTCATAGGCCCAGCTGTGAAAAGTGGTTTGTAAATTCAAACAACCATCAAGCCTCATCACCAGAAGCCAGCTTCCTACAGCTCAAAACAAAACCTGACAACACATCTCCAGTTCCCCCCACAAACATCACACCAGAATCTATCAAAGACAACAATACCCAACTACCTGCGGGGGCATATTTCTCACAAAAAAATCCCACTGTCTCTCTCCAGCCCTCAGGCCTGATTCTGAAAGCAAATTTGCAAACTACTTTTCACAGAAAAGCCTATGAGCTTCATTTCATCAACCGCCTAGGTTCAGAAACTCCTGGTATCAATATGGACATTGGCTATATGATACACTACAATCTGCCTGACATCTGAATCCTCAGGTACCTCTCCACTTTTACCTGCTACATCTCCCTACCCCACTACCCCAGCCTCTCTCTCTCTCTCACCCCCTGATGCCTCCATTTCCCTTTTCACTGACTGGCTTCCTTGCCTGCATTGCATGCCAGTCTCTGGCTTCTTTACTATTCCTTCCATCCAGGAACAGCACACACACACCAACTGCAGGTACTTCCTCAGTCTGACAAAGGGTTTTTCAACCCAAAAGCTGGCATTCCAGGCTGTTAAGCTGAGCTCACATGGACCCTCACAACTCCACTACAACCAGCAAGCCTCAGGCCTGTCAAAGATGTGATGGGTCTGGGCTTTCCCCAGCCAGGACTGTGTGCTTGCACATGGTGGCTGGAGGTTTTGGTACCTCCTACCCACTTTTCACCATAGGAATCCTTGGTCCTGGCATTTCCTGCAGCTGTTGCACTACCAGCAGTACCCACCAGGCCTCCCAACCCTGGAAGAGTGCAGTTTTATTGGTCATGCCCAGGACCTGAGGCTGCCTTCTTCTCCATAGTTCCAGCCCATACCTTCAAGTTCATCCTGGCATGGGAGCTCACAAGGGACATGTTCTTACCCTGCTGGCCGGTGATGCAGTGAGTTTCACCTTCAGCTCTGAGACCAGGGCATTAACTGGTTTGAAAAAATAAAACAGAAATAGATGTGGATGGAATGAGGAGGGTGGCACTCAATCCATCTGCAGGTGGAGCTTGGGGAACCCCAGCAGTGGAAGTTCACCTTGAGGAACAACAGGTGCTTCACCAAACCAGGCTCCAAAGAGGTGCAGTGGGGTGTCACAACATTCCCAGCAATGTTGAACGCCCTCTCACTTGGAACACTAGTTGGTGGACAGGACAGGTGTTCCTGGGCAACTGTGGCCAGATCCTGCCACATATGGCTGCAGGTTGCCTAATAGGCCAAAGGGTTGTAGTCCAGAGGCTCCACATGCTTGGCAAGATAGGTAGCCACCAAAGCCTTGGAGCTACCTGCCTGAGCCTGGATTTGGTGCATCTGGACACCAAGATGGAAGCCATGCCCTTGGTCCGTATTGGCAGCAGCTGGAGGAGAGGAGACTGGTTGGTGCTGGTGCTGGGAATGCTAGCATGGGAAAGTGAATTCCCCTCTTTCACATCCCCTTGCCTCTGCCCTTCAGCCTCCCTGACTGTTCACCAGCACCTTCATCCAGTGATCAAGGGTTTTGGTGCTGCCAGTGCACATGCTCCCCTTCACCCGTGGGTCACACATGCCCACCAGCATGTGGACCATACTGGACTGCAACAGATCCAGCCATTTCCTGATGCCCTCCTTCAGCCACCTCACCAGTGCCTACACGTCTGGTGACAATGGCTTGCCCCAGCCAGGAACATTTCCCCTGAAAATTGTTCATTTGGTTCTCAAGTTCTCACTATAGGGATCACCTGGATAAGGAGAGCATTGACAGTGCTGAGGGTCTTGGTGGCCTCAAAGGAATGGCTTGTGGACCACCAAGATCTAGGAGATGGTATCCCACTCTGCTTTGTTAAGGGGGCCACTGATCCCAATCTCCTCTAGAAAGGCCATCTCATGGATGGCCCTCTGTTGCTGCACCAGCCTTTCCAGCATCAGATATGTGGAGTTCCACTGAATCTCCACATCCTGCATGATTTTGTGCTGCAAGATGTTCAGCTCTGCCTGTTTCTCCCACAGCATCTTGCTCACCTTGATGCTGTGGTGGAAGTAGCCTGCCACCTTCCTGCACTTTGAAATCAGCTAGGCATTAGTGAAGGTGCCATCACCAGCAGCCCTGCCCCCCTCCAAGGCATCCCTAACTATGAGGTGCAGTTTGTGTGCCACACAGCAGATGCCAAAGTTGGCATCATGGATGGTCTTGACCACATTGGCATCACTGTCATTGACCATGAACCTGTGGGTGAGCTCGCATTGCCCAATAAGCCACCCCTGCACCATGTGGTTCATGGCCACCACCTTGCCGTGTGCGACTCATCCATCATCTTGGCTTGAAGGAGAGTCCACCAATGGCCTGACTGACCACACCAGTGCCTTGTGGGGGAAAGGGAGGTGTGATCTCCACCCCAGCTGCTCCAGATGTCTGAGGTGAAGTGTAAGGCTACCTGTGGCCCTGTCTTGTGCAGCTTATCCCTTAAGTGCTCCCTGCATGCTTCATACTGGCAGGGCACCACCGTCCTGCTAAAGGCAGTGCATACAGGCACTTGGTAGGACGGGACCATGAGTGCCATGAGCCACCTGAATGGATTGGATAGGGATAAGTAGAGGGATTCTAGTTAGAAATCTGCACCTAATCCTTTCCAAGAGCAGAAACTAGCAGGAAACTGGCTAGGTAGGAAGCCATGCCAGTCCAGTACCTTTCAGATGCTGTTGCTCAGGCAGAAACAGTTCACAAAAGGCACAGAAAGTATTCAGACCAAGGTTTATATGCTGTTTCTATGTCCCTCCCCCAGAGCACTGTGATTAGAAGGGGACTCAGGGAAAGATCAGTCACTGGCCAGCTAGAGACATCAGTCTTCCCCCCCCCACACACACACACACACTCCACCTCCCTCTTCTCAGTTTTTGTTCCCCTGATAGACTGCCTTCCAGTACTCTGAATCTTTTCTGAATTGATTTAGAGGCTCTGAATCGTTTCAACAGGGAGGTTTTCCTCCTGATTTGTTTTGGATTCAGTGATCTGGCCTCTGAATTTGGCTGAAACTTCTCCAGATCAAATTGCAAACCAAAGCTTTGCACATCCCTACCCCTATCCTTGAAAAATATTGGCAAAATATTGCAGAAAAATCTGGAGGAAAAATACGCATTGCTTTCTGATATCTGAATGATTGACATTGACAGCATTTCAAATTCTATTTTGTCCGTGCAAAAGCCTAGAAGGAAAGCAAACATTAAAAGAAACTAAATTCCAGGATAGTGAAAGAGTTTACTGTGGTTTGAGATTTATTTTCAGGATTGAGCACCTATGACTCTGGACCCTGGTGACAATTGTTGACAAATGATGCCATTAGGAATATACTGTGAAGTTTGCACCTCCATAGGAATTTCACTGAAGTCTCAACAATTTAATCAGAAGAATTTTTCTTCAATATAACTTAATTCTTATCTACATGTAAATAATTGAGGAATTTCTTATATAGTCTTATGTACTGGTTAACACAAATTTACCACTGCTTTATTTCATGTATTCAACTTCCTTTTATTATATCTAGCAAACCCACATTTTTCTTTTTCCAGCTAGGACTTTTGCAATTATTTGAACACTGAGGTTAATAGTGATTGATCTCATATTAAAATAACAAAATCCATCCTTTTGCATACTATAGTTATGAGGCCATCTAAACATAAACCTGCCCCATCTGCTAGCACAGTTCACCTTCTCTATAAGAAGCATATGATCAGGACCTTTAAAGTCAATTTTCTGGTGGAATAGAAAAGAAAGATACAGAAAGGAAAGGATGCAGGAAGTAGGTATTTTTGATTCAGATAAAAGGCAATTTAAAAGAAAAAAAAACTAGTATTTTTAAATTTGCAAGATTAGAGAAGGGAAAATATTTTTCTTTCTTGCTACCAAGACTAGCACATTTAACCAACAGCACAATAAGTTTGTCTTAAATCTCTAGTGAAACAAATATCCTAACTCTAAAACCAGTGGAACAATAGAACAAGCTGGGTAGGGAATTTGTGTAACATTTGAAGGTCTTTAAGAAGATAAGCATTTATCTGGAATGGTTTAGGAAGAACTAATTAGTTCTTCTAACTTCCTTAAGGAGAAATGGACTAGATGACCCTTGAATTACATTACAGTTTTAGGTATATCCACCAGTGTTCAACTTTCAGGAAACTACCCTATTCCAATAATTGCCTCAAAATGTAAACGCACCTTCTGCGTCAAAACTGAAGCAGGGTGGGTTTACATGAAATGTACTGTAAAGCTAAGCAGTAAAATCACCACCATGTATACATGCAGAGCTATTAGAATGGAGTAATCTAATGAACTCTGCTATGACATAGGACAGGGGTCATCAAGCCCTGGCACGCATGCCATTAGTGGCATGCCAGGAGGCATGCAAATAAATTGGGGGTTTTTTGTTCTTTTTTCAAGTTGCTGCTCCAGACTCTCCTGTTCAGTCACAAGTCTCAGCACTACAGCAGGCCCCGGGAGGAGCCAGGGGAGCGCAGGCAGGGAGGGAGGCCATCTATGCTCTACTGCCCCACCCCTTGCTCCTAGGCTGTTCCCTCCATCCTGGCTGGCCCCTGGAGAGAACTACCTAGGCAGGCAGATGGCCTGTCCCACCTGGGTGGGGCAGCACTGCAGTGCTGAGTGCTGGGGTTGGGTGGTTGGGACAGGGTCTGTGTGGCGTGGGTGGAGGCGGCACAGGCAAGCCAGCCCAGTCGGTCCCCTAGGAAGGTAGGGGCTGCGTGGGAAGTGGAGGCTACTCTGGGGCTCTGCAGGCTTAAGCTGTGGTATGCAGCTCCTCAGGGATGGGCCACAGCCACCCTGTGCACGTGTGTGGATCAGGATCCCGGGCTCAGGGGGCTTCCCTCTCTGGAATCAGCCACCTGCATGCTGGGAATAGTGCAGGTAGGGCAGAGCCATCCCTGGTGCAGGGACCTGACTGCAGAAGCCCCCTGGACCGTGGGAACAGCCATTGCAGCTGTCTCAGCCTGCCTGAGCCCCAGCCTTGCCCACCTGCAGCTGCCCTCAAGGGCCAGGGCTGGGGCACGCACTGCACAGGGCCAGTGCACTGCAGGCTCCCACCTGGCTCAGCCTTGAGCACTAGCTGTGGTGGCAGTTCCCGGAGCCCAAGGAACAGCCTGCAGCTGCAGCTCCCACTTGAACAGTACCCAGCTCACAGAGACCACACAGGGAGCTTCCTGGGCCTGGCATCCTGCCCCAGCCAGGCAGTGTCCCTTCATGGGCAGGGTGGCTGTGCCCCATCCCCACAGAGCTGCACAGCCCATCTCGGCCCCACTTCCAGTGCTGCTGGGCCCCCCACTGTAGTGGAGCCCTGAGGCAGTCCCCAGTCCCTGCCTGACACCAGCTCTCTATTTACAGTAATAACAACTAAAAATTAAAAAAAAAAACATTAATGATTATTAATAGTATGAAATATGCAGTGCATTCTGTCATGTACCCCCTCCATCCTAGTTTTGCCTTTGTGACATGCTGGCACTCTGGCACCTTACAAGGTAGACATTGTGTTTTCTTCTGCACTCCAGCCAAAAAACGTTGCCCACACCTGGGATAGTACTTCCAGAAACAACTAAAATCCTATGATGGAGTTACTTCCTCTAATGCAATGGACATGTAGAGGCTAACTGAATAAACTTCAGCACAGTTTACATCTCAGTTTATTGCTCCAGGGCTCTGCATCTGCATCTGCACTGGGAGCAACAGCACATTGAGCTAGGGTAGAGGAGCTTCAGTTGACAGGGAACCGTGGGTGTCAGTCTGCCATCCCACAGTTGTTCTGACCCATCTCAATGAGCTGCAGATGGACTAGTTGGGCAAGTGTACTTCAGTGCCAAGGCTACCTGGCAAGCAGCCCTGGCACTGCAGCACTGTTGTGTCCCAGCTAGCCTGTTTGGTGGCACATTGAACTGGGTTGGAGCAGCCCTGGGATGGCAGGCTGGCCCCCAGAGCTTCCTGCCAGCTGGGACTACTCTGCCTAGCTCAATGTGATGTGCTCCCAAGTGCAGAAGCAAATGCAGAGCCTGGAAGCTATAAACTCAGACATGAACCATGCCAGAGTTTATTCAGCCACATTAACTGCATGGGTAGACATGCCCCGCCGACTAGGTTAGTAGTCCTTTAAAAGTTTTGTAATTTTTTTTAATTCACTCCATTTTAATAGTAAGCAGAAAATAGAGCAATAATAACTATGTAGTTGGTTATTTAACATGTGTTGGTATTTTCCTGTTTTAATTTGTATATAAAAGAATAAGTGACCAAACCATTACCAAGCTAAAATTCCACAGTTCCTTCAAAGATTGAGAACTGGCTCACATGCTAAAAAATAAGAACTTGTAAGAAGACTGTGTATCATCTAGATTCAGTTCTAACGAAATGGCTTCCCAACACAATTTCTGTTAGCAACATAGGCCACAATCCTGAATATTGATGATCTATAGCATCTTTGCAGATCCCTATTGATCTGATTAGTTTCAGGCTCTGGATCCAATTTATTTGTGCACAAATGCATGAATGTCAAACCCTGATATACAACTGACTCTTCTGGAAGACCAGTAGAACAATGGATTAGCTATATAATATTTTATAAATTCATATTATATTTATATGATATGAATTATATTATTTGATTGAGAATTAAGCAGCATTTTACAGGGTGGGGCAAAGGAAATATACTTAAGTGCACAAAAGATACATCATTATCATCACTGTTTCTAAAACCTACAACATATTTTCCTACATTATACGAAGCTATTACCTGCACAAAATTGAGGTAGTTCCAGATACCTATGTACACACTACTACTATGCATACTGACAATTATCAATGGAGGATCCTCATCAAGTAAATAGTCAAACACAATAATAGTCAAATCTACAATACTACATTTGAACTGCCCCTTAAAAAAACAAAACTATACAGTGTCAATATATATGCTAACATTAAAATTCCAGATTATAAAACAAAAAAGAAATGACAGAGAGCATCCAACTTCCAGATACAGCAAAGAGGCAAAGAACCATGTAAAACATTAACAGAAATCCTGGAAAATAGTCCTGGACAAGCCTTTTATTTAAAAAAAGGTTTCTTTCTGTTTATTGAAAAGTTAACTGCATACTCTAGGCTAAGCTGTACCTGCTCTAACCTGGTTTCCCTGAAAAAAAATCATGTCTTTCTTAGGTTTCCACATGTTACATAATGAACTAAGAGCAAAACAACCCCTAAAAATTATAGGTTGCAACCAAAAAAAAAAAAGGAGCAAGTCAGAAGTTTAAGGTTTCTGCAGAACTTAATACCTGACATCAGTTATTTAAAAAGAGCTTAAACTTGAATGAGTCAGGAATAATACAGCTGAATCACTCAGGACTAAATGCCATAATAGGAATTTTAGTATAATCTTTTATTTTAAAATCATGGACATTATTTTAAACTCTGTAATTCCACGTTTAAGATGACTGAAGATGATTTATAGTGTCAGAATATTTGAGTTTAAAAATAACGACACTAAAATAGTATGTTAAAGAACATTATTAGAATTGCAATATCAAGCACTTCTAATTAAGGAAATGACAGAATTCAGGTAAACGATGCAACCTTAATTTGTCCCCTTTGTGCACATGCCACAAAATAGTTCTTAATAAGACAACACACAATTTTTTTCACAGACCTTGTTTAATTCATTCCATTGAATAAATGGTACTCAGTTAATGGGTAGCTATTTTCATTTGCTTCTTTAAAAAAAAAAAGTCCTTATTGAGTGGCTCTAGCTTTACTTATTACACATTAGTACTTTAACCCTGCTCTAAAGGGAGCATAATTAATTTCCTCATGGGTTTATCATTTAAGTCCTTCTCCAACATGAAAGCAAATTTGCTTTCATAGCACCTCGATGAGGTAAGTGCCCATTTTAGCAGTGGGAAACTTGAACATAGAGGTCAAAAGTATCCATTAATTTTAGAAAACAAATCTGAAACACCAGGGACTTCAGCATTCAGCTTTGTTTAGGAATTTGTATATTCAAGTACAAATTCACTTGAGTTATACTAAGTGTTCACAACTGTATCTTGATTCCCAGTCCTTCCAAAAATAAAGTAATACTCAGGCCCCCTCTGCATGTTACAGGTATCACACAATTAATTTAGACAGGCTACATGTTCAAATGAACTATTGTGCTATGAAAAGGTCAAACCAGCTATAAAGCTATTGCTGGAAAATGTGGAATAACTTTATGGCTCTTTGCTAGACAGCTTTAATTTGCATGTGTAGCAGGTTCTGCCACTACAGCTGGGAGATATACAGTGAATGAGGCAGGAGATTACAAGAAGAGAAAGGATGATCTCTTGTTATGAGAGTTGAATGCTCCGAAGTATTGGATACTACCCTTGATTCTGTTACAGAATTCCTGAATAATGTTGAACAAGTGACTTAAACCAAACTTTTCAAAGGTGGAGAGAGGTAGTTCGGTGTCTGAGTCTGAGGTACGTTACTACCCTACCTTCTACCTGACATCAGACTGACTGACTTGAATATGCATAAGCTTTCATGCACAAGAGGTTACTTTATCAGATGCATCAGGTTCATCAGGAACGTGCTATTTCTCGTGAACGTATGCATCTCTGGGTCAGTTTACCTATAAGGTACATCTCTACTCCCTCTTCTTTTCAAACATGGTTGCTGATTAGGGGCAGGCAAAGCCATGATGGGCTCTTATGTGTGAGTCACACAATCATGGTTCCTGCCATGCCATACATGCATAGCAGGAGTGACTGAGAGATCACAGATTATATCCCATCATACCTTATTGCTAGTGCAAGGGGAGCCTAATCTAAATAAGAAGCAGACTCCTATGGCTGAGAGTCCCTTCAACTGCAGGACTCCCACCCTAGCTGTGCACAGTACACCCCTATGGCTGCGAGCTCAGCCAGCCAATAGGCACCAGGTTACTCGATATCCCAGTATCACTGAAGGTGTATCCCAGTGTAACAGGGATCCCTAGTTTCCTGTTACAATCATATTATATTTTCCCTCAAACTTATGGCCTGCAACAAAACAGACAGGGTCCTACACAACAATCTTTTTCACTACAAAACCTTCATTCATCCACTGCGCACTGAAGGAGGCAGTGAGTTTGGGGGAAAAACATAATGTGATTGTAACAGGGAACCCCTGCCCCTGTTACTATGATACCTTCAGGAAGTAAAGGGCTGGGGGGGGTCCAGAAGATAATGAGGGCATTGACAGCACCAGGTCCAGGGAACTGAAGGGCCAATCAGGGAGCCAGAAGGAGTGCCCTGAGTCATATAAATTCATTCCCCATGCTAGGGGGTGGGGATGGTAGGTGAGGGTGAGGAGGGCAATGGGGATGCTGGAACAGTCTGGCTCTACAGGCTGCAAAAAAGAGCTCTGATGCAAGACAGTGGCACAAGGCAAGTTGATTAGTGCCTAAGCATGGATGGAGAATGAAAAGGTCAGAGACACTCCTAGTTGACAGAGAAGGAAGAACCTTTCACAGATAGCAAGCTGACATTTATGGAGGTTTTTTGGCATGTCCAGAGGATCCAACTGTGACTGTAAAGGAATGGAGGTGGCCACAAACTCAGGCACCTGAGGATACCATTCAGTAGCAAGCACTTGAGGTTAATACCTCAGGGGAGAAGGGCAGGGACTATAACAGTGCAAGCATACACCAGGCAGGGGAATTGTCAGCAAGGAATGGCTAAGGCCAGAGGCTATGACTGAATAATAGACCTAGTAACAGGGCATGCCCAGAGAGAAAAAGGGATTGGGATGTGCCATGGGAGACCCCAACAAGGACCCTGAAACCCATGCAAGTATATCCTTAAAGGAGCAGTAGATTGAGTAGGTTAAGAGGCCCAGATGTAGAAGAAACAGTAGTTTGAGTGGGTATATAAAACCAGAAGAGAGGTTTCATAATATACCCATAGACCTGTGAGGACTTCTCCTACAGGAACAAATCTAACGTAAAAGTCCTGGCAGGTAGGAAAAGAGAGGTGAAGACTCACAGCAGGCATGTGGATTCTGGCTTTTTTTTTTTTTTAACATATTTGATTTCACAACAGTAATAATATTCCTTCAACCTAATTATTTATTTAATAAAACAAAGAAAAAATTCCAAACTCCATTGTTGATTTCCAATTGACAGCCACATAGTTCATCAGTAGAACTGGGAACTAACAAAACAATAGAAAATTCAAGCTGTCATTACAATCTAGTTGTGAACCAGCACTTGTGGGGCAGGTGAGAGTTTTTTCAAATATTTGCTGGCAACAGAGGAAACCTGAAACACGAGAATCCTGGACTGTACTCCAAAGTATAGAGGGAAGGACTCTCTAGGCAAATCACAGGTGTTCAGTTTCTACCATGAGCACCAAACCATACAGACATGCAGACTTTTTCTTCCAGAGAAAGAACGGACTGTCTAAGAAAAAAAATAGCTCGGTAACAATCAGGCCTAAATCACGCCTTGGAGAGTTTATCTTGGTAGCTTGAACATCTACTTACTTTCCTCTATGTGAAAAGTACAATGGAGAGGAGAGTACAATAAGCTAAGCTTGCTGTGTGGGACTGCAGCAGAGAGCAGGCTGGCCATTAAGCAAAAGAAATACCCCTGTGGGTGGCAGAGGAGACATCTGACCAGAAGAGGCAGTGCTTATAGGCATATAAGCCCAGTGACTGGAGCAAGGAGGTCCACCTGGTTCTGTAGATCTCAGGAGAAGGAGTTCCTAGGAAAGAGGGGCTTCAGGAAAGGCCCACAGATACCCAAGCTACTCCAGGGAGCTAGATAGAGACAAGTAAGGGGGAAGTATGGCTTGTCATAGTGCATTGACCTACTGGAGATAAATTTTAAGTTGAAAACAGTTTGTTCATAGTTAAGCTTAGGACCTGAAGACTGTGTTGTGGCTATGGGTGCATTATGCATGCCACAGGTGAAAGGCGCCCAGCATAGAGCCCTGTAAGGATCACAGACCCCATGGGGCTGAACACCATGACACCAGGACAAGGGCCTAAATTCCAAGAAAGTGAGACAGGGATGGGACCCAGAAGACAAGGCCTGAGGCAGTGGACCTGGGCTGATGGGGCACAGGCAGAGAAGAAGGGTCAAAGCCAGGAAGGCTGAAGCTCCAACAATGTTTTTAGGCCTGAAAGGGCAAGCATTGCACTGGGGCCAGGGGAGCTCCTCCAAAAGATAACACCAGAGATGCATGGTTGTGGTGATAGGGGAGGATGAGTTATCACCTCTAAGACAGCTTGTGTCCTACAGCACAGATAGGGCCATGACTTAGAGCCATAGGAGTAAGACTGGTGCCACTTGGGTATGTGGAATTTCCCCCTAGAAACCAAGAGGAGTAGAGCCTGAGGAACGGCTCCTTGCCTTCACAAGACTAGCATCACTACAGTGGGGCAGCTTCTCCCATGCTCCTGCAGACCAGGAAGTGAGAGGAGTGGCAGCCGCTGCTCCTTGCCCAGGGCAAGGAAGTTTGCTGTCTCTGCTGCAACACTCCTGGTGTCTGACCACAGCAGCTGACTGTTCCTTCTCCTTCTCCCTGCAGTACTCCAGGTCAGAGACTTCTCTTGCATGGCTGACTGGCAGGTTGAGTGGGCACTCTCCTAAGGTAGGCACTCTCCTGGGTCTGTGGCAGCTGCTGCCTTTAAGCAGCTGCCAACTATTACTTGACAGCCTGTCCCTTTCCCAGGCAAGAGAGATGGCAGACTGTCAATTAATAGGGTTCCCTAAGAGCAGAGAAGGCTCAGGGAGCAGCCCACTATGGCCCCCTGGTTGGAGAGCTTGGTTGTAAAGCTCTCCAGCCATGCCATTGAAGGAACATCTGTATAATCCAGATGCCCTGCTATTTTTCTAATAGTAGAACTGAAAGTATGTCTTCAGCCTTAGCAGACTCAGACTCTTCATCTGCCATCACTCTGCTTCCTTCCTGACTTTTTTTTCCTCTCCCATACTATCTCATTGTCTCTGTCCTAGGTTCTTGCATAGCCAGACTACCCCCACCCCCAGCCCCAACTTCCAAGTTCATTAACTTAGCCCCACTTATCCTAAACCTTAACTTCTTCTCCCTATCCCCAAGCATGGTCTCTTTCACTAGCCATTTGGACCTCCCTACTTCTGACTCCAAATCTTCAGTCTTGTTAAAATATTGATGACACCAAAAGTAAAAAAGGTCATTTTGGATCAACCTAAATGCTTTATTTAATTGAAAACACAATATTTTGTTTGAAATGCAAGATTTTTGTTTCTTTTTATACTTTTTGCCTTAAACATAAAACTGAAAAGAATATGGAGACAGATATTTGGGGTTGAAAATAGTTAGCATGTTTCATTTTGAAAACTATAAAAAGAAATATTTTAATTGTTTGAAAATTTTTCAGTTTTCATGTTTTGTTTTCAGAGCTTATTCTTTGGTGAATCTCAAATAGTGTAGTGGGATTTCCTTCCCCCCCCCCGCCCAAGTTGTTTCTTGCCATAAAAAAAAATTCCCCTTATTTGATTTCAATATATTTTAGCTTCTCCTAGTTTCAGATACCCCTATTAATTTCAAAGCAATAGATAATAGTAGTGTTAGTTGTGTACATGTGCCCCAGAAACTAATTGAGAGAGAGTTGTGTTTTATAGAACTAGAGAAAGAAGTAAACACAATTACAATAGTCTTACTGGGAACTAATTATGGCTGAACCTATACAAAGGTGTTCTCCACCTACCATTTACTGGTTTACAATTTACTCATTCAGGGCACAGCTATAATTAGTTCTCCTGCAAGTTAAGCAGCTAACACAAGCCAGGTGTGGAAAGTGGGAAGGTGGTGAAAAGATAGGACAGTGGGTAAATAGTATTTTGGAGAATAGCTGCAAAATTGCTTCTTGCTCCTTGATTTTTATTCATATCTATAGACGCAGATAGAAGAGCAGCTCCCCATTGCAACTCACAGCACTTTGCAAAAAGTGCTAGGAGTTGCAATGGTCCACCAGTCCAAACAGAAGTTTGCTGTTGAGTTGGAGATTCCAGCTTCTTGCTGTGAGCGTGCAACATAGACTCTCTAGCAATGTCATTCCCTTCTCCCAGCCTCTGCTGTTTTCAAAATGAGAGGGGGCAAAGGGAGCAAATAGATCCCATTTTGGGGGTTCTTCAGTCAGTACTAGAGAGTGGGATGGGTGGATTGGAACCTCCCCACCTTGAGGGACTCCAATCCACCCACCCCACCCTCCAGCACCAGATGAAAAAGTACTAAACTAACCCCCCCTATTATTCCCCCCCCCACCATCCCTTTTTGAAAATGGTGACAGGCTGAGAGTTCCGCAGACATAAGTTACAGAACGTGCTCCATTTTACAGCATGTTCATCTGAACCTTTGTGCAACGAAGGCTCAGATTTTTACAGGATACAGCCCTTTTACAATGGTCTGCATCATGTACTTGTTCAGGCATGTTTGTAGACTGATTTTTAGGACCAGATCTGGTGAAAATTGTCACTTCTGTCTGAGAACTTCTGCACAGTGTCACAACCCAGTAAAAAAAGGTGCCCATGCCACTAGCAAATGTGTAGGCCTAAAACCTTTTCTACGTCACAGTTAGAGAGCAAAACTTAGCTCTGTCTAAGTTAAAGACAAGAAGGCCCTGCCTTACTGATGAACAGCATTCCACTAAGCGTTCATCCATCGGTCAAAGATAAGAGAACTTACAAAACCCATGCAATAACACCCTGGCGGAGAGTGGTAAAGGATTGGTCAGCCAAAATAAAATGCTGGTGGAGGTCACATATAATTGGTCAGAGAATTAGTATAGACCCCTCTATACATAATTCACACCTAACGGTCAGAAACCTAGCCCACTACCTTGCAACCTGAGGAGACAAAGAGCTGATGCTTGCCAAAAAATTAAAGATT
>JAGPOW010000261.1:132382457-132404535 GCA_030014935.1 Caiman crocodilus
TCTCCACCTAAGTCGGAGATCTCTAGAGAACTCTTTGAGGAGAGACCTGAGCACATCACTAAAATGATTAATGGATTGAGCACCCATTAATCACTCCCCGTCAATGCTAATTTTGACGTAGATAAGCCCTGCAGGCACGATAACCCAACAGCGTTGCGCGCTCGTCCATCATCCGTCATCCGTCGCTATAACCTGAACTTATAACCTGAACTTGCATGCTAAACTTATACGCTGAACTATAAATGAGACAGCTATAACAAAACAAAGGCTCAACCTGAGTCACACATCAATATCCGGGTGACATAAATAAACTTTTCTTACAACCAACATGTGTCTGTGCCTAATTAATTCTGCTCCATCTAACCCCCACCTGCCGAACTAAACTGGGCATTCAGCCAACAGGCCAAACACAAGTAACCACCTGGCAGCATTATAGCCGTCGTAGACACACAGTAGTCATGTGATGAAAGATAATCACACCTACCCAAAGGACCTTTCCTGGATATGTCCTTAGATTAACATGGTGACAACCAAAAACCCAGCACAGTACTCAGCACCCAGCTGTTCTGAAGGTGAATTCTGCTGAGCTACATGGAAGACATTCCTCAACTACAAGACAGTCTATTTCAAGTGGGATGAACCATATCACATGTAGCCCAGGTAACTTGGGTATATACTCCCCTTCTCCAGTTGAAGGGGATTGTTAGCTGGCAGATGTACTGTGGGGTGGGAGCTATAGACCACTCAGTTTCCCTCCATCCCTATAGATCCAGGCCAGGACAGTCAGAGGACTTAACTATATACACATTTGTTTATGTTAACTTATCACAAGGGAAAGGAACATGGATATATATATTTATAAGATACCTAAACCAGTAACATAAACAATACCCTCTGGGTAAATGATATAAAACCTTATATCAGTGCTCTGGATACAGTTAAGTATCTGATCCAAAGATAAACTCAATTCCAAGGGGAAACTCCAATGCCCTTGGACTTTTCCCAAGCCCTGCAAAGAAGCTGGTAACTTTAGGGAGCCCTCTCAGTGGGACCTCCCCTTTCAGGATCCCTTAATTAATTGGGGGGGAACCCTCATCGCCTGTGGGAATCCTCTTTTCCCTACAACTCATGGCTCCCAGGCCTGGAGGATGGTCCTCATCCTCTGTGCCAGGCTGCTCTCTCACCTGCAATGGGCTTCGTTAGAGGGGGAGGGGAGGCTGGAGGAAAAAAAAACAAATTGCTGTCCCCTGGAACAGGGCTCTGCTATGCAGGGCTTCTGGGGCCTCTGACTTGGCCCTGTCTGCTGGCTCTGTAGCTCAATCACCATCTGGCTGTCTGGACTCAACCTATTGCTATTGGTCTGAGGTCTGGGCTACCTCATGCACTGTGTCTCTGGCCACATGCCAGAGGTTGCATACCTGAGGAACCTCACACAGCTCCCAAGGTCTGGACACAGTGTGCTATGCTGCACACCGGGAGCCTAGCTGCTGGAGTCATCTGCCATTCCCTGTTGATGGAAATCTTCAGGGGCCCTTCTGGGCTACTGCTTCACTCTGCTGAGCAGCTCTCCTCAGTGCTTCTAAGCTCTGCTCTTCTCTCTCCTGGATGTGTTCCTCCATGCTGGACATGCAGCTCCTTTTATACGCTCCAGGGCTCTGCCCCTGAAGTCTTCTGGACATAAGTGTTGCAATTTTCAATCAGGTCCCCGGTGGGGGGGGTGAAGACTCCTCTCCCCCACCTCTCAGGAAACGGGCATGACTGAACTCCTCTTGCTGCCTCCTGATTGGGAGGTTAGCTCCACCAATAAAAACAGCAAGATTTCAAGCCTGGAACTCAACCCAAGCTCCAAAAGGCAAGCCTGCTACACACGAATGAATTAGTTGATATAGTAAGTGATGGTACAAGGGGAAAGATAAGACTGTGAAATCCACATCTTTGCATAGTATGAAAGGTTCTGGTGGCCCTTGTTCAAATGGAAGCAGATGCTTGGGCATCCTGTAACTTTCAGTTCACAGAGGGGGTTGATTAAGGAGTATACCCCTCTGGCATCCTATGCCTCCCACCAAGAACTATCCAGTTCCCCTCGCTGGCTTCATTTTACCAGTCTCTGGGAACACAGCTGCCTGCTGGCAATTTCTGTTGCTAGAGCAGCAGGGATTTCTGAGTGGGGATTCTGACAAGCCTAATTGCCAGAAGTGGTGAGGCCTCCTTTTGCCTGAGGCTGTCACAGTATCCAAGCATTTTCTTTTTTCCCCTCCATTTTAAAGGAAGAGCCTCACTTTTCTAAACTTCTAATTATTCTGATTTACCTGGGCTATCAAGGGGCCAATAATGTGGAACAATAACTTAAGGAAAAAACACACACAATTACTCAAGAGATCAATATGGAATTTAGTCTCTAAATCTTTAATCCAAGAAACCTTGTATCCAATTCCACGACTGCTAAGTTTAGTGTCATGTAGCATGCTGGGAGAAAATAAAAGCCAACTGAAATTTGGATCCTTCATCTCAGCATTTGCAGATAGCCATATGTCTTATCAGATAAGCCTAAAACTTATTTAACAGATTACAATCTTTTCACTGTAACGTATGTTAAACACCAAACATGTTTGAATAATCGTTATGAGCAAAAAGTAATACCAGGCTAACATGATAAGATAAAAAGATACACAACTATTTTTCAAGTTGCACTCAAAAGTGAGTAAAGCTTTCTAGGTAGCTATTTTAGGCTGCTGGTTTCTCTTTGGGATTTGTACAAAAAATGCAAGATATATTCCTCCTCCTTTTGTTTAGTTTCCTTAGGTAAATACCTATTTGCTTTGTGTTACATAGCCATGTGTGATAGCCATTTGGAATAATGGATGCTCTAAGGGAACTTGTACTAGTGCATTTAACTTTAGACTTCAGGGAGGGTTTTTTTTTCTGGGGGAAAGAAAAAGGAGGGGGGGCAATATTTCATTTGTATTGCTATTTATTCATTAATTCTTCAACATACATTTCTATAGTTAATGTAGGACAAACATCTGCCTACCTTCCTCAAAACTACATATTTCCTGGGTGCTTTCCATATCATTGTAGCAGAGGAACTAAGTAAATAGTGGCTGGTTGTAACATTAGCCACATTTCCTAAAGAAGTTTCTAACTATCTATTAGGCCTTGCTACTGGATTCCCTGCAACCAGGAGACAACCTCCCCTGACAATGCAGACGGCTGAGGAATCTTTCTGAACAGGTAAGAATTTTAACCAATTGCAATAGAAACGTAGGCTATGGGAAATCAGTAAAATATTGCTGCATCGACTGATCTCCACAAAAATCTCAGATTGCACAGGATGGTGGGTAGCAGCGGAAGCAGATAGGTGATAATGGCAGTCAGTGGCATTTACTCTATTGCATGACCAACTCAATCTGTCATACTTAGGCATTACTGAGTGTGTCTACATGAGATGCTAACCGTGCAGTAGCCTAATAATATTCTTCAGTAGCATGTCACAGCACAAAGAGTGCCAATATGCTATTGTACAGTAATATTAGGTTACTGCACAGTAGCATCACTAAAAAGTTGCATATTGTCACTACCATGCAGTAACTCTGGTTATTGCTCATTTAATGTTAGCACTTGTATAACCAAGTACTAAGTAAATACATAGTAACCTCTGCTCATTTATGAATGTATAGATGCACCCACTGGGTGCATCTGCGTGCACATTTACTGTGCAGTAACCAAAATTACTGCGCACTACTGGCACATATCTACATGTGCACACCCATACTGTGCAATAATTATGTTGACTTAGACCAACAAGTGTAAAACTGATAACTGCATTATACAGACATCAAATTTATGCTTGCTTACTTACTGCACAGTAATGCATGTGTAAATGCATTATTACGCAGTAACCCAGAGGGTTTCCCCTGTGGGTCTGCCCAGCACTAGGGGGTCAGCCTGAAACCAGCTGCAGGGTTCCTGGCTTTCCCCTCTCCTAGCTTCAATTTGGGACTAAAGTTAGGACTAAGTGCTGGCAACCATGTGGTTGAAGCCTGGAGCTCTGCCTGGTGGACACAGGGGCACATGACAGGCTGCTCTGACCTGGGACTAAATTTAGTTCCAGGCTACCTGCATGAGTAGATGCCAGCCTATTCTTGCTTACTGTGCAGTAAATTACCGCACGGTAAATTTAAGACAGTATAAATGCACATGTAGATATGTCCACTATGTGATATGTGTATGCAATAGCAGCGAGTATGTACTGAATTGCCCCATTTAATATCCCAGTACTCAGGGTGATTATTTTCATCCTTTATGATAGTCCAAGCCTCTTCTACACTGATACCTCATAACATCACATCATCAGCATATTCTAAATGCACCATTTTAATTTTTATGCTACAATCTTTAATTAAAAGTATATATATAATGTTGCATCCCCAAATTAATTCTCAGGGAATTCCATCTAGTGACCTAGTTTTGCCTTTTGAAAACTTTTTGTCTCACCTTGAGTTGCTTCTTTTTCTTCCCTTTGGTTTTCTTGTACTAATATTTATAATCTACAGGTTAGGTAATAGTTTCTAGTACAGCATCAAAATGAATACTTTTCTGAACGCAGAAAGATTAAATCTACTGCATTCCATTGTCTAGGGAGGCAGATATCTTATCAAAGAAAGGCATCAGGTTACTTTGGAATGATCCAACTTTGGTAAAATCTAATTAGATTTTCTCCCATTTTCTATCAGCCTCCATATCTTTAATTATCCGTTCCTTCCAAACTTACTCTAAATCCTTACACAATATAAATGTAAGATTTCTTCATCTTCATTAATCAGATAACTTTCCCCCTCCTCCTTAAGTATGACTATCATGTGGTATTTCCAGTCATATGAACTTAAGTCATCTGTGACTTAATACAATCCTTTAAAATATGGGTTTTTTTTAAATCTTATAGGTCACTATTTTTTATATTGGATTATAATGCTGATAATTTAGAATTTAGAGGTTCCATGACAAACTGAGTTTTACTACACCTTGAATGTTGTAATTTCTATTTCTATGTACTTCTTTTCATTGCCCATATGTTTTATATACAATCTTCCATTTTGAAGGCTGAAGGAACAGACTGACAGTTTTGGTTTTCTCAAAGAGCTGTTGGAAAAAAAGTGGATTTAGCATCAGATAATAATAACCCAGTGACTAAATGTCCCACTGAATGATGCTAGATTTTAATTGTTGAATCTCTGAGGTCTGATTCTCATTTGTATTTTGGGATTTCCGTCTTTTTTCATGGCAGTGCAAAGAAGCTTTAAAAGTGCACATAACAATTCAAAGCATTCCCACCCTGCAGAATGTTGAGAAAAAAAAATCAAGTTTAAGGATGGTAATCTCTTTTTGTTACATGTGTACTATGTGTATGCATAAATGTTAAGTACCGGTCTCAGGAGAAGCTGTGCACTGAACTTCAGGCACTGCAAGTCTTCAAAAATGTAAACAGAAGCCTTTCCTTTTTCCCCCACAATGACCAGTGCATAGGATGAATAGGCATTATTTTGTTCTGAACAGAGACATAACATTTGAAATTCGAGTGTTTTGAATATAAATGAACTACATTAGCTATCTGCAGGGTCACTCCTCTTGTTCTCTAATATCCAATTCAGTCCAGTACCTCCATTATGGATCTCTATGGGTATGTCTATACTGCCTCTTGAAGCTGCTGCCATAAACTGTGCCTTTTCCCCCCCTGCCCACTATGCTCATTCCAAACCTGGAACCAGAAGTGGTAAGGTGCTTTTAAGATCACCGCCTCTAGTATGTCTGAGAGCAGGAAAAGAAAGGGAAACACTCATAGCACATCATTTCCATCTTTATTCTGATTTTGGAGTATGGAAGATAGGATGATTGGCTAGAGCTTAGTTTTTGGCAGCAGTCTTGATAGATCAGCAGAGGCCATGCAGATTAGTGCCCCATCTATACCAGCTAAGCTACAGACAATGTGGAATGAATAAAATAGATGAAACACAAAGAAGCCAGACATGGGCTGTATGTATGACACCTATTATTTCCATCATTCAGCATTTTCAGTGTTCTTATAGCCATTAGGCATATATATAAAGTTGGGCAGTTAATGGTTTTCCAACCCTAGACATTTTTTTTTATTTGAAAGAGTTTGATGCCTGGTGTCATTCCTGCTATGTATTAGTAGACAACCATTAATCCTTCTGGGTCATGGTGTATGCCTGAGGTCACGCAGACCTTTGACCTGTACACCTAGGCAGGTATGTGGAGGAGTGGAGGCTGCCCAGACCTTCCACTCCCTCTTTAAACCATTGAAACAGAATCCAATAGCCAGACTGTGTCCAATGGCTGTAGTTGTATACACATCCAGAAATCAAACCCAGGTTTACTACATGGCAGACAAGGATTCTACCACTGAACCACAGGGAACTCCTCTTATTCTGCATAGATATGATAACAGCTTTTCTGATACTGCCTAATATCTACAAAATAACCCCCTTTCCCCTCATACTTTGGGCTGATAAAAAGTTTTAGGGAGTACAAACACAAGATATAAGTGTTATCCACAATAGGTCTACCTTACCAGACATTGTTATACATACACTCATGTTTTCTTTCTGTCTCTCACTCTGAACCACATCTCATTTAGGTTACTAATATTTCTACTCCCTTGTATGAGTTATATGGACTGCATAGGCACTACAGAAGGGGAATATTGCATTAGAACACAGTGGGCATGTCTACACAAAACATTTACTGCATAGTTGATGAATTAACTGTGCAATAAATGTCTCAGATGCACCCCTATCAAAATACACAAAACCACTCACTAGGGTATTACTTATACATAAGGGGTCCTACACACATGTAGGGAGGAGGCTCTGATTACAGCATATCAAAGCACACTAAATTAATCAAGTCTGTTGGAGCATGGTAATTACCGCGCTCCAGCACACTCCAGCATCATATGCATCAGCATCACCACACTGAAAAATGGTGGCAGGGCACTTCAAACTAAAAATCACTTGACAAGTTTTAGCTCAAAGTGCCCCACTGCCATTTTTCAGCATGGGGACGCTGATACACTTGCTGCTCCAGATGCTTTAAATTAACGAATCTCTGAGCCATGCCAATTAAAGAACCCCCCCTCCCCCTTCCTGGAGCATGTGTATAAATGCCCCAAAGTACTGACTTGCGGTGGGGGGGTTTAGGGGCACAGCAGCACAAGTGTAAACCCAGCTGACTGGGACATGGGGATGCATCATTGAGGGGGCTGCTTGCTGGCTAACCCCATGCTGCAGCACCCTCATGCCCCAGTAAGCCCCTGGGCAACACACTGAAAGCGACCAGGCTGAGCCTCCTCCCCCTCCCAGGCCTCTGCTAGCTGGGGCTGATCTGACTTGGATCCCTGTGCTGCAGTCTGGGTGCACATATAAATGGGAGCTTCTCAGGTGCAATACATGGATAAGTAAGTTCCACAGCTTATTGCTGCTTACTAATGGCACGTGTAGACATGCCCAGAGACATCAGAAATTTTAATTTAGTAACACTTTTTTTTCCTTTATAGAGGAATTTGGATTTTAACAGAGGGTCCAATATGTGGTATCACAACAGAAAATAATGTCTGTCCCAAAGCACCCATGGAAGCTCCACCCATATGCTTTACACATGAGGCCAGCAAGTTCAGACATGGGAGAAATCCATATAACCTGTAATTGAAATAGGGGAGCATCGGCAACCTATACGCAAATTCAAAGTTCAAGCTAATTTAGAAAGCCTGAGAGGATATTTCATTGAAACAGTCAGTCACATATACAAGTAGACTTTTTACTCACGCTATCTTCATGTTTCCAATATTTGATTCTTTATACATAAAAAAAAAGCATGTAAAGAAATCAAGAACAAAATAGCTAAACACATTTTCCCTTCTCTGAAGAAAATACGAACATATTGGAACAGTGATTTGCCTTTAAATGAAAAAAAAATGTTATTTCCAAACTCGTTATGAATAAATTAATACTTCCATCTGGCAATGCATTACTTGCTTGAAATTTTGTAGTGTTTATGAAAATGCAGCATTTTTATACGGAAATTGAATTAATATAGAATAATACTGTGTTCAGTAAATACTTCTAATAAAAGTGTTTTGAATCAATGTACTATTCATAGTAGAAGAAAACAAAAGCGATTTAGTGGCTTAAGAGCTAGGCTGTCCCTGTGTAATCTGTTCTGCATAAGGAAAAATACAGAGCTAAGCTTTCTAAGGAAGACTTCCTGATCCAGGCCAAGCTCAGAATCACAGGTCTACTTTCCCTCTTCTTGCTCCACGAGGGAAGGGACTGGTGCAGAATACTTCTCTCTGTGCCAGCTTAACTAGGGACAATATATCATGAATAAAACAGAAAAATATGGACTGAATGCATGGTTCCCATCATTTCTAGTTTTCTTATAGCCATATATAAAAAGCTGAGCAGTAAATGGTTTTCCCATCCCAGCTATATTATTATTATTTGTAATTTTTAAGCAGTTGTATACTTTTAAAATAGTGTTTTTATTCTTCATTGAAACAAAAACTTCTAAAGGAAAAAAAATTAAAGTAGTCCGGTGTACCACAGTAGTCCATTCCTCCTTCCTCCCCCCAGCCCATAAAATCTGACTTCCAGTCTCAGTTGAGCATGGCTAATGTGGCAAAGTGGGGTATCCCTGACTAAGCACAGGGCTAGTTTCCCCACCTGCTTCTGGGCACACCAGCCACCTGTGTCTCCTGTCATGCCTTGATAGAACATAACTGAATGTTAACTAGGTGGGAGGCTGCCCATTTTACATCTCAATATCGGCGGGGTGGTATCCACGGCTCCATTTCACCCCTACACTGCAGCCCAAGCCTTGCAGCTGGCATCTCAGGCAGTTGGCTCAACTGTCCCCTTCATCCATTAGCTGTGGCCTCCAACCATGGGACCTTTGGCTTCCATAAGCCCTGGCCCCATCTCAGGCCAGTCAGGACTCCAAGCTTCTTCACTTCATGGGCATCCCTTGTGGTGGGCCCCTGGCCATTTTCACCCTTCTGGTCCTGGCCCCAGCATTGACCAGTTGAGTGCCTCAGCTGGGTTTTCACCTCCTGCCTGCCTTAGGGATCACAGTCCTCCCTTCCTGGCTCAGGTGCTCCTGGAAGCACGCCTGGATCTGCAGGGCCACTCCCCCAGCAGGCTCAGGTGCCTCCAGAAGCTCACCTGGCCTACCCTGCTCTGGTGGAATATGGCCCATCTAAAGGTGAGGGCTGGGGTTAAGGCACCCCTACTCACCTTTCACCGCGGTGGTAACTGGCCTGGCATTTCCTGGGGGCTACCATGCCACTGAGAGCCCCACCAAGCCACCCACTCCTGGCAGGGTGCAGTTTTAAGTCATTCCCAGGACCATAATTTTAGGTCACGCTTCCAAACCATCCCCTACAGCTCCTGCCCTTACATCCAGAATGTTGGGTTTATCCTAGCAGCCAGGAGGACATACTACCTGGCCTACATACAGCAACCTGACCTGTTTATATAGACAGTCATGAATCAAAAATGGCTGCTGCAATTAAGCACCTGCTGGCTGCTTGGCTCAGCCCTTAAAATGGCAGGCACCAACAGTGCCCTGACACACTAAAAACAAGGGCCAAGGGAACTGTCCCAGTGAAAACAGGACATGTGGTCACCCTAACCATTGAGATAGGGGTATTTCTGGCATAAATGTGTCTCTCCCCATGTAGAAACTAACTTGGCCTGCTATATTACCAGTTATAAAAAGCATAATAGAAACAATCTAGCTTGATTATTACAGCCTTCAGTAAATACATGAAGAGGTCCTTCTGTATTATATTTTTTAATCAATCCTGAAAGCAGAATAGCTTCATTATGGAAAATGATGAGATAAGAAAATATAGAAAGTCACTAACATAAGCCAGAACATCACTTTATGCGTTAAAAATTAATTGGTTAAAGGAATAAAAAATTGCATTTAACCAAATCCATGTTTTCTTTTTTTTTCTATTTTTTTTAATGTTTTGTGGGGGGAGAGGACAACTTCCTAAGCACAAAACTTGACATCTTTGTAACTGCTGACTGCCACAGAGTGTAAATCAATCACTCAGCACTTCTGAAACTCAGGCAGGTAAGTACCTACTAATGGACTTTAGCACAGGTTTTGGAAAGGTCAGCTACACTCCAACTATGTCTATGAAATGAAGTGTTACCTTGCAGTTCTTAGATACCTAAACATCAGAGAGGCAAGCAGGCAGGCAGGCAGGCAACTAAAACCCCGTGCTCAGCTCCAGGTAGATCTCTGTTTAGCATGTAGGGGTTTTTTTGGATTCCCTTTGTGAGGCACCTAACTCTCCCTTCGTATTGTCCTACAGATTGCAAAACATAAGCTAAGCATCTCTGAGATAGTTATTTTCCAGGAAGGATTAGCTCTAGCTCATCTTGGCATTTCATGTCACAGTCACACTCAGCTGCTCCACAGGACTAAGATAAGTTGGGAATACGGGAGCTATGTGCTATGGGGCCAAGTGGATCTGGCCCTATGCCCTGCCACCACATGCAGCTAGGGATTCAGGTGGGAATGATATGGGGCTGGGTGGGGCTGGCCCTGCATGCTACTGTCACCTGCCACCAGGGACAGGGGTGGGAGCTGTGCACTATGGGGCAGGGCAGGGCAGGGCAGGGCTGGCCCCACTCACTGCTACCACATGCAGTTCCAGTGACTCTCACACCCCGGGGTCTCCAAGCATTCCCCCCGCATACACACAAACCCACACACTCCATCCCTCACCTTACCCCCACAGTCCCCACCCCCACTGTACCCCCACACCCACCCATATAATATACAAAAATAAGATTGCATTTTGAGCTTTTATGGGATCACCTATACATACACTATGCAAACACACATAAATCAGGACAAAATAAAATTAAAACAAGTTATAGTAGATAACGTGTGTGTGTGTGTGTGTGTGTGTGTGTGTGTGTGTGTGTGTGTGTGTGTGTGTGTAGTATATGTTTGTTTGTTTTTAGTATACGATTTGTTGCTTGGTGGTTTTTGTGGTTTTGGTTCCCCAATCCCTTGGAGATCACTAGTTATGCCTCCGCAACTTAACCCCCTGCCCCTCATCCCTTAGGGAGGCAGGCTCACCCCCCACCCTTCCATTGTGTCCCCCAGCTCCCCACTTCCCTGTGCTGCTGATACTCTCCTAGGGGAGCAGGCAGGGAAGGGGAATCCGCCTACTCAGAGAGCTCCCCATCATACACTGTCCTCCCAGGACAGTAACGACAGCTACAGGTGAGTGGAGGGTGGTGGGGAGGGTGGGTAAGGAGGAATATGGGGTGAGTGGAGGCCAGTTTAGGTTGGTGGTAGGTTCCATCTGGGCCACCAGGAGTTGGCAAGGGCCCAATCCCATTTCTAGAACCTAAACTGCAGGAAGGAAGCAGACAGCAGGTAAGCCAGGCAGGTGATCTGGCAGCTTCTAGCCATACCCCTGCTTGCCAACCCTCTACCGGCAGATAAGAGCAATGCACATTAGAGAGTGCATTAGCTTTTAATGTGCGACTACTCACAGCATGTGCTAACATTAGCAGAGCCTAACAGCATTTAAAAAAGGGAGTGCATGCTAATTGTAATGTGCAACTAACTTGGTCATGGCCTAGTCCTTCTTTGGATCTATCCCTACTATTATCATCAGGGAGATGAACCATTTAACTCTTCAATAACTCTAAGTGTTTTATACTTTTAACTCCCAACAAGCTACTTAAACTGATTCCAGAGAAACCACATATCAGCAAGTTGCATTCAACAAAGTCCACTTAGGAACAGATTTAGCAAAAAGAGTGTGATCTCTGTATGTAAAATAAACCCCAGTAAAATCACAAGTTATTTCTTCACTATATAATTACAGGTATTTTTAGAGCTAAGTAAGAGTTTAATCTCTGAAGAGTTTCTACTTTCTAATCACATTAGTGAATCTGATAACTACAAAAGATTGTATTCTATGATATTTATGAATTAATATGGCTACTTCATTGCCTATTTGGTCATATTTCTAAGACCTATTGTAACAAATACTCCAATATTCTTATATTGCTTTATGTATAGACATTCTGTACAAGAGAGGCCATATAAAACCTCTGAGCCATGTTACTAGATTTGTGATATTTTCTACACTATGCAACATTCTTCTTTACTTTAAAAAAATGTGTTGACTATAGAATATATTTAGAATAAATAAACAGGGACACAAGATGACAAATGAACAACCAGTTTGGTTCAAGTCACTTAGAGCTGCCTTCCATGTTTCAGATAAATTACTGCATTTCAAACTACAGAAGTATTTATTTCAGGTTTGACTTTTAAAACTAAGCTTAAATCTTTAATAGCCTGTCATTTGAATCTTGATTTAAGCTAGAATGAATCAATTGAGAAATATTTTAGACTAACTGGCAGGGCACACAACATAATGTGCTCTGGAGTCATTGCTGGCAATAGCACACCAGGAGCCAAATTGCAATAAACCCTACTTCTATTCAAGCAGAAGAGTGTGTGCCAGAAATTAATTTTCCAAATGCATACCCCACATCAAGTACCTATCACAATTCCACTATCTGGTGTCTTTCCCTGACACATAAAAAGGGACAGGCATATTTTAAGTGTCATTTTGCACATAAAATTGTTCATCCTGAATATTAAGCATTATATAGGTCATGGAAAGTAAAAAGCAGAAGAAAAAAATATCACCTGGATATGCCTGCTATCTGATGCCAGACAGCAGTTGTATTGCTGGTGATCACTTAGGCAAAGTCCCAGTGGCATCAATGGAATTACATGCTTGAGTAAATACTCATCAGTCTGGCCTAATCCCAGCTTCTTAAAATGTATAATTAAACATCTGATTCTTACAACTATACTCACATCTAGAATACTACTTCACAAGGCTATCCACACATTTATATGGAATGCACTTGCAGACTGTGTAATACTTGGCACTCACAAGGAAAGAGAGAGAAAGAGAGACAGATAAACAAGTATATGTGATAGCAAGGCCAGAACCTCAAGCAGGCACTATAAATGTGCCTATGCCTAAATGTATAAATATTGACCTATTGGGAAAATGAAAGTAATGTAGTCAGAAAACAAGGCAGAAATATTGCATGGCCATTCACTTTCAAAACAAAGGGATATTATATTACATTTGATAAATGATATAAACAAGTAGTAGAGCAGAGTCAAATTTATATAGGAAATTATACAGAGGAAGAGATGGCGCAGAAATCTGGAACTATTAAAGTTTATTATATTAAGTATCCCTTGCAAGTTCTTTGAATGTGTATCTAAGAGTGAAAGTATACTAAATAATTAAGCAAAATATCCTATTTATTTTTATAATGTTTGTGTAATGGTATTCCTAGAAAAAATGTTTTTTATATGTATGCTTTAATACAATGGCATAGTATGGAGTAGGGTTATTTTAGGCTGGCAGCCCAGGAGATCTCTAGTCTGCAATTAACATCCTTCTAGGGCCCTGCTACACATTCAAATTAAAGCTGGATAAAAACCAGCTACAGAGTTGTTACACATTTTCATGCAGTAACCTTGTAGCTGATTGGATCTTTTTATAGTAGTGTCTTTATGGTATGAGAATTAATTTTCACGCGTGGCTGATCTAAATCGATTGTGGTAGTGACTAGCTAATTGTGTGATAAATACTTTGTCCCTGTGTCCAGTCTAAATTGTGTGAGATTAACCAGTTACATATCTTAACGCTTAATTGTGTAAGATATGTAATGTGTAGTGTTAGACCCCAACTCCATGTGGCACCCAGAGACCAGGGAGACAACTATCCAATTGCTCATGGATCCTATTACTCATTAGCCAGAGCAAGCAGGGAGAAAACACCAGCACACATTGCTCGCAACAGCTTTATTCAGAATGGAGACAACTTTGGGCCAGGTCTTTCGCAGACCACAAACCAGGGGACCTGCACTCAACATTAGTTTTTTTCACATTTTATACACCTTGGTTCACGCTTATTAACATTTACTCCACTTTTGCCCCTCCTTTGGTTCCACCCATATCTCTTCCTTTCTCAAGCTCTGCCTCTGTTTGCTGTTTACTTCATTAGCATGGAATTGTCTATACATTTCATTCATTTACATGCCTCTCTGCTAAGAGCACATGATTAAGACTTTGACCTCCGCTTCCTATGGTCACTTGCTGGTTTTTTCTGGTTTCTTGCTGACTCCTTCATTTGCAAGGTCTTCCTTCTACTTTATCTCCTGATGATAGCTGGCGGGCTGCATCTTGTTCTTCTTACACAGTGAACTGTATATCTTTACAACACTACTCCATTGTTAAGAAAATGCTTTCCTAAGCATTTGCAAAGTTACTTTTAACATAACATTTTGCCTTGTGGTCAGAAGCTTTGCTGAACCCACAGATTAAAGCCTTGTATTCAGCTGTAAATCTAGTGCTCCCCAAGATCCAAATACAGTCACCCTAACATGTAATGGGGGCTTTCAACTGGTATTTCACAAGTCTTTTACAATCCAAACCATTTTTCAGGAAGAAATTTGATTTCTAAGGAAAATTAAAACAAATAATTTTATAGGCTTCAGGCTCCATGTGTTATTCCATTGCATACCCAAGATTGCAAGCATCCGCTGTCAGAATTTTATGTTCAGATCAAACAAAACAAGGGTCAAGAGGTATGATGCAGCCACTTGGGAGGAAAACAACGGGAGGCTCCTATATTTTGATTGGCAATATTGCCATAAAAATGTTTTGGGTGTTTTTGGAATGACCAATTGTTAAATCAAACACAAAAAGAAAGGTAGAATGGGGGGGAATCTTCTAGGGAAAAAAAATCATAGCTTCAGTGTTAAAATTCATAGATGTTAGGGTCAGAAGGGACCTCAATAGATCATCGAGTCCGACTCCCCTAGGAAGACATCTACTAAACCTATTGCTTATTCAAGTTGTAAAAAACTTGCCATCCAATGAAATTTACCAAAATGTTTTAAAATCCAAATAAATGATACAATTTTCTTTCTAACCAGATAATCATATCAGCGTCCATTACCGCAGGCAAGGTTCTTTGGGTAGATGTGATTTCTTTTATTAGAGTAACTGAAAAGTTGGGGGAAAAGTTCTTCGCCAGCTTCCAGGTGCAATCACCATTTTTCAGACGCAGGAAGTCTCCGACTTGGAGTCTCAGAACACCAGAGACATCCTATGTCTGAAGAAGAGTGATTGCACTCAAAAGCTTGCAAAGAACTTTTTTGAACTACTCAGTTGCTGTAATAAATTATATCACATCTACCCAGAGAATCTTGGCCTGCCTATGTCCTTAGACCAACACAGCTAAACCCCAAAACCCGGTGTCCATTAACATAGTATCCAAGCTCCTCTCAAGAAGAACAGTAATAAGCAAAACTGAACTCAGACATATCAGTTCAAAAAACCCACTTAAGTGTAAAGGAAAAATGTAGTTCTATTGACAACAGGGGTCTAATTGGTATGTTTAAGATCATGCTTAGGAGTCAGGGTCTAAAACTGGATTCCATTTAAAATTGTCTTTTCAAACAAAGCTTATGAAGGTTTAAGACTTGTCATGGCACCATAAGCAAATACAAGTATTAAATATAATAAGAAAATATTTTAGATATACTCTGCAAATCACCAGAATATCTCAAAGCAAACTTTTTTCACAACAATCATACTTTAAAGTTAGTCACTCTGCACTGCAGAGTTCAATTTTCTCTGGGGCTTGCTTTTTCTTTTTTCTGGTTTATTTTCTTTTTATTAAAAGTAATCTTCTTCCATTGAGGTTTATTTGCTTTTCTTTATTACTCTGTACAAAAGAGAAATACCTACTAGCACCTTTTACATGTGCCATGTGGTGTACTACGAAGTGCCAAAATGGGCTAGAAGACATAGGGCCTAGTCTTCCAGGCCTTGGTCCTGTGAATAATCCCATTGTTTAAAAAGGTTACAAAACTTTTCTCATAGTAATGCATATAACAGATATTCCTAAATTTACAAATGTATGTGTATGCATGTGGCAGAAATAGGGAGCACAACAACAGTTCAAAGCATAATAATTCCCAAAGCATACATAACTCAGGTTTCATGTAATATCCTTCTCAGGCTCTCAAGTGTTTTTAACTTCAAAAACACAATGCATAAAAACAAATACCAAGAGTGTATTAGCTGAGTGTCATGCATTTCTCTCTCATTCCGTCAGGTTGATATTAATTTGATATAGTCAACACAGATGGGAATTAAAAAGTGACTACAACTTTGATAAGTAACCTTAAATGGCTAACTCTATGCACCACTTTATTTTGTCATGCAAGTATGTTTTTGCATAATCTAAACACATACTAGTTACTGAAAATGATGTTGAATACATTAGATAAGATAACAAGCTCAGGGACATATTTAAAGCTATTTGAGGTCCTAATGATGCAAATAGATACCTTGTGGGATTTTCAGAAATGCCAAGGTGCCTTATAGCCATTGATTTCACTATAAGTTACACTCATCATTGCTTCTGAAAATCCCAATAGGAATTTCTCTGCATCATTTGACACCTAAGTACTTTAACTGTCTCCCTTAATACTTTTATGGATTTGGGGATGGGACACACAACACAAACAAAAAAACCATCACTTCTTCCTTCTGTAGTGCAGAACAACCTGTGTGGGTAGGTATGCAGGTGTAGTAGTAGTAGGACAAAACCATCTGTCCTTCTGGATCATGTTGAATACATCAGAAGTCACCAGGACCTTTGATGCATATGCCTAGGAGCAGAGGCTTCACAGAACCTCTATCCCACTTTTAGACAGTTGAGACAGTATCCAGAGGCCAGACCAAGTCCAGACGTTCGTGACCTTGATAGCTGTTGTTATATATGCATCTGGGAACCAAGCCTGGCTCTCCCACCATGGGCATATATGTATATATAACACTGTATATATGTGCGCATATATATATATAAAAAAAACCTCTGAGTCCAGTTTACAGACTGATCCTGTGCTACTCATCTAGCCCCATGGGATTCCATGAGTAGCAAAGGACCAGTCCGTAAACTGGATTCAGAGTGTGGGACTGTCATCTAGCCAAAAGGACTGGAATTTGGAGGCAGTAGCATTAACTGTTATGACTCCCAAAAGCCATGACAGTTTGTGCTCCTTGCGCTGTTTCATTTGCAGTTGGCAGGCAGCTCTGCAGGCCAGATGACAAGACCCCATGCTCTGGATCCAGGCAGCAGGACACTCTACAGGTTCAGAAATTTGGTGATGAGATAAGCAGTGGCAGCATTAATTGCTGTGATTCTGGGAGCTGCAGCAATTAATGCTGTTACCACTTATCACATCATCGAATTCCTAGGCATGTGGAGAGCCCCACAGGCCATATTACAGATCCATGGGCTGGATCTGGCCTCCAGTTCATGGTCCACCCCGTTATAGGTCATTACATACGTTTAACTTCCAGTACAAGACTAGTTGGTTACATTGATAGTAGTAGGACTCAGTATTCCAAGGTGCACACGTGCACAACTAATAATGTGGCTGCACACAGCCTTTTCAAGGCCGTGCACCAGGAGAGGCTGGGTCGGGCTCTGCCAGATCTGGGGAAGTGCTCCGATCTCCTATATCAGGGCCAGGGCGTGGAGCACTTCCCTGGAGCCAGCGGAGTCCACGCCAGCCCCCTGCCCCAGCTTCTATCCCTGCCTTGCCTCACCTTGGGGAGGAGCCACTACCTGCTCTGAATGAGGCTCCACTGGCTCTGGGACACTGATCCACTCCCCCTGCATCACCTCAGGGAGTGAGGAGGCATGTGGCATCAGTGCTGGGGAGCAGAGCAGTGTCCCGGAGCTGGTGGAGCCTCACTGGAGCAGACAGTGGCTCCTCCCTAAGGTGAGGCAAGACAGGGATAGAGGCTGGAGGTGGCAGCTGGCATGGACTTGCTAGCTCCAGGGAACTGCTCCACTCTCTAACCCTGATGCAGGGGAGTAGAGCACTTCCCTGGAGCTGGGGAGCCCTCGCCAGGCTCCAGCTCCAGTCCCTGGTCCCTAGCTCCAGCCCCTGGCCCCAGCCTCCAGCTCCTGGACCCCAGATCCCAGCTCCAGCCCTTGGTCTCTGGCCCCCAGCTCCCAGCTCCAGTCCCTGGCCCCCAGCCACCGGCCCCTGGCTCCAGCCCCTGGGCCTCTGCTCCCAGCTCCAGGCCCTGGTCCCAGCCCCCAGCCACTAGCCACCAGCTTCCAGCTCCAGCCTCTGGCCCCAGCCCCCAGCTCCAACCTCTGGCCCCTGCCCTCAGCCCCTGGCCTCCAGCCCCAGCCCCCTTCAGTAGGTGTCCCATGCCGGACCGAGGCTGTACACGCACAGACCGAGGTGGTGCGTGCACGGACTGCTGCTCCTTAGAGGGAACATTGACAGGACCATGTAGATGGTTTGCTGGATTAGGCCCTATATATACACACATCTTCTGCTACTGTCTTCCTACCCCACATAGCTTTTCTCCCTTTCAGAACTCAGGAACATACAGATATTTTTTAAATGTTTGATATAAATTTATAAGTAATTTGTTTATCCAACATGTTTCATGTTGACTTGAGAAAGACCTTGAACTTTAACCCCCAGGAAGGAAGCCTGTTTTAAAAGGCAGAAATTTATTTGGGGGGGAGGCGGGAACTAACAGGATTTGGTGCAATATATGGAAGACCTGTGGAGCTATGAAATAACTTATCCACCATGTTTCATTTTGACTAGGCCCGATGTCTTAACACTCCAGGAAGTCTTGTAAGAGAAGAAAATAAATTGATGGAATATGCTCTGCAGAGCTTTGAAATAAATAAAGCCACCCCCTATACTCCAAAATCTTTGCGTTCTGCTGCCTGGGCCAGAGGCATAACTAGTAGGTTATGAGCCCTGGGTAAACATCTGCTGTGGGTGGAGGATGCCAAACCCTGGACAAAACCCAGAGAGGGGCAAGGGGTAAGACCTAGGCTAAACCCTGCCAGGAGGAAACAGTAAGTGTTCATGTTAGTTGCACAGGGGAATCAAAACCTCTGCAGTGATCTGCTCAGCCCCAGCTGCTGCTGCTGTAGCCACAGAATAGGGCTGCTGTGACAGAGCCCTATGGCCTCTCCTGAGTGCTGCCATTTTCATCCTCCTGTTTAAGTGGACACCTGAGGCTGGTGCTCTATGGGTGTGTGGGTGTATGAACAGGCCATATTTAATTTAGATTTGGATTAGGCCCAAATCGGGAACAGTGATTCAATTAATTGATTTGGTTCACTGTCCCCAGTTTAATTTGGCCAAATCTGAATCTGAAGATTCAATGCTGATCTGGAGAATCAGCAATTTGAGTGTAGACACAGCCTTAAATGTTTTTTTCTACATACCTCGAGGTACCAGGCATAGCTTGTGAACATTGTGATGTTGGTGCGAATGAAGCATCTCACAAGAGTGCAGAGGTGATCCTGTGTGCTTCTGGGTCCACTGGAGAGCATGCTGGGGGACCCCTCTTGCTGCCCTGACTTGGTGATTGGCTACAAGGGGACTTTGGGTTCTCCCCCAGACCCAGGAGGCACCAGTCGCTGAGCTGGGGGTAGGGGGAGCCCCTGATATGCTCCCTGGCGGACCCAGAAGTGGACTAGAAGTGCTTCTGGTCCATTTCTGGGTCTGCTGCCAAGCGCACTGGGGCTACCCCACACTCCTCTGGGATGCTCCATCCATACAAGCATCGCAGTGCTGACAAGTCACCTGGTACCTTAAGGTATGTAGAAAAAACATTTAAAGCTGTGTCTATGTCCAAATCACCAAACCTTTCCAAATTGATTCAGAGGGTTCCAATTCAATTCAGAGAAATCAGAGGGTCTCCTGATTTGATTCAGATTCAGAGAGAGCCACTGAATCAGGCAGAATCTCCACCAAATTGAAGCAAGGACTGAAGCTTTGCACATCCCTAGCGCTCTGCTTGCCCATGTCCAATACACTACCAACCTGAAGTTTATAGAGGTTTGCTGGCATAGCAGTACTCTAGAAGGGACATTCTCAGACAATAATGGTGACAATGCTACCCCCGTTCAAGTGGAAGAGGGGTAGGTGTGCGTTGATACTTTTCTGCTGGACATCTTCACTTGAAAGGATCAGGGCTATTATTTAGCAGCTCATCTGACATCACTGCACTGAGAAGAGCTGCTACTAGAGAGTCTGGTCTCTCTCAAACCGGTAAGTTAAAAGATCTCCTAAAAATATTAATTTGTTAACTGTTTTCAATGCATTTTTCAGATGATTTGTAGTTTATCCTAAGACCATGTAGCTATTAGTATAAACAGAAACGACTGAGTGAAAAGATTTAAAAAAAAGCTCGACTCAAAAGAATTGTTGTGCTACCTACTTCTATAGAGCACATCCATAAGGATTGCTTGCAAGTCTTTGCCTTTCTTTCAGGTTGTTTTTTCCACTTTAGAGAAGGAGCAGTTTCCCCCTTGAAAGAAATAAAAAGTTTGTATTTTATTTATGACTTGTCTTATTTAGCTCCAGCTTGGTAACAGACATAAAACTGCAGTGATAGCATCTTCCAGGTGAGCAGGACTCCCTGGGACTGTGACAAGTACATTTTCAAAGTTTTACTTACCCTCAGTTATATCCATTAGAATCCAGAAAAGCGTGCACACACACACACACACACATTAAACCACTTCCTATGCCACTCAATGTCCTTTTCTTAATCTTTCTACCCATTCCATGTCAGAGTCAATAGACAGGTTTATGCACTGAAGGCAAGGCACACTCAACTTCCACCCTCACATTTGTCACTAAAGAAACTATATGACTAGTTTTTTATCATCCCTACCACCAGTACTTTTCTGACTAGGTCTTGTTATAAGGCTTTAAAAATGTCTTGCCCCTTTTACCACAGAAAAAGCAGTGGATTTTTCCCCCGTTCTCTCGAACAGCTTTGTAAGAGTGACTTGACAGTTAAAAGGTGATGTGATGATCATGTATCAGACTGAGTGGCATCATTGAAGATTGGGATCTGTGTGCTGTGCCAGCACTTCTCTTGTGATCTTTCCAGTTTTATTTTTACACAGAATTGACGCTTTCATTTTAAAAATACATACATAATTTTGTGATACAGTAAGCTGGAAAATGTTCTGAGGGCCCAATGCAAACCCTTTTTTTTCTGTCTTCAAATGGATACAGTGAATTGAAGAGATTTAGAAAGCCTCCCTCATTGTACCTCTCAAGAAGAAGAAACAGTGAAGAACTCACTATTTCCCCTAGTGATTGACCAAGTGCAGCTCGAGACTAATTCTGAGCTAATAAAATGACTAAAGCATAGAAACAATTATATTATCCCTTCTGGGCAAATAAATATCCCCTGTTAGAAGGATGCTGTTACATGTTCAACTTAATATTTACTAAGTGCAGTTAAAACACAAGCAGCCCCATGTTCAAGCTGTTTAGCATGTGTTACATGCCCTCATGGCCTTGCAAAGTTGTTCCCTTTCAGGAAAGGGGTACCTTCTGCCACATATCAACTGTAATAGGTTACTAGATTCATAGGATTTACAACTGTTGCAAGTGACAGTGCCCTAAGATCACCCTCTGCAGTGCTGAATTGTCTCTCGGTAACAGTAACATTTTACATGCCTAGAAGGGATAACATAATTGCTTCTACATTTAGTTGGGCAACTCAGAGTTACCTTCAAGTTGCACTTTGTTCACCTACCAGAGTGAAATAATATTCTGCCTTTCCTACAGCTTTTTAATGGCTGACAACAGCAAATTAATCTGCCTTGGCCAATCAACATCATGGCATTTCTATTGAATAAAACAAAACAAACAAACCCTGTAACATTTTACATTAATAGATCAAAATTCAAGCCTAATGATAAAAAAGGAGCTAAGCTAATGGCTTGATAAAGTATCATGGTATCATAGTATCTAGGGTCAGAAGGGGCCTAGAGCAGGCCATCTAGTCTGACCCCCGCCAATGGCAGGAACGAGTGCCAGGGTCACAGGACCCCAGC
>JAGPOW010000261.1:132404635-132429080 GCA_030014935.1 Caiman crocodilus
ACGTGTGCCAGGATAATTTTTTCAAAGAGCTTACCCAGGATTGAGGTAAGACTAACTGGCCTGTAATTTCCCGGGTCCTCTTTTTGTCCCTTTTTGAAGGTAGGGACCACATTGGCCCTCTTCCAATCCTCCGGCACCTCACCAGAGCACCACGAGTGCTCATAGAGCTGCGCCACTGGTACAAGTACAAACCTCTACCCAATAAGTTATAACAGTGGATGTTTATGAAGTGGAGAAGAGTCATAAGTGTGATTACAGGATTGGGAGGGAGGGACAGAAAGAGATCTTTATTGGTTCAAAACAAAATAACTGACTAACCTTTAGGAACTTAATGCATTTATCTGGTCAGTGATCTTAAAGGATGAGTTGGCTGAAGTCTCTGTGGGAAACAGAAAATTGATAAAAAAAAAAAACAAAGAAGTGAGAGGGGAGCTTTTCTAACTAAAAGAAAAGAGGTATAAGAGCTGATAACTAGAAGCTGGAACTAGGCTATTCAAATTCAAAATTAGAGGATACTTGTTAACATTGGGGAACTAACCACCAAAGCAGTGTAAAAGACAGTTGTGGTAGATCCTCCACCATCCTGGCAACTTTAAATGAAGCTTGGATATTTCCCTAAAAAATACTTAGTAGTTTAAAAACCGAATACATTTTAAAATGTGTGTTACACAGGCAGGCAGACTACATGATTATAATTACCCTTTCTATCCTTATAATTCAGGATCTTATGCAAAGTTTGCCCAATATCAGGCATCTCAGGTAATTTGTGTTACTACCACCACCACACACAAATGGCAAGTGCTTCTTTATGAATGGAGAGTTAGGGATTGGATTGATACATTAAGCACAGATTGTAATAATTTGCAACTGAAGTCATTGTTTTAGTGAGAACCAAAAACTCATGAAAAACTAGCCATCAACATCTGCTTCTAGAACTAGCACATAGAGAGCATGTATTACAACAAAATGAAAAAAAATATGATGAACTGAATGGTTTCAATGAGCACTGGAATTTTTATAGCTATGTGCCTACAGATTTTCATAGTTGCTGGATAAATTAAAGCCAAGCAACATGAGCAGAAAGATAAACCTAAGAGCTGTCACAGTTATTTGAAATATTAAACAGCTCTCAGGAAAGCAGGATCTTTAAAAAAATCATATTTAATCATCACTTCTAAGATTTAAAATCCTGAGATTAAAGGGACCTTTTGAATTAAAAATACAGTCTATTTCCAAAATGAAATTAATGTTACAGTTACTATACCTGCCTTGGGTACACTTCCAATTTTTTGTGGTTTTGCTATCTTCTAGTTTAAAAAAAAATGATTCCCCACTTGTTTCTATGGAAAGCATAGAAGAAAGATCTGGGGAAACAAATTTTGGATCTGATTATGCAAAGGTATCAGTAGAACTATTTAGTAATTTAAAGTTACTCAATGACACAAATGGCTGAATAACTGCTAAAAAATAGTAATACACCAAATGTATAAAGAAATTTAAAAATATAAAATATTTGAAAGACAGTGTATGTCCTCTCTTTCATATATATTACTTTTAGGCAAAATTGTATCATTTGTAAGTGTCATGAATCCCATTGTGATTTGAGGAGTTGTGGCATCATGTGCGTTTTGTTGTGTTTATTTAATTGATATGGTATGCATGGTCTTGTTGGAAAGTCCATGTTATTCTGTAACTATTCGTGTTGCTGCTATCACTGTATGTATTATGTATTGCATATATATCTGCATGGTTCTGACTGTGGTTATGCAGGAAGCGGGGTGGGCATGGCAGGACTGCTAGTTCTCTTACTATATGACACTGGGGAAAGAAAGATGACCATTCCCAGACATAGGAAGGAGATGACATAATTAGGCTGGGAACCCAAAGCATTTCTGCTTGTGATAAAAAACAACAACAAAAAAATCATGGGAAAGTCATCTGTCTGACGGGTTATTTCTCTCAGCAATTCCAGATGTCTTAGGGAGGTGAGAAATTTCTGGAGGATTCTGGTTATTCATTAGCAATTACAAAATGCTGATAGGAGGTGCTGACTTGGAGTCTTGTTAGGGCCTTTTTACATGTTATACTATGAGCTACACAAGTATTGACCAGCTTAGTGCTACCTTTGATCAGCTTAGGGCTATCTTTCAGTCATACCTTCCACCTGAGTGGCACATCTGGGGTGGGAGAGAGTGAGTGGCTCCATTGTACAGAACAGGAACTGGATTATGCAGATCAAGAGATAATGGATCATTACTCATGAGGCATATGACTTGAAGAAATTCTTCAAGGTAAAATGTTCGGATGAAAACACAGGCATGAAACATAGGGACATTTTGAAGTTGCATTAATTCCTGTGATTTGTGGCTTCACTTTGCATGGTGGTGTAATAGTTAATATTGACTATGATATTTAAAGAACGCTTTGGTTGCACATTAGGGAATCACAGAGTTGATATAAAGAATAATATATTTGGAATAGGTTATCACCTATAGGTGTCTAGGTTATCACCTATAGGTTATAGGTACACAAACAACACGACTCGGCTGTTTTAAAGAAGAGATGTTAGAGTGAGACTTTTTTTTAGTGGAAAATTTCAATACTTTGAATCCTATTTCCCCACATTTTACTACTTATCTTGGCTAAAATTAATTAAATCAATATTAGAAGAATTGGTCAACCCTAGAAAAGGCTTTAACATATTGCCTTTAACATATTGTTCATTCCTGTCCATGGAAATGATAGCATTACCATGCACATTCCCTTACATGCGTACCTAATACAGTGATATTGGAGAAAGAGAATTTGACACAATTCACATGGAGAAATCAAGTTTTGCAAATTTGATCTGGATAAGGAAAAGTTTCCAGAACTAAATGCATATAAGAGAATGAACTTGTAACTCTGAGGCATATAGCTTAAAAGGTACCCACCATTCTCCTCTGCTTTCATGGTAGCAGCTTCATATTTTGCAATAGCTGTATTTGGAAGTGTAACAGGTAACCCTATCCCAGTTACCAGAAGGCAGGATAGTCCCTTTAAGACCAGAACTTTCTGGGCACAGCCTGCTGTCAGGGAAAGGGTTAAAAGCTGAGCCTGGCCATGTAGTCAGGTGACAGGAAGGGGCAGGCCAGAACTACAAAACCCCTGGGCTGCGTGGCAGTGGCCAAAGGGGAAGGTTGTGCATGGGAGTTCCCCAGAGAGGCTTGGCTGGCGGTCCAGCTGCTTCCTGGTGCTGATCCTCAGAGGAGCACTGGAAGTGCCACCAGGAGGAGTGTCATAGGCAATCCTATGTGCTTTGGTTTGAAAGGTATTCATGAAAGTAAAAATGAAAGAATAACTTTTTAATGGGGTACTGATCTTTTACCGAAGAGAAGTGTGATTCACTCCTCATTTATAGTCTCTTAAGGTCTTAGTTTGTTAGTCAGCTGCAAATACGAAACTGCAAAATGGAAATAACAGGAATGGGCCATTTAAGTAGATTGGCTAGGTTTTGCTTACACTTCTATATCAAACAGAATAGATCTGAGAACTAATAAATCACTTATGCTTACCTGTTTACATTTCCGACCGTTTGGGATTGGGGCTCACAGAAAGCAATAGGTAGAACAGCTTCCAGCTGAGCTCATCTTCTAGGGAGATGTCCAGAATGCAGATCTCTTTTACTCTACAGCAAGATCTCTAATTAAAGGACTGAACGCCTGCTTTGATTTTTTTCAGCTGTTCTAATACTGACATGTAGGAGAACTCGAGAGTCCAGTGTCTGGATGTGTTTTCTTTGCTAACTGGTTACATCTGTTCCAATGCCCAGCCACCTGTTGGCAGATATGTCCTTTGAATGTCTTTCACAATAGTGTAGGGTATTTACATTTAGCCATGTAATTGGCTACATTTAGGCATTTCCTTCATCTTACTCCTCAGATCATTTCTTCTGCTGAAATAGGCTATTGTCTTGATTATAGTGGATGTTATCACCTACTCCTTGAAAAGCCTTTTGTTATGTAAGGGAGCTTTAATCTCTTCATAATTAACATCTTATTTGGGTCATTTGAATTCCAGGATTTTACTTGAGCTTCTGTCCTGTATATAAAGCAGCTTGCCATAGTGCCCCTAAATGGCAACATTTTATGAAGAAACACAAATTAGACATACTCACCTTTTATATATATATAAAAAAATCTAGTTCAAATACATATTACTCTTTGTTATTTTTATGATATATTTAGTTTGTGGGGGAGAGGGCAGGGGTTAATATTTAAATTGCAGTTACTCATGGAGTTCATTTTAGGGAAATAATCTTAAGCATGTCCATGAAATATTTGCCTCAATTTTCAGTTTCCCAATCCTACTGACATTAACCACTGAAGTCACGTTACAGACAGTCCAGAATTTAGGAGCTTGCAACTGAGAAATTCTTCGTTCAAGAAAGGAAGGTTTTAGGGGCACCAGTGAAGAGGATAACTTCAGAACCTTGTTCTAGCTAGTTTTTGAGACCTGAGGGTGTGCTCGGAGGCAGATGCACTTTAATTAGAGCAGCTTCAAGAGCCACTCTAATTAAAGCGCTGCAGCATCTCATGTATTCAGCATCCTGAGCTTCAAAATGTTGATCAAGGCACTGAATACATAAGATGCAGAGGCTGCTGTAGTGCACTAATTAGCATGTTCCAGCATACTCGATTAATCGAGTAGCTTGAAGTGGTGTCTCTGCATGTCTACAGGTACCCTGCCTGACTGGGTGCATGCAAAAAAAATGATTAGACTGCATGGAAAAATTATGTCAATATGGACCAAGATTGGAATTTTGTTTATGGTTAATAAAAAGTACATGTATGGAAAGCAGTGTTTCCCTAAGCGTTTGCAATTTTTTTTCTTATTTTATTGTACTCTGGTGTCTCCATTATGATTCAGTGGGTGCATCTACATGAGATTCTGTGTTGGTATAGCGATGACCTATGGCAATGTAGTGTTGGTAGGCATGAACCCATGTTGTCATTGCCACTGCTGTGCAGTAGCTCATTGCTCTTGCACAGTAGAGTTGGAAACAACCAGTGTGGCACTGAGATCGTGCAGTGCAATTGCACAGTCGGGCAGACACAGAGATGTGCCCAGTAGTAACAACATTTCATGCCACTTCAGCCACACTCTAATCATTCTTTAATAAACTAAGAAATATTGGAGAGTTCTCTATTTCCACACTTGCCTTCCATTTATATTCTCCTTTTGTCTCATGTCAAAGAAATCACATCATCATACTAAACAGAGTGGTTTATTAAACGAATTGAGTCAAATAGGAACACATTCTTCCCATCCGTAATCCTAAGTAAATGGACTCTTTTTATAAGGTGCTAAGTGCTTGAGAGGGTAGAACTCAGAGGCCAACAACAAGAAGGCAGGGCATCAGGCTGAAGCAGCTTTTTCTAATGCACTGTGTGGGATATCAGTGAAGCTGGTTGAAAAATACTGAATCTAACAAAACTTTAATTTGGGTTGTTCATGCCCTGTCTATGGTCCCTCCCCACCACAGTGTGCCAAGTGAATACCCTTCTCACCAGGCTAGTGGTTATTCTATGATTTATGTTACCTCACTGCTGGGGGGAAGGGGGCAGAATCAAAAGGCCTCCCTTTTTCCTCCATCTCTGTCTGAGGTAGACGCCATGCTACACTCAGGGGATCCCGAGGCAGGTGGCAAGGCCGACCTGGATGCCGGCAGGTCACGGTAGCAGGTAGGTATGGACAGAGACACGAGACGAGTAAACAAAATTGAAACTTTACTCACGAAGATGAATTGAACGAAACGCTGACAGAAGTACAGGTAGTCGTCAGCCAAACGAAGATACAGCCGCAACGCGTGAACACAAGTCACAGGTATCATAGTTAATGAGCTAGCTAGCAAGTTATATAATGGTTTATAACGATAGCGATAACAACGTCAACGTCCTAGGGGTTCGCTCAGCTAGACGGGTTATGTCTAATCTTGCGCACGAGGAACGCTGCGCTGAGGGAAGCTTGGTCTTTTATCACTTTCTCAACCAATCAGGACCCTTTGTGACCAGAAGGTTCCAGAGAACACGGCTGCTGGCCAGGCAATCATGTCTCCGGAGTAGCCACTGATTGGTTCAACCCCCTTGATCACGCTGTGATCATGCTCCCTCTGCACGGTGTTCCTAGGGGTCCACATACAGAGCTCATCCTCTGCTACCAAATACCCGATCAAGATGGTAGTGTCTCTTAACCCTGACACTGACTTGTCCGTGGGCCTTAGTGCTGTCACTTAACCTTAACCAATAATCTGAGGGGTGGTCATGCTTTTTACTAGACAATCTCAAGACCTAAAACAAACACGTTAGTTTCTAGGCAGTAGGGCTGTGAAAAGCTTCGGTCACTGATCTGATTTGGTGTATATTTAGCCCGATTCAGAGATTCGCTCGCCGAATCCAAATTTCATAGATTTCATAGATATTAGGGCTGGAAGGGACCTCGGAAGATCATCGAGTCCTGCCCAAAGAGCAGGAAGTCAGCTGGGGTCATAGGATCCCAGCAAGATAAACATCCAGTTGGCTCTTGAAGGTGTTCAATTTAGGCACTTGAACCACCTCTGGTGGCAGGCTGTTCCAGACCTTGGGGGCTCGGACAGTAAAGAAATTCTTCCATACATCCAACCTGAAACAGTCTTGTAGTAGTTTATGACCGTTTTTCTTAGTTGTCATCCCTTGGGGTGCTCTGGTGAACAAACGTTCTCCCAGATACTGGTGGTCACCCCTGATAAACTTATAGTTGGCCATCAGATCACCCTTGAGCCAGAGCTTTTTCAGGCTAAAGAGCCCCATAGCTCTCAGCCTGTCATCATAGGGTCTGCTTCCCTCGCCTCTGATCGTGCGCGTGGCTCTTCTCTGGACTCTCTCAAGCCTCTCCACATTCTTTTTGAATTGTGGAGCCCAAAACTGGATGCAGTACTCCAGCTGCGGCCTCACCAAGGCCGAGTACAAGAGGAGAATGACGTCCCAGAATTTGCTCGAAGCATCTATGGATGCAAGCCAGCATTCTGGGCACTTTACTAGCCACAGCATCGCATTGCAGGCTTATGTCCATCTTGTGGTCAATGATGACCCCCAAGTCTCTTTCTTCCATAGTGCTAGCCAGTGTAGCACTGCCAAACCTGTAAGGATGCTGAGGGTTTTTCTTCCCAAGGTAGAGAACCTTGCATTTATCAGCATTGAACACCATCAGATTCTCGTCTGCCCACTTGCTGAGCCTGTCCAGGTCAGCCTGGATCATCTGCCTGCCTTCTAGTGTGGATGCTTTGCCCCACAGTTTGGTGTCATCTGCGAACTTGGACAGTCTGCTTCTGACTCCAGTGTCCACATCATTAATGAAGATGTTGAACATTATGGGTCCAAGGACAAAGCCTTGGGGGACCCCGCTGGTCACAGGACACCATGATGAGTGACTTCCAACAATTTCTACCCTCTGGGTCGGACCACGGAGCCAATTTTCCAGCCAGTAGATCGTGGTAGACCCAAGGCAACAGCTGGCCAGTTTCACCAAGAGGTGATCATGGGATACCAGATCAAAGGCTTTTTTGAAATCAAGATATATGACATCAATCTCTTCTCACTTGTCCAGGTGATAGGTCACGTGGTCGTAGAAGGAAATGAGATTGGTCAAGCAAGACCTACCCACAACAAACCCGTGCTGGCTAGCCCTTAAGATGTTAGCATTGGCCAGTACATTAAGGATGGCCTCTAATAAACATTTCTAAGATCTTCCCCGGGATATAAGACAGGCTGATGGGCCTTTAGTTAGGCGGATCCACTTTCCTCCCTTTCTTGAAGATAGGCACCACATTGGCCTTCTTCCAGTCTTTGGGCACTACACCAGAGGGCCAAGAGTTTTCAAAGATCCATGCTAAAGGCTGGGCTATTCAATCAGGAGACCCATTAATCCCCGAATTGAATTGGAACTTTCTGAATCTCTTTGAATCAATTTAGAGAAATGTGGTGATTTAAATCTTAAACACAGATTTAAATGTTTTTTTCTACATACTTCAAGGTACCAGGTGGCTCATGAATGCTGAGATGCTGGGGTAGATGGAACAGTCCATGGGAGTGCAGGGGTTTCCCCAGCATGCTTGACAGTGGACCTGAAAATGGACCAGAAGCACTTTCAGTCTACTTGCATGTCCACCACGGAGCATGCAGGGGATTCCCCCACCACCTCACAGCTTGGTGACTGATGCCTCCTGAATGTGGGGGTGAGCACCCAGGTTTCCCCCCCCCACTGCCAGTTGACAAGCTGGAGCAGTGCAGGGGGGATAGCATGCTCAGTGGTGGACCTGGAAGTGGACCAGAAGTTTTTCCAGTCCACTTCTGGGTTCACTGCCAAGCACATGGGGGAGGGGGGACCCAGTGCTCCTGTGGGATTCTCCATCCACCCCACCATCACAGTGTTCATGAGCCATGCCAGGTACTTCAAAGTATGTAGAAAATAAATCATTTCAATGTATGTCTATGGCCGAATCACTGATTCTCTGAATTGGCATCAAATCTTCAGATTCTGATTCAGCCAAATTGAATCAGGACAGTGACCTGAATCAACAAATCAAATCACTGTCCCTGATTTGGGCTGAATCCAAATTGAATATACAGTCCATTTTGTATGCCTCTAGTAGCCAGTACTAGATAGAAGCAATAATGGTGGATAGAAGCAATATTGATCTCTACAGTGGAACATTCAAAGGGATTGCTCCCAAATCAAGACTTAGCTGGTGATCGATAAGGTGATCTCAATTTATCAACTTTTACCAACAAAACGATATTGGAGATGGGTAGTAATGTGTTAGTCTGAGTTTAGGCAGAAGTCAGGGCAGGGTGGCAACTTACAGACTCACTCAGAAAGGCATGAGCTTTCATAGGCAGAAACAGAAAACCATCTCCTTTTGTCGTTGAACTGCTACAAAAACATTTCTGAAAGCACAGAATACAAGCAAACAGATGTCTGCACTCTCGGTTATGCCACAAACAGTGGCTATGATGAAAGTGGTATCAATTTGTACCACTGTGTAGTGGTAGACATCTGTGCACTTTATGGCTCAAGACTAAAGGCAGCCCAGAGTGCCTGTGCTAGTTGGCAACCCTGAACACATGCTCTAGGGGCTTAAGTGCCCCAATGGTGTGCACCCCAGGAATTCCCACACAGGGTCAGGCCTCTCAAGTGCTGGGAATGCCTGTCCAGCTTTACCCAAGATACAGCCCCAGAAACACCAGGATGCATCATGGAAAGTGGGAAATGCTAAGGTTTCTTCATTTATCCAAAACGTGCCTTGGACTCTTTAGGGCGTGTCTTGGTAAGTGGGGAAAGTCAAGTTTTCTCTGCTTGCAGAGATGAGGGGCACCCCAGAGACCCCAGGTGGAAAGTTTGGGATTCCCAGTTACTGAGACACATTCCTAGAATTTCTGGGGCATATCTTGGGGAAATCTTCATCTTTCCTTGCTTACTGAGATCCTCCCTGGAAATCCCGTCTCACTAAATGGGGGAAAACACGTGTTCCCAAGGGTTGAGGGGCATTTTCCTATGTGGGAATTCCTAAGGATTGGCCTGCTTCTATGTACAAGTCCCAGGAAAATGTGTCACCCATTGTCTCACAGCATGAATGAGCATGACAACAGGACCTCTGAAGTGGGCCTGTTGGCTCAGCAAAGTGGATAAGCTGTGTTAGGACACGCCCTGGCACAGCCAACCCACTTCATTTGTCAACATCTATTTCTAGCCATAGGTTGCAGTTTACTTTGTCAGATCTGCTGTTCCTAAGCATGGCTAAAGTTTCAAAGTATTCCCCTAACATTTTTTTAAGGAATATTAGAATTGTCATAATGACTATAAAAAGCATTTCATCTAACATAAATGCATGATTGCAAGTACAGTTTACAAACTAAGGATAATACAGCTTAAAAATTTTAAAGCAGTAACAAAATAGTCAACTGAGAAAAGATAGTATTCTGAGGAGGAACATTGTATCCACATATCATGACAGCTCCCCCTGAAGAGAGCTGATTTGTGACCCTGGTTCAACTGAGAGCTGAAAGTCTCAAAAACTGAAACAATTGTGCTTATAATTATAATCGGAAGCCATAGGCTTACCAGAAGCAGTAAGAGATTTTTGGCAGTCTGTCAAGATACCGCGGTGCATGGGCATCTGTGTCCCGTTGACATTCACTTGCCTTTTCTTACACCAGGTCAGCACCTGTTGGTCAATTTAGGTTGCTGTTCCTCTCTCTCTCACCTGCCATGACTTTGACTTGATTGAATTGGGGAGGGGTGGTAATTCCCCAACCCAGAGCTGACTGCTGCTTACCCCAAAAATGCAAGGACAGGCACAATTAAAAAAAACCAAACAATCCCTCTTTGCAAAGGAAAAGAAGGAAAAATAAAGTTCTTATGTCCCTGTATCTATCTTACCCCATGATCTTGGGTCCCTGGTGGCTGCACTCTTTTCTTTCTAATCCACACATTCTTGATTGCCAGAAGCCACGATTGAGTGTCTCTCTTCTCTTTTTTTTTCTTCAGTAATTAGCATCCCACTGGCTCAATTGACTGCCCACCGCAGCCGATTAACTTGGAAACTCTTTTTTTCTTGTTTTCTATGAGCTCCTTGGAGTAATAAAGACCTTATGTCTGCTGCCTCATTCCTGAGGACTTCAGTCCTGGTTGGCAGGTGGGCATTTACCCTCACTACCGACCCCTCTTTCCCTCCTTTGCCTTCTGTCTCCTCACCAGTGCCTGGGGCTGGAAATAGTTCCCAGCAGCTTAATTAAACCAATCTGGTTGACCCAGCAAACTGATAAGGCTGCACTGGACTATATCAGGAGGCACCTCTGGAGAGTATCTGTGATGCAGTGGCTGGACTGACCCCTCTGGCAGGGACTCTCCTCTGAGCAAGTATCCCTGACCTTTTCCATATGCCTTCTCCTTTAAATCACTGTTAGGCAGATCCTCATTGGGAAAGCCACAGGGCTGACTTCACCTCTGAGTGGCCTTGATCCCCTAACTCTTCTTCTTCACAGCATTTAAAAAAAAATCTGCAACTGTATTAGTTTTCCCTAGTTTATACTCAATATTAAAGTGAAAAGGTTAGAATATCAGTGCCCATCGGGTGACGTGCCCATTGTCCGTCTGTTTAGTTTTAAGCCACCTCAGCGGGGCATGGTCAGTTATAAAGGCGAACTCATGCCCTAGCAAGGAATGCCATAAGTAGTTAATGCCTCATTTTATGGATAAGTATTCACACTCTACTGTAGCATACCTTCTTTCCTATTGGTTCAATTTCTGGCTAATGTAGGCTACTGACTGGGAGATTTCTTTGACCTTCTGCAAAAGGACGGTGCCTAATGCTCTATCAGGGGCATCCATCTGTAGAATACAAGGTGATTCAAAGTCCAGAGTTTCCAGCAATGCATCTTGACAGAGGGCACTCTTCATCCTCTCAAATGCTTGATTACTCACTGCATCCCACCCTTGCCTTTCCCTTGCAACAAACCAGTTAAGGGAGCTGTTATTTCTATGAATTGGCGTATACATCATCAATAATACCCTGCCAAGCCTCAAACTCTAAGTTGTTTGCAGCTTTGGGGTGCAACATAATGATGGAAGGCCTCTACCATTTCAGCTAACGGCTGAATACGCCCTTGACCCACCATAAACCCCAGGTACTTTGTTTTGGCCTTACCCAGTACACACCTCTTTCAGTTGTCTATAAGCTCAGGTTGATGTAATTCCTGTAGTATGGCCCTTACCGCTTCTAAGTGTTCCTCCCAACTTAGTGTATATATAATAATATCATCAAAGTAAGCAGCTGCTAATTGCTGATGTGGGGCAAACACCCATTCGATTAACCTTTGAAAGGTTGCTGCCACCCCGTGTAACCTGAAAGTCATCTGGCTAAATTCCTACAAGCCCCACGGTGTGCAAAATGCCATTTTGGCCATAACTTTCCTCATCAGTGGTACCTGCCAGTACCCTTTCATTATGTCCAGGGTTGAGATAAACCTAGCCTTTCCCATTTTTTTCAACAGCTCACTAATGTAGGGCATAGAGAAGGCATCAAAGTGAGATACGGCATTGACTTTGCAGAAGTTCACACACAGACTCAGCGACTCATCGGGCTTAGTCACGGCTACAACGGGGCTATGCCACCAACTCCAGGACTCCTGAATGATGCCTTGCTCCAACATTTTAGTAATCTCCTTACGAATCACCTAATATCTATAGTATAGAATCCTCCATTTCTTTCTCATGATCTGCTCAACAGGGTTTATTATCTGATGGGTTATCCTTTTGGCACACCCTGGAATTTCACTAAAAACATCTTGAAACACCCTCACCAAGCCCCTCAACTGGCACCATTGCCAAGCACTAAGTTGGACCCCTAACCGGGACCATTACACCCACTGTCTTCTCTCCCAGGTCTGCACCCAAGTCCTGACCAAGTTCCTCGTCTGGTGGGGAAGGATCAACTAACAAGCCCTCCTGGTCCTTCCATTCTTTAAGCAAACGAGCATCGTATATCTGCTTCTCTTTTCTATGCTCTGGTTTGAAAAAACTCAATCAACAGGGCCAACTTGCTGAATCACCTTGAAAGGACCTTGCCAATGCCTCAGGGACTTGCTCTCTGTATCTGGGAGTAACACTAGAACCATTTGGCCTACTTGAACATCCCTCTCCTAAGTTTTTTTATCATAGGTGGTCTTTTGGGTCTGTTGCACTACCCCCAAGTGTTCTTGTGATGGTGCTCCTGCCCTCTGAAAATGTTGCCTCAGCTCTCTCACATACTGTACATGACAAACACCTTTCTGTGGTGTTTTCTCCCAACCTTCCCTTACTAGATCTAATGATCCTCTCAGGTGGTGTCCGTATACCAGGTTGAATGGGGCACACCCCCAAGACGATTGCAGGGCCTCTTGTGTTGTGAACAAAAAATGGCAGGATCATAAGGTCCCACTTATGGGGCTCTGCCTGAACACACCAATGCAATATATTCTTCAAGGTCCCATTAAACCTCTCCACTGGGCTGTTGGTTTGAGGATGATATATGGCCATATGCAGTTCCCATTTTTTAATTTGCAACCCCTTACACAGACTTCTAAGAAACCCAGACATAAAATTAGACCCTTGATCCATAACAATTTATTTGGGGATGCCCACCTGGTAATTAATTTGATGAGTTCTTCTGCCACCCAGGGCCCAGTGATGGCTTGTGTGGGGATCAACTTGGGGAACTGAGTTGCATAATCTATGATCACCAGCAAATATTGATACCCTGCTGAACTTTTGGGGAGAGGTCCCACTGCATCAAGTGCAATATGGAAGAATGACACCTCTATTATGGGCAAAGGTTGCAATGGCACCTGAGCGGATTTGGTCATGCTTCCCTTTTGACATGCTGGGCAGGCCCAGCAAAAATTCTCCACCTGATCATACATATTGGGCCAAAAACACCACTTTGTTAGTTGGGACTCCGTTTTGCTACACCCCATATGCCAGCCCAGAGGATTTTCATGAGCTAATTTTAATAGAGGGGGCCTAAACTGACGTGGTATTAACAGCTGGGCCATCTCTTCCCCCTTTTGTAACCCTCACTGTATCCAAGACAGTAACCTTCTCCAAATCTCAAATCTGGGCAGACTCACATATCATCCTGGATCTACCATATCCTCCTCCTCTTCAGCCAGCTCAGTCTCTTTTATGGCCCAGAACTCACTCTTTGCAACTTGTGCTCTCCTGAACTCCTTACTGCTGGATAGACTTTCTACATCAAAACTTTCCAAAGCTGGCTCATACTCCTCACTTCCCAAAAGGCCAGCCTCACCCATCCAGTCTTGTCTTACAATGTTTAATACTTTTGTAAATTTCCCTCCAGGCTTGGCCTAAAATCATTGGGTATGATAGGTCACGAGCCATTCTGACAGGCATTTCTCTTGTGGTCTTCAACACAGTGACCTGGTAGACCCTCTGAGAATAATAGGTGCCATGTCCATGTATGCACATCATTCTAACAGGGGTAGCTTTATGTATATACTCGCCAGATGCCGCTGTATTCTATATAAACTTATGGGCACATCCCGTGTCCATGATGGCTTCAAACCTCTTGCCTCCTACCCAGACCTCCACCACAGCATGCAGCAGTGGGCCAAATTTGATCTCCCTCCCGATAGTACAATCCATGGATTCCACCCCTCCAGATTCTCCAAGGTCTGGGGTTGTTCCAATGTCTTCATATGAGGAATGTGGTACCTTAGGTACGGTTGACATCAAGTTGGCTCAGTCCCAGGACATATGACCCACCTTCCCAAACCAAAAACAAAACACTGGGTTACTGTTGGGCTTTCTGTGATCTTGAATCTCTTTTTTCTCCAGCCTTGTAGTCTTGCAAAGCCTTGGGTACAGGCCTGTCTTCCCATTTCTGTCTGGAGGCCTTTCCGCCAGAGCGCTGCTGAAATTTTTTGCTAACTGCAGTGCCTTGGCCAAGGATATCAGCCTATGGCATCAGACCCAACTCTGGGTTTCCTCAACCAAGTCCATCAGAAACTGTTCCAGTAAGATGTTGTCACAGATGTCAGTCTTTGAACTTTCAGCAGGCTTCAACCACTTTGTTATGAGATCCACTAAGCAACCAAGCCCTTGGATCCTTTTCCTCCCCCTTCTTTTTAGTTCTGAAGACCTGCCTCTAGGCCTCTGGGTTAATATCTAGTCAGTACAAGATTTCTCTCTTTACCTTGTCATAGTCCATAACCTCATCCTGTGTCACAACCCCATAAGCTTCTTGGACTTTCCCTATTAGCAACACACCCAGCTGTCTAGCCCAGTGAGACTTTTCAAGTCTGGCCACCAATGCTGCCCACTCATAGCTTTCCAAAAACACCTCAGCTTGGACACCAGCTCCACTGCATTCCTCTGACATGCCTGTTGCTGTATCCAGATTTCTTCCAGGGCAAGCTGATGGGCTGACTGCTGAATCTGATCTGCCCTGACTGCAGCTGCTGTCACCAAGACTTCCATATTTTTGAGTTCCACTTGGCCATCATTGGGATTCCTGGACAATGCACCAGTATGTTGAGTTATCACAGTATATGGACATGACCCTCTGGGTCCCAGTAATATTCGCTTCCTTTTTCTTGCACCAGGTCGGTGTCAGTTGGTCAATCTAGGTCACTGTTCCTCTCTACCTCTCCTGCCATGACTTTGATTTGATTGAATTTGGGGGTGGTAGTAATTCCCTGACCCAGAGCTGACTGCCACTTACCCAACAAATGTAACAACAGGCACAATCAAAAAAACAAACCTCTTTGCAAAGGAAAAGGAAAAAAAATAAAGTTCTATGTCCATGCATCTATCTTACCCCACAATCTTGGGATTCGTTGTGGCTCCACCACTTTGTCTCTGTCTTCAGTGCACATGCTATTGATCACCAAAAGCCATGATTAAGCATCTCTCTTCTCTTCTCTCTTTTTTTTTTCCCAGTAATTGGCATCTTGCTGACTCAATTGATGGCCAGTTAATGTGGATTTTTTTTTCTTTTTTTGTTTCCTATGAGCTCCTCTGAGTTGTAAAGACCTTATGGGTCTGTTGCCCCATTCCTGGGGACTTCAGTCCTGGCTGGCAGGTGGGTATTTACCCTCCCTGCAGACCCCTCTTTCTCTCCTTTACCCTCTGTCTTCTTGCTGGTGCCCAGGGCCAGAAATAGCTCCCAGCAGCTTAATTTAACCAATCTAGTTCACCCAGTGAGCTGATAAGGCTGCACTGGAGTGGATTGAGAGATCTCTCTGGAGCATAGCGATGCTGCAACAGCTACACTGGACGGACCCCAGAGGGAGGGCAACCTGTGTCTCCAAGTGTTTTCAATTTTCTGCTTTCCCTTCTTTCCTAAATATGAGTTCGGTAAGTTCAGTAAACTTCACTAGCCTGCAACTGACCAAAGTCTGTAGTGTTCTTTCCTGAGCTGGGTTGGCCGTAAGTGGATGGGGAGTGCATGATGCACACTTTGATTCCCAGGGGCTGGGAGTGAAAGGGGGAGGGAGAGAGGGAGGGGGGGAAGAACATAATAAGGGGCCAGAGGTCAGGTATCAGATGAGAACTAGTGGAGTACCAGAGCACCCAGTTGCAGCAGTGAGGCAGGGGGAAAGAAAGTAGTGACATAATTGCCCCTGGCACATGCTCATTTAATGATGTGATAGAATCAGATCCCCAGTCCCAAGAATTGGGCCTGCTCTTATGCCACACATGCTTGGCAAGAAGCATGATTTTGGGACTGGGGACCAGATCCCAACCATATCAATTCTAATTGCCAGTGCAGAGTGAGAACTGGCAAATTGAAAGCTGGGTACCACAGCCCTGCACATGAAGCCAACCATCAGTCCTGGCCTAGACAGGTTTGAATCTGTTCACCTAGGGCTGCCCAGACAAATGAGTTTTGGCCCCAGCTGAACAGCGTTGGGTCTCAATTCTAGAACTGCCAAGGCTGAGGTCAACAATCAGCTGACTCAAAGCCCCATGACCAGCAGCTCTTGCCACGATGCTTGACACAGGGAATAAAGCTCTCAGCATGAGAATCCAAGGAGCTTCCCCTGCTTCGGGCTTTAAACATAGCTAGAGATGCTGGCTCTGGTGTTTTAAAGTCCCTAGAGACTCCTTTGATCCCCTCTCCTGCCTGTGCCCCCAAACCCATCCAGTCTCAGGCTGGGGCCAACTATCAGCTGATTGTCAGCCCCAGAGCTAAGACTATACAACAGCTGATTCCAGACTCTGGTGTGATCCTGGCTCAGGGAACAACAATCAGCTGACTGTCAGCCATGGCTGACAATTCCAAGAGCCATGCAATACAGCCATAAAGATGTTCTACATTTAATGTGGAATATTGTAGCTTGTTTGCCAATTTATGGCACCTTTAATGGATGTCTGTGTAGCACCTTGCCCATTTTATGCTGTTATGAATATATTCTTCAAGGTGTTTATGCAATGGATAGAGGGGCCCAGTGCGATTTTCCTAGACAGCCAATCAGACCTATGTCACAGAATGCTTGTGTCCACACAACACTGAACCAATTCACAGTGAACCAGTTTAAAATAGTACTTCATTTTCTAAGTACATGTTTGAACCATTGGGGCTTGAAACCAGTTTAACAGGCTTCTACATCTTTCCACTTCAGGTTTAAAGTTTATTTAAACAATTCAAGTTATTATGTGTCCATGTCCTCTCAGTGATTAAGGTTTCGTGTATGTCATAGATTTAAAAAAAAAGAGGTTGCTACTATATATTAAATTTCTACTACATAAAAGTTTAGTTTTATGATAAAATCATGGAAAATTAGGGTTGGAAGGGACCTCAGGATTTATATGTACTCCAAACCCCCGCTCAAAGCAGGACCATCCCCAAATAGATCATCCCAGGCAAGGCGTTATATAGCCAGGTCTTAAAAGCATCCAAGGATAGAGAGGCCACAACCTCTCTGGATAACCTGTTGCAGTGCTTTACTACCCCCGGCAGTGAGAGAGGTTTTTCCTAATATCCAAGGTAAGCCTCCTTTGCTGCAATTTGAAACTATGGCTCCTTGTTCTGTCATTCACACCATTTAGAACAGGCTAGCTCTATCCTCTTTGGAACCACCCCCCTTCTGATAGTTGAAGGCTGCTATTAAATCCACCCTCAGCTTTCTCTTCTCCAGACCTTATAAGCACAATTTCCTCAGCTTCTCCTCTGAAGTCATATGCCCCAGCTCCCTAAGCATTAAACAGCTCTTTCCTTCATTTTATGCATAGATATACATGAATATTACTTCTAACCCCTTCGTTATATCAAAGACAGAGAGTACTGATTGGGCCTAGTGAAGACTCCAGGCAGAAAAGGTTTCATTATATCTTTTCCCGTATAATCAAAACACTTGAGTAAATAACCTAATAATTTTGTCTCAAAGGCAATATATATTTGGATTTTTTTGTTGTTAATGTATTGTGCTTAAATCAGCATGCCGAGGGTACAAATGATAAGATGATGAGTAAGATAAAACGCTATTATCGGTAGCTGTTACTCTGATTTCACTGATAACTTAAAGGTGTTACATGTTTGGCAAAAAGTCAAAATATATTAGATCTAGAACAAAAATGGTGTAGAGTGGAACAAAGTGTAGGAGGAAAGAGTCAAACTATTTATCAAGTGGCACCAGATTTTAGAAAAGTGAGAGAATGAGATGACATATTAAATATAACAACCTACTTAATATCACTGTCATTTGTTCTCCCATATGACCTTAGAAATGCATTTTAATATTCTACTCATAAACCTGAAAGCCTGTATGTACAACAGATCGTGTCTTCTCAGATTAGACTTTTTTCCACTCCCATTAAAACTAAATAGAAAGATATACACATTGACCTAATGGACATTAGACTGAAAACAGTGTTAACCAGGATCCCCTAGTTGTAGGGGCTTGTGAGCATTGTGCTATTGAGCTACAAGAGCTCATAAAAAATGTTACATTTGCTTGTTCAGAAAGGTATTTGCTGGAGGGGTGGGTCTCTCAGAGTACATACTAGTTGAGGCAGTCAGCTGTAGCTCTTCCTAGTAGACGGTTGTCTGTTACTTTACTTTTAATAAACTGTATTATGGTTTCTGAACTCTGGCTTTGTAAGTCCAGCATTCAAGCTACCAAAACACAGAATCATGGCTGCTTGAGCAGAGCAAGAGAGACAAAAAGAGATTACCTCCATTTTTGGATCTTCATGCTCCCAACTGGAGATGAAAAGGGAAGCTCATAGAATGCCAATCTAATTTTTAATCAGCATATTTCATTAAAGCAGAAGAATTTGAAAGGAGGGGTGGAAGATTGCAAGATGGTGAAAGGAACATGCTTTTCAATTTTTCATCTGAAACCCCCAAATAGTTAGATTCTGCAATACGTCCTGCTGCACCACTGCAGTACCCCCTCAAAGCTGTATTTTATAGCCCTTACATTGAAATGATTTATATTAATCAGTCTTCTCAGCTGGATTCCAGAAATGCAGATGCAGGTTCCCCTCAATTTATGTGGGTTCTGTAGCCTTGCAGGTTTTTCTGGTCTCTCTTCTCTTTTCCTATACAAGGGCTAGGGCTCCATTTTATATATTACACCCACTATAGACTTTTCTACAATACCAAAGCCTAGTCAATTAGACTTAAATCCTAACTAGGCTCTCAAAGCAGAGCTTTAACAAGACTTTAGTGGTATACTAACCTTGTGCTGATGCTCTGCCTGGGGATAGGTGGGGGGAAGAGAGAACATTTCATCACCAGTTTCACGAGTTATTCACATCAGTTATTTCTATTTGAGCACTACGCAGTGCTGGCCTTTATAAACAATCCCTTTTGTTCCTAACAGGAGTGCTAAGTGTATGAAAAAACCTTCAAAAACACTTACTAAGCAAGGGTAGGGGCTAGATTTGTTTCCACTGGAGTTCTTGGCCAAAGTCCAACAAACTTTAATAAGAGCAGAATTGGGCCCATTTGTAGCCAGAATAATGAAAGCAATATATTATTGTAGTAGATATTCATTATATGTGACCGTTCATTTTAGAAGTACTTATTGGAAAAAAAGTTTGGGCTTACAAAAGAGAAATGCATCAGCAGATATGTATGTTACTCCCTAGTGTTCTCTATCTATTAATAAAACTAAGTAGTCCTGGATCTATATCTGAGGATTATATGTCTTGCCTGCATGAGAATACTATGGAAACCTACTTATCTGTAGCTCTAGGGAAAACCAACTAACCACAAATGCTGGTTTAAAGGATTACAAAGTGCTACGTGCTATAGGTTATCTAATAGCTATAAAACCCATAAAACGATTTCCACTGTAACTTTCTGACACTCTTCTTTGCTTAAAAATTGAGCTTTGTACCCCCTTGGAAACTATTGCATTATTTAGCAGTATAAAACATGAAATAAAAGCTACTCAATTTTCACTGAAGATTTGTTTCTCTAAGAGCGAGTGACTTGAAGAGTGAAAGATGAAGAACCACAATAGCATGCAATTCAAAAATATATTTTATCTTTAACATTTTGATGTTCAATTAGTTAGCTGTAAACATGCAAATGAGATTCAGGTGATGGCTGAAGACACGGCTGTGTTGATGATTCAATTAGAGCTGTACTGCCTGACTTTTATAAAACATGAGCCGTTGGGAATATTTGCCTATTTGAGCCTGAAATGAGCATGCCATTGCCCTTCTGGAATTTTATACTTAGAAGCATTTCATTCTATTTGACCCACTGATGACACAATGCTGTTACCGAAAATGGAAAGTGGGACCTGAATTTCAAATGTTTTTTATTAATTCATAAAGCAAACCTTTCTGTACTGACAGACAATCTCAAAAGACTCACAGGATTGCTTTGGATAGATCCTATAAAATTCAAAAGATTTTAGTAATATTTGAGGTATTTCTTCCCAGTTCTATATATACATTCCTCTCTGTACTGTCTGTACTCTCTATTCTTCTTCTGTCTTCCAAACTGCCAATAAATTTGCCACTCCTAGTCCCATCTACACATAATGCAGTTCTGTAATTTCAACACAAGAAACAATGGTGGGGGAAAGAGAAAGTAGGAACCGCATACTAGCTGGAAGAAAGAAAGTGATCAACAGTTTCCTATTGTAAAATGGCCACTCTGAAGTCACAGATGCTTGACTGTGCCATATTTAGGGGGTCTATTACACAAAAGCCCACTTAGGAAACAAGTGCACTAAAATAAAAATTATGTACTAGGAGAGCTAGTGCATCAGGAACCAATTAACAAAAAGCATGCTTTAATTTGCTGTATATCATACAGTTTCCCAGCTCCCTTGAAAATTTTGAATTGGTAAACCGTATGTTCTGTTTCCCAAAATCTCATGTTTTCTACTTGCACAATCTTCTTTTACTTAGTAAATCAAGCTGTCTAAAGGATTTTAGCAGGCAACATGCTGCAATTGTTTTACTCTCTCTTAAACTTGGAAATATTTCAGTTAAAAGTCCAAAAGATAGCTGTTTAATCAGAGCTGGCTCACCTAAAACTAGTTTACAGATGCACGAGTTTATTAGTAATTTCAGTCCTAAGCCAAGGACAAGAAGTATACATATATGTTGATGAATACAGCCCTTTTTAGCTGGACTTGCAGAATAAAGTTAACAGTACATACATGATCAAGAGAACATAATTTTAGGGAGTACTGAGTTTACAGTAGCACCCCTTAAGCTGTGTTTTTCTTAACTTCATTTAAAAATACCAGAATTTTCATCTTGCCTATCTTGGTCACCTAAAGTTATTTGAAACAGTATGCATTAGTCTTCAATCTCTGGTCCATGAGTCAGATCCAGTCCATGGAGCCACATTATCTACCCTATGGTTCTCTGCCTGGGTCTAGAAATGTGGCATAAGGGGAGTGGTGGCAGTATTCATGGCTGCTTCTCTGCTCTCAAATTCTGGACCTGTGCGCCAGATGATATAGATCTGCACACTAGGTCACACTAGCACATGGGGTCACTCTGTGGCCGGATCTAGGTGCACAGGGTTGGGCTAGATCTGGAAGCTCAAAGTCAGGGTCAGTGTACTGGTTCATACTCATGGAGAGACTCCACACATGAGATCTGGCCCACACACTAGCCCTGTATTACTCATCTGCTTCATGAGGTACGAGATCAGAGAGCTTCAATACTACTGGTTTATAATAATCAAACAATATATTAAAATATTAGTAAATAAAGACTGCAAAACATCTCTCATGCAAAAGATCTGTATTCCGATTTCCACTGATACCATGAAATGTGGCAGAACCACGTACTAAAAAATTTTTTTAAATCCTAACACAGCAGGACAACAGACTAGTAATAATAATTGTATCATTTAACCAACTTGGATTTTTAGTTGAATTGTCTTTAGTTAGCACCTAAATGAAGCTTAAGACTATTAGCAATTTGGTTGGAATATGAAAATAGATTGGGATTTTTCTGTCCTTAATTTGTCCAAATTTATCCAAAGGCTGTCACCTTTACAATATACTTTGTAAAGTATACTCTGAGCATGTCTATTATTTATAAAGCACCAGAAATGAACATTTAAAAAGATGGATGTAGAGTTTCCTCCTCCCTGCAAATTTTTACATGTAAGCAGATTAGATACCTAAGAACTCTGTCTTGAGTTAATCTTTTCTGTGTCTGAAAAAAAAAAGACATGCTCTGAGCTAAAGGCATCTTCAGTTACAGGGCCATTGTAAAGACATCCTAATTTTAAATTGGTTAAGGGGTAAGTCACCTATAGTTGGTTTCTGTGAATGTCTTGCACCTGCATTGTCAACTGCAAACATTATTGGTATTGCTTTTAACAATGCTTTGTGAGAAAATGATAGGATTTTGCTAGTTTGTTTCTCTTATCATTTTTTTGCTTTACAACAGGTTGTTACTCGGAATTACAAACTGTTGCCGTAGGCATCAGAAGCACTGCACTGCCACAGTTTCCACCTCATTGTCTGATACTGTCACTGATATTTTCTTTACATGATAATAACCAGAGGCCTTTATTTCTGATTTCTTTTCCTGATGTGACTTTTGTTCTTCCTTTATTATTGTTGGCCTTGCAGGCTACTTTCTCTAAAACATGTTTTCCTATTATATTTGTTCCCCTCGCCCATTCATTTTCACAGTGCTCTAACAAAAGCAAGTCTGACACAAAGCCAGGTAAATCAATAGAGTGCTGATTGACATTGATTTTAATGCCATATATGGTAAAAAAAATGAAGTTTTAATTTAAGGAGGGCTCTAAAGTAAGTTTACTGGGGCAAACTGACCCAAGCACTGAAGTACGTGGGAAAGCAGGTGAGCTAGAGGAAGCACAAGCACAAGAGGGCAACAGGTCTTCTCGTTCTTCCTGAGAAAGTAGGGCAATCAGCTAATTACCTCAGGTGCCTGTACACGAATGCACAGAGCCTGGGAAACAAGCAGGAAGAATTGGGAGTCCTTGCACAGTCACAAAATTATAATGCGATTGGAATAGCAGACTTGGTGGGGCATCTTGCATGACTGCTAGCACTGTCATGGATATATACAAACTGTTCAGGAGAAAAGGAGGAGATGTGCTTTATGTAAAAATGGGCTGATCATACGGGAATCTGGGATGTCTGAGACGTTTATCTGGGACGCTGTCTCTACCACACTCTCACACGTTGGTATGGGTGAGGCGGTATCCCGGGCAGGCAGCAATGTCCACCTACCCACCTGCAAGGTACTCAGCACCTCTCCAACTCCTGATGGCACTGCACCCTGTGCCCCCGTGTTTCTAGGACATCAGTATAAGTCTCAACAACTGGCCTTTGAAACTGGGACATAGTCACCCTATGCAAAAGAGCTGTAAGATTGCTCAGAATACCAAAGACGTTAAGTCTTAAAAAAATAAATAAATATAAAATTTAGATTTTTTTAAGCCTCTTCCTGACCTTTAGCGTCAGGTATCTGATATCAAAAGCAGGTATTCCTAATCATATACTGAGGTCAGATTCTTTGCGCATGGTGAAGAAAAAGAAAAGTTGTATGCCAGTCATACAAATTTCATAATATTTCTTCAGAAATTTGGTAAGAGTCTAGGTAAAAATCAGGTAAAGTGCACCTTCCCCTCTGCTATCCACCCACAAAATCATCAAGCACATCTTGCTTGTACTTCAAGTCTGTGCTGCTTTTAATGGGAGATTATGCGAGCTAAAACCAAAGCTATGCTTTAATTAGCTTAAAACCTAACCACTGAATGGAAGATGGAGGTAAGATCAACAAAGTTCTTATGGGCCTGTAATGCCCTTCCCACGGTTTTTTCCCAAAAGACAGATAAGTTCTCCCACAACTGGAACCCTTTACATCCAAAAACTAGGCTTCTACTTTGCTCTGCTAAACAGAATTTTAAGTTCCTCCATGTTCAGCAACTTCGTGCTGCAACTTCTCTTAGATTCTTTGTCATTGCTAATGGTCTCATAGTCCATGGGGACTGGCACCAGTTACTCCACTGATGCCCATTCCAGTAAGACTTTCCATCAATCTTGTGGCTCTTCCAATGCTTCTGTTCTAGAGCCATTATAAGTGATTTCTATTCCCAAATTGCAGGGGAAAATCTCTCATAAGAACTCATTTCTTTATTCTGGAATTTCTCATTTAGGTGAAAAAAGCCAAACAACACCAGCTTTCTCTCTCATATGAAAAACAGGCATTACAATTCACTTTCACATCCTGCTCATTTGTTTTATATCAAAAAATTGTTCTGCAAGAACTCTGCACCATTAACAGTTTTGGATACTGTTTGTTTATGTATCTGTTCAAATGATTTCCAACCTGTGGCCCCCTGGGAATCCCCCAGGGGGTTGCACCTTAATTCAAAACTTTTTTAGGGATCTACAAAAAAAAA
>JAGPOW010000261.1:132432558-132454524 GCA_030014935.1 Caiman crocodilus
GGAGCAGGAGCAGGAGCAGGAGCAGGAGCAGGAGCAGGAGCAGGCAGGCAGCAGGAGTGGATTGCTGCAGCTCCTCGGGAGACTGTCTCACAGATAGACAGTACTCCCTCAGAGCAGAAGCTGAGTCAGGCAATCACGGCACAGGGGGTTCTAGAGGGGCTTGCTCTCAGGCGTTGTCCAGAACACGGCTCAGCCTCTGGAGGTCCTACAGGGACAGAACAATATTTCTTCTAAGGGACGAGAAAGGAGAAAGTCCCACAATAGTAAAGATTACGACCGGGTCTGAGGAAGCACGGACAGGGCACCAACAGCAACCCAAAATCAAAGATCAACAAGTGTCTATTGACCAATGGGCCAGAATACTTTCATCAGTGAGTGAACCAGCAAGTGACCGGTTGGCGAGTAGATGGGATGTAGGGGTGGTGGAGCCCCGTGGAACATCGGACTTCACGATCGCGAGTACCCCTCGGCAGGAGACCCCTCTAGGGATTAAGATCTCCACTGAACCCCTCCTTTAAATAACGTGTTCCATCAAAGTCATGGCAGAAGAGACGAGGGAGAGGAACGACCCATGAGGTGGGTATCATTGAGTGCGACCCCACCAACGTCACAGTGGTGCACTGGCCATGAAAGGCATCGGCATCAGCATTGATACCCGTGGGGCAGAGCCCTGCCCGGGAAAGAAAACAAGATGCAACCAGCAGGGGCAAACCCAATGGAAATATTAACCCAAGCGGTTCAGGCCGTAGGGCAATTGCTGGCAGCCTGGCAGCTGCAGGGGGCAAATCAGCAAGAATGGATGCAGCACAATGCGGTGGGGTTTAGAATGCCCTGTATGACTAAAGATGATGACCCCGAGGCCTACATCAAGGCTTTTGAGTGGATGGCCACACAGATCAGGCTAGACCGGAGCCAATGGGGTTATCAGATAGGAGCTCAGGTAATTGACGAAGTCCAGGAGGCCTACAGAGCTTTGTCTAGGGAGGAGGCTCAAGACTATGAGACGATTATAGCAGCAATTTAATACCGTCTCAAAATCTCACCCGAGAATTACTGGCAGACTTTCAGGGCCCAGAAGTCAGGAGGAGGTAGGCGGCCACGAAGCTTATTGCAGACCCTCCGGAATGATCTACAGAAATGGTTACCAGTGATCAGGCAGGTGTAATAGACCAAATTTTGTTGGAGCAATTTCTATGGGATTTAGAAGAGGATACCCAGAGGTGGGTGCAGAGGCAGCAATCACAGTCTAGCGAGAGAGAAGGACGGGCAGCCACAAGGAAGGAGACCCCGAAAGGAGTGGTCTGCTATAGGTGTGGACATATGGGACACATTTCCTGGGACTGTGGAAAGGGGCTAAGCGAGTTAAGCCGTGGTCCCATGGGCTATCTGTCCCTGAAGGAAAAGCGCAGAGAAACCGGCGCAGGTGAACCTATGGACTGTAGCATGGGGTTCACCTGCCCGGAGGAAGATTGGAACTGCCCCATGGTCATAGCCTAGATAGGGGTAGAGCCGTGAGAGCCATATTGGATACCGAGTGTTCTCAGTCCTTGCTCAGGGCTGATCTAGCTCCGCAGCAAGGAAGAAGAGAAGCAGGCATTATTAACATGACCTGCATTCTAGGCAGAGAAATGCAGTTCCGTTCCTGCCATATCCCTATCAAAGTGATGGAATTCCAGGAAGAATTGCGGGTTGGATTGGCCCCTGCTTTGGCCTGTGAGACGATCTTAGGGCGAGAATGGAGGCCCTTTTACAGAGTATTGGAACGAGCGTGAGCCACAGAAGAGGAGAGAAGACGAGTACAATGAGTAGAAGGTTGGGCAGCTGAGAAGTCTGAGTCTCTGTGACAGGAAGGCGTTGAAGGCATCAACGTAGAGTCGCTAGTGAGTGTGGCCCAATTCTGGCAGGCCCAGCAAGAGGACCTCGAACTCCAGCGCCTGGGAATCTATGACCCCGGAGAGGGGACGTCCAGGAGACGGGAAGCATTCGAGGTAATAGGCCGGCTACCGGGTACAATGGGAAGAGGGAAGTGTCCCCATTAGGGACCCACGACAAGCTAGAAGAGGGTCCCAGCGGACTGACAGACCCAAGAGAGGAAAAAAGAAAGACACACGTACCAGCAGGAGAGGCAACGGGATGAGAAACAGGAATGCAGCAGCAGTAGCCGCCACCGCCGCCATCACAGCCGCATAAGCCACTCCTGCGCCGTGCTTTTAAATGGCTGTTCCTGGCAAGGGGAACAGCAGAGCCAACCGTGGCAGCAAGTGCGGCTGCCGTAGGAGTTTAAAAACCCCGGCAAGCCTTGCGGCCAGGAAGAAGGAGAGAGAGAGAGAGAGAGAGAGAGAGAAAGAGGGAGAGAGCAGGAGCTCCTCAGGAGACTGTCTCACAGATAGACAGTACTCCCTCAGGGCAGAAGTGAGTCAGGCAATCACGGCACAGGGGGCTCCTGAGGGACTTGCTCTCAGGCGTCTTCCAGAGCAGGGCTCAGCCTCAGGAGGTCCGGCAGGGACAGAAGAATATTTCTTCTAAGGGACGAGAAGGGAGAAAGTCCCACAATAGTAAAGATTACGGCCGGGTCTAAGGGAGCACGGACAGGGCACCAACAGCAACCCAAAATCAAAGATCAACAAGCGCCTATTGACCAACGGGCCAGAATCCTTTCATCAGTGAACCAGCAAGTGACCGGTTGGCGAGTGGATGGGGTGGCAGAGCTCCGTGGAACATCAGACCTCGCAATCGTGAGTACCCCTCGGCGGGAGACCCCTGTAGGGATTAAGATCTCCACTGAACCACTTCTTTAAATAACGTGTTCCATTAAAGTCGTGGCAGGTGAGATGAGGGAGAGGGGTGACCCACGAGGGGGGTATCATTGAGCGCGACCCCACCAACGTCACATCATGAAAAAGGCTTGACTAAGACTCCACAAGAATTTCAATTTATGGTTTTACTGGGTCAAATATCACAAATTAAGTAAAATCTAACTGCATTAACACTTGGATGAGGTAATGGAGGTCATTCGGTATGAAGTTTGTTGGGTAACTCAGTAATGTAGCACTCTTCTCTCAGAACCTGCACTGAAAGAATGCATTAGTATTATGCTAAGGAGCTCTGAATTGTTGGAGATGCTGCCCTTCAGATAACACATGCAACCAAGAGGTTTAGCTCTGTAAAAAAAATAACTTTGCTGATCCGATTACTCAATAAAGACAGCTGTGTGCATTACTAATTCTAGAATTGTGTCCAAATTTCTGATTAAAAATATATAATGATGACAAGTAAACACCCTTCATAAGAGCTAACCATGAACTAGACACATTCTGCATACAGATAATTAATACTCTGCCACATACCTGGGATTGTAATACTTCTTAATATATCAACACAGGACTGTCCAACTTCTGAGCAGCCAAGAGCAGCTGCCTGAGCACTGCAGGCTGTGCTGTTCCATGCCATCCGGTCCCACTCACAGGAACAGGAAACTTAAACCACAAGGAGAGAGATCCTAGAGACCTGAGCAGCAAGCAGCCAGAGTGGTAGGGAAGTAGTGCCCAGGCAGGAGCTCACAGGCTGCAAATTAACTTCTTGAAGGCCTCTCTTAGTCTGCCTGCCTAATATTCAGTATTATAGTTAGAATTCCATCTAGAAGTGGGGAGAACACTATAGACCTTGGCATAACAGTTAATTTGGCATGTTATCCGGGCACAAATATGAAGTATCCTTTAATGTGTGCGTCAGACCATTAGATTTTACCAATGAATTAACATTTCATATTTTAGAAAGGTAATTTTAGAGGTCTAATCAATACTAAAATGACTATCATATATTGAAAACAATTTGTGATATCTCAGTAGTGACTGAACATCTTCAGCAATTTTAAATAAATAAATGCTGAAGTAAAGAATAAGAATAATCATTTGTTTTTATTGAATGAGTCAGTGATGTTGGAGTGAGATTAACTCTGCACTCCAATGTAAGTAGAAGAAAATTAAACAAAATGAAGCAAATGACAAGGATGCTGCCAGTTCTGAATGCAGATATAGATCTGGAACCCTCCTGTGTTAATTTGGCAGTTCTGAATTAATGTTGTGCCTTTGAAGGTTTAGATGAGGTGCAATTTCTCACTGAATGCAATTTGTACCAATACCGGAAGAGAGAAAAAATAGATAAGAAACTGCGTATTTCCAAGGCCTGAACACCTGTTTTAAAATCAGTCTAACAAGCCTCATTCACCTGAAATTGCACTACCTTCTGGCAGTGCCTGAAGTCAACATGGTTCAGTTTAAGAATTGTTAGTAACACTCTTTCTGTTAACAAAGAACATGATTTGACTTCGTGGCATCCAGGTGCAGTAACAGATTGCTACTTGAAGAGTGCTATTAACCAGTTGTATAGGGGTAGAAACAAATCTCAGGCACTGGAAAAACAGTTTCATAATTTTATGTAAGACAAACCTTAAAAAACGACTGGCTAACTTGGAAAATACAAATCCAAAGTAAAAACACTTGAGTTCTACAATGCTATTTTTGAATAGAGGTAAGGTTGGCTGGATTATCTCTCTAGGTTATTTAAGACAGAAAGTGAATAAGATGACTTGTTGTGAGGTGAAGTGTTTTGATCATTCTGCTAGTTTCAGTACAAGCTTCATGAAAATTCCTAGGAAACTTAGCCATTGAACATATTACCTTATATTACATGTTAAGTCTTTTTACAGTCCTTTAATAGTTATTTTGCTGTCTTTAGTATAATATTTCGCTCAGCTGAAGGCAATAGAAGTTGTGTCAACTTCTTTCATGAAGCTACAGTTTCACCATCCGAATTAAAACCAAAATTTGAATAGAAAATATTTTTATCCAACCCCTTGGAAAATGTCATGCAAATGTTCAAAGTGATATTCTGCATTATTTTTAGCTGTTTGTAAATGGGGCTTAAAACACATCAGTATGAAAAAAAAGAAAAATATCAGCATACATTTTCAAAATGCTACCTGTTCTGTTTCTACTACCAACACGAATGACATAGGGAGCTGCTGGAGAGCTGCTCGCATACTTCCTAAATGGAGCCATTAGAAAAAAACAAGGAAAATAACCAAAAGAATGCTGTCAGACAGATTGCTGAGCTTGAATTAGCTTGTTTGTGTGAAAATAGTGCAAAGGAAAAAATACAAGGGGTAAAGAGTCCACCAAGAAAATCCTGGTTCTTAACCCAATTTATTATTTTCATCTACTTATCATGGATCATATTCTGCTTGGACCTGATGCAGGTAAAGGGAGAAACTTAATCAAATATACAAGAATTGTTTCCAAAAGGAAGCACATAGAACTATGACCTCACTTTATTTCTCTCTTCATGTCACTTTCACTTTGTGGACAGTGTGGGGAGGGACCAGTCAATGAATTACGCACGTTTCCTACTACTGTTGAATCTAGAGATCTCAGAAGAAATGGGCTAGCTATGGAGAGAATAACTTCTGAGGGCTACCCTAGTTTCACTACAGATCCTCACCACCTATTTAATACCATCTTGGCACAACTGAGCCGTAATATTCGTGAGACAGCATCTAACTCTTCTACTGTTGCTCTACTGTTTGTGACAGCTGAAATTATATTTGTGTGATAAAGGTGATTGCTGAAGGCTCTGTGAAGATTATATCAAGTGTTTTTCTGTATTTGTTTAAATATTAAGCTATATGTTGTTGCTAAAAGCCTAATTAAAGTTTAAGATGTAGTGAGGCCTTGTATAAAGAAAGGCCTAGTAAATCTAACAAAGCCTAGAAGTAGTAAGGCCCTGTGGTGCAGTTAAAATTACCTTATTAAAGAAATGCAAGGCTTGTATTGCTAATTAGTCAGTCTAAGGACAGTTGAAGTAAAAGGAATGTGGGTGGTCATTTGTTATCAGCATCATTCAGAAGCTATAAATGAGCTGGAATATTTGGACACTATTCAGATGGAAGAGACAGCTCTGTAAAAGAATTAGTTAGCTGTTGCCTGGATCAGTGCACCTGTGGACCTTGAAGAGCCCAAGAACTGCATCCCAGGGTCCTTTCTGGTACCCCTTTGCACAGTGTCATTGGGGGACGCCTGACTTCGCTGAACTTTGTGGAAAGAGAAGCTTGCTGTGTATCAGGCATCAGAGGGGACTGCCAATAAGTTGCCAACACTAATTGCTTTTGTCTGCCATTGTTTATTTTGTTACTAAGTGTAGTTGTGTTTTTGTTAAGTCAATAAATCTTTCTTATCTTTCTACCCCTGACCATACTTTCAATCTCCAAACCTTCTGCAGGCTGCTGGGACACCATTGAATTTGGAGACCTCATGAAAATCTGTAGTAACTCACTGGCTAGGGAGCAAAGTTGCACATAAACCAATTTAAATGATCAGAAACGGGTTTAAACCTGTAATGGAACAGAAGCTCAGTGCACATAAACCAGTTTCAGAATGACTGAAACTGATTTAAAACAAACCTGGTTGAATGCAATATGAGACTTAACTGATTTGGGTCAAACCAGTTTATACAATTTCTATCCTGGACCCTTTCCTGGATCAAGTTAAATCACAGTCCCCCAGCCTGATTTCCAGCCCAGAAATCTGGAGCCAGGGAGAGAGGTTAAACAACCCTTTACCCTGCTCAAACTTACTATTGGCTGCACCTGGAAGCAGGAAGAGGAAGTGATAAGTAACTCTGCAGAGTCCTGCTACTAAGATTCTGGATTGCAAATCCCAGAGACCTCAGGGGCAGTAGGAAGAGGAAGTGAACACATAGAGAATTGTGCTCTAGTGCCCCCAATTTCTGGCCTGAGCTACTGCAGGCATGTGTCTGCATTTCCTGAATCAAACAAAAATGTATGTTCATTTCTGCTTCAATTTAATCTGTGCAGCTTAGACTAACTTGCAAGAACTGAATCAATTTGGCCTCAAGTTTTTTGATTGTCTGTACTTAGCCATTATATAAATCCCCCTGATGGTTATCTTTTTAACAAAAACAGGTATTATGAGTCACAAACTGAAGTGGTAAGGATAATATTGTGTATAGGCATTAAACAAAACACTGGAGATTTGATTTTCAGATGGCTTCGAATCCAGAAGAGATTGTAGACCTGAGTGTTATCATCAAATTAGCATTCTATTAACCTCAAAACCTAGACATAAGCAAAGCATAATATTGAATTATGTAGCAGAGTGGACGACCGGAAAAGCCAGCTGTACCAAATAATATAGCTGTGGGAATATTCTGGGAATTTCTCTCTGTTTCGTACGTAACCTAATAAATTCACAAGAAATAAAGGCACTTATTTTATTTTTTTCTGTTTGTTCTCGATTTTCTTGGTTTTTAACTTCCCCATTCTGGAAAATGAAGCTCTTTACATACCTACCAAATAGGTAAGAAGCAGAAAGGGAACAATGAAAGCTTTTTCTAAGCATAAATATTTATCCGCATTGTCTGCAGGAACCCTGTAAAGTGTGTGCAGATATTGTCAAACTTCAAGGCTGAGGTTTTCAAAAGAAACAAATTCATGTTGGAATTCAACATGAGCTGGGCATCAAAGCCCTTTCAGCTTCTTTGAGAATCCCAGCCCCAAAGAACTGGATTTTCCTTGTTGTTTAAACAACAGCATAAATGTTCATGTTCAGTGGCACTTTACAAACAAAGAACAAGACAATTTCCCTGTCCTTAAAAAATATTTTAATTATTGCAATGCAGGTCTGTGGAAAAATTTGATAGCTCTCTGCTGAACCATGATACGTGTGAAAGTATGTGACAGCACACTTAACCAGTATGCTTAACCAAGTACTAAATGACTGCATAGACATCAGTGTTACTGGGCAGTACCATCCCCACATGGTTATTTTTAGATGCTACTGTTCAGCAAACATCTACTGTGCCATAACTCAAAAGGAAGCCTGATTTGCTATGTATCCCTCTTCCATATGGTAGTTTCTTGGCTTCTAATGTCTAGTGTAGCAATTGTTTTCTCTTAAATAAGTGAGCTGAAAGTCCTTGGTATCTTCCTGGTTGGGATATGCTGTTGCTGTGGTGCAAAATGCCCTTAACCTATCATTTGCTAGAAGACGCTGTAATTTGAGGAAACTGTCACGCAGTTCCAACGTTTGTCAGGGAACTGACCCAGAATGAAAGAAGTACAAAGATTTTCCCATTCCCTTCCTTCTCTCCTGGCCCCTGGACATGAGACAGTGGTAATTCATTTAACTGCTGGTACAACCAGTAAAATTAGTGCCAGGATGACAGTATTTAAAAAAATACAATTACACAAGCTCAATGACCGGGATACATCACTTAAAGCAGTAAGATATCAAAGGGTCCCACCTTCTCCAGGTGAGATATAATGTGGCAACCAGTCCACTTGATACTGGACTGATTCGATCCACTCATTTCACCTAAGGCAGTCCCTTCCTGTTTTCTTTAAAACAAAAGCAACAACAATAAATACATTTGACTGAAGAGAAGAATCCTCAATACAGACTTCAGTTAGATAAGCAGAGAACTAGTCTTAGTATGGCCAATAGAAAAGAGCTTACATTTTCAGGAAAAGCAGCAAATTGTTGCTTGAACTATACAGTAATAATATATAACACACCTTACTTAAGTACACTCTTTACAATTGAATGAAAAATATCACTTTCTAATAAATAATAATCGTAATGGTGATGGTGGATCCATGCTTTTTATCCCCATTATCCTCTACTCTTTGCACCTACAGCAGTTGTACTGAACAGCATCCTAAAAGAAAACACTCATTAGGTAGTAATACACACCGAAAAAATAGCAGTTCCACTGAATAGCAGCAGCAGGAAAAGTACCTTCATTTGCAATAGTTCAGATTTCCTCATGTAAATAGTACGATGCAAGGAACCACGAAGGACTTAATTTTCTGAAAGCAGCAGTCTTGTACTAAACAAATATCACTGATCCCTGAGAGAATTAGCACCAGGTCATAATTAACTGAAAGCAAACTGGGATTTCTTGAACACTGCAGTGCAAACTGTTGAATGGATTACTAATTAATCAGATTGATACCAAAGCAAAAGCACTGCCACAAAGGACCCACACTGGCCAAGCCTTGTACAAAGCACCAAACCTTGTAATTTTTTTTTAAAAGACAACAACTTAATATGGCACCTGGAAGCTCATATTTCTGTACTACACCTGCCTGCTGGTGAGGGGTAGTATAAAAAAGAACTAGGTCATCTCCTTGTTGAGTGACTTGCCTGAAAAACTTAAATCTCATAATAGACTATTACCTTGATTCACCACATTCCATCTCCCCATCTTAAAAACTTTATTAAGAAGAGCATATTCCAAATCTTGATTATGACAGTCCTCCGGTTCGGTTGGTTAGAGATGACAAATAAGGACACATCTGCACAGCCTGCTCTAGTCCAGCTCCAACAAAATAAGCCCCAATCACTTCCACTCAGAGATCAGTGGTAGCTCAGAGTGCTTTTGAATATGTAGTCCAGGGCTATACTTAGGCTGCACATCTAGGGAGAACCTGGGAGTGTAACCAGGGGAGGGTAAGCAGGGCCTCAGCCCCAGACACCAACTTAGAAAGAATTCTGGAGCCAACATATGTCTGTAGCATACGGACAAAGCAAAAATGTGATTTCCTCCCCACCTCTCCCCCAGGATTTTTGCCACAGAAGGTGCAGCTCCATTCCCCACCCTCCTTGGCTATGCTACTGGGCAAGAACAGTGCACTTGAGGGTAGCCCTCAGAGTGCCCACTCCATGAGCCTGCTGCAGATGACAGGAACATTTTCTGCACACCAGCTACAGGAATCCCAGGGCACAGATTCCTTAGGGGCTGTCCCTGGTGCCTTGCCCTGCAAGGTGTTGCAGAAGCTTGCTATGCCTCTGAGAGAACTGAAAGCAGTGCTGGGGTAACTGTAAACCTTCCTGAATTACTGTCCTCTGGGTCACCCAAGCATGAGAAGGAATGAGTAAATGAGAATTATCTTGTTTGCAACAAACCCAGGACTGGAGTGAAAGCTGTATTGACACGGTCTAAATAAGCCTCATGTTGCCATAATATTTGACAAGCTTGAAAATAAATAACAATTAAAACAGAGATAAAGGTTCCTGCTTAGACACATGGTTAATGGTATAGAAACATGCTCTCAGTTCTGGAGTAGGCATTTCCAGGTAGTTGTCCATTTCAACTAATCTTCATTGTGAGTTTTTCCATAGTTCCTTCTCTTTATATTTTCTATCTTTAACCCACACAAAGGTATGTCTGTAACATTCATTTGCTGGACCAGAAAGTGCCATACTGGGTGCACGTGTACATGCAATTAATTTGAAGCATGTATACACGCAATTAATTAACCTCCATATCAGTTTGAATGAGATTAAACTCCTCTTGGATGCAGCACCTACATGTGTGCCTGGGACAGCAGCAGTTCAAGCCAAGTGAGAGCAATATAAACCTCTCTGTTCGGTATAACTTAACACCTTTACAACTCTGAAGCAGGGATAGCAAAAAAAAAAAAAAAGACTTTTGCTTTGCTCTGCAGTCAGTTTTTTAGTTCCTATATTTCTTTTGCTTACTGCAAGGAGATGGTGAGTGAAATACAAAGGCATGAACAAACAAACCCAGCACAACATAAGATATGATAACACATTTCCATCCCTGTAGGAATCATCACTGGAATGGATTTTTAAAAATCTGTGAATTTTTAAACCCTATAGAGATGAGATCTTGGTTCTTGTACCATCAGCAGGGACACACTTAAATTGTAGTTTTGTGATTTTTACAGAAAACATGAAAAATGGGTTTCCACAATCATCCCCCCCAAATGTCAATTCTCACAATTTAATATGGAATCATGCAAAAAAAAAGGCTTGCTGGAATACAAAGGAAGTGTGGCAATCCTTGACATCATAAATCATGTGGTTTGAGAGGGCTACCGAGAAAGTGAGCTAGTGATATAGATTCAGCGACGGCATCGGTCAGGAAAGTGAACATGTTTCAGCACCATCTTTTAAGAAACCAAATGCCATGTTGCAGCAATGCTGCAGTCTGAAGATGAGTGTTTGGTGTCAAGGGGCAGGCCTGCTGGGGGTCTCTCTCAACCAATTAGTGACACGGGGGGCAAGGGGGGCTGATATGAAAGACTGTGAAATCAGCTCCTCCCACTGAGAGCAGTCATGGGCAGTCTGAGAAAAGCCCTTCATCTCACCGTGATTCAGGTAGGAGGAACTAACTAATAGTTAGGAACCTATCTTTCCTCAGAGGAAATTCAGCCTTGTAGAGCACGACAAACAGAAGGTGGCCTTAAAAAGGGTATGTAGACAGTAGTTATTGTATTAGAAAGACATTCCATCACTCCAAATACAAAGCAACAATGGAAATGGCAGGTGTTTACTGCAAAAGAATGCATCGGTGAAGAAGATTGCATTTTCCTAGCAAAGGATGTTTTCATGAGGGAATTATATCAGCTATTTGTATTCCCCCATTTACTACATAATTGATTAATACTATTTCAGTGAATAGGGAATTATATTTCTGAATCCTTTATTTCAATGGGGGGAAACATCCCCTAATTTGAAAGTTACAGTGTTGGACCTCTACTAATCTTCAGGTCATACGTTTATCAGCAATTTGTGATGAGGATTTTCTTATTTTACATCGGTGAACAAACACATTATGGTACAGACCTTCAAACTACCTAGACTTTTAAATATATACACCAGAGGACTAAATGGCTTAGGGGACAGATGCTAGCATGTGGAGCTTCTCATCACCAGCTTTCCAGTTCTAATTCTCCACATGTAGAAAGCTATCAGAAGTCACCATAATCCTGTAGTTTCTTAGTTAACTCAAATCAGTTTAGACTGGGAGCTTTGCAGAGCACTTAATTAACATATGTGTCTTTAGGAGGTTTCAGGGCTATGGAGAAATGAATTAACCTCTCACCCCCACAGCTGGATATCCCACCTCAAGGAGGAGATGCACTGGCAAGCCAGTACAGGAAGTGCATTGTTTTCTCACTGTGTTCATACCTACTTGATTTTTTTTCTAGATCATCTTGTATCTTTTAAGAGAACTTACAAAAAGAAAAAAAAAAGAAAAAGCTATAAGGACCTTGCATCTGTGCAAGCATTTTTCCACTCCTAATATGGGTGATGGATAGAAAATTATATTTAGAGATTTGCAGGTAAAGTAGATATTGCATTAGAACAATGGTACAGGGGAATGTCAAGGGTTAACTGTTTGTCACACAATTTGTCACTCTTTAGGACAGACACCATATCTGAGGTCAATGGGCATACATATCATGGAAAATTAAAAACGTCTAAACTTTATTTTCATACTTAAGACAGGCCTGGCTCCAGGGCTCCAATGCCCAGCTGCAAAAATCACTTGGAATTTCTGGTTTGGAATTAAATGACTAAATCAAGGTGTGTGCATGTAATGGGTTTATGAAGACAGATTTTGATTGACAAACCAGAACATAGAAATCATGATGGCCACAAGGTAACCAATCAATGGTACCCAGAAATGAAGACTCATCAGAGGAAAAAGAATACAAAAAGAGGAGTTTTCAGAACAAGTTGGCATTAGCCCAACATCAGCAACCCTGGAGTTTGGGGGCATTCAAGAAAAGAATCTCAAGGTGGTGCTTACATACTGGCTGAATGCACTGTTTGCCTTGTGTATAGTCTAGGCACTAGGGGATATTTTGGATAATATATTAATAATTATCTTACTTGCTTTGCCTGCATTATTCTTATTTCCTATCACTGTGTATAGGCACTAAGGTGTGCCTGCTCCTTCAAGAGCAGAGGAAGTTTAGTGAGGGAGCCCTGAGAGCTAGGTAGGGCTCCGCAGATGCAGGTAGTCTTGGCAGAAGGCTAATCAGGGTATTAGCTGGCACCTGTACCCAGTCAACTGACCAGAAGGAAACAGAGCCCGGGGCACATATAAGCCCCAGGGCTGGGACTAGCAGGGGCTAGTTCTCTATCATTGGCTGGGGGGAAGGAGTCCTAGCACAAATGCTACTCAGAGATGCTTGATTGTCTATTTTGCTGCTGATAAAACTAATGGGTTTTAGGAACTCTTAACCTATCTGGGGATAGGAGGTATACAATGCTGAGGGGAAAGCTTACCTTCTTAAAGGAGCAAGGAGTGACCTCCAATGTTGTTGCTTTGTTATAGCCCAAGGGGCTTGCATTTATGTTGTTATTAGAGTCTAGTGAACTAGGATGAGGCTACTTTGGGAGAAGGCAGCCTCATTGGGGCACACTACCATGTAAATCCCCAGCACCAGAAGGTGCTGCTACAGGGGGTAAGGAGATCCCAGCGCCAGAGCACCAGTGAGGGTGCAGCAAATACAGGAGGGTGAAGGGACCCTAGTGCCAGACAGTGCTGCTACTGGGGCCAATTGCCCAGTGATGACAGGAGGCTGAGCTAGACAGTGGCCTCATCAAAAGGGACAATGTTTTATTACAATCTGTGAGGCATAGGGTGTGGTAAAGGGGCAGTTTTGGAGCCATGCAGCTTTCCCATAAGGCACTGACTTCAAGCGAAACCTGGCAAAAGATGTAAAATTAGCAGGGTCTAGTGGGGTTCAGCAGGACTGACTACATAAACTTGTGGGCAGCTTCCCAGCTTATTATTTCAACCAACAAGACATGGAAGGTGAGACTAGAAGGCATCTGCAGGGCAGAGCAGGCATGGGCATGGAGCCCTCGGGTCATCCTTGCCATCCCTAGGGATCTCGCACCATGACATATCAATCACATTTTCCTATTATCCACTGAAGGACTTGTGGTCAGTTTGAAGGTTGTGTTCACCCAGAACAAGGTACCAGGATTGGGTTGTAAATCTAGTGCCAACAGGGGAACTTTTGTGGAAACATCCCTCATCTCTTTAGGAATTTTCCCTATTCTCAGTTCTTCTATTGGTAGGCACTTCAAGATTTAAAAGATTCCTTAACACAGCACTACATTGTTTCCTTCAAGGGGAAAAAAAAAAAATCTCTCATCTCTCTTTCTTGCATGGAATTATTTTATGAGTCTAATTCAGTGATATAGTCATCGCCTATCCACACAGCAGACACAGATTAAACAAACTCAAAATACTAAATTGAACTACAATTTTTATTTTAAAAAATAATTTGAATAACACCATACTTTTTTGTATGTAACACACTATTTCAAGTCTGTTTCACACTATTTATTTTAAGAGAAGCTAGTGAGAGGAGCACAAAAGCAGAGCCTAAAGCATGTAAATTAAGCTTTATTTTGACCTGAAAGTTGTCTAGATACATGCAGCTGTTACTGCACATGACCATAGCTGCATATTCAGCAATCAGAAACAACTCTTCCTCCCCTTTCTCACCATCTCATCCCATTTATAAACTAACAACTAAAGGGAATAACACTCGAGTTGCCTGAAGAGCGTTTCAGTAGGCATGCTTTGAGGATGCTTAGCAAACACCAGCCTGATTGGACTGCTCACTAAATGAACTAATTGGTGCTTTCATTATAAAATTTGTCAGTGGTGCTGATACCAGGACACACTTTATATATGATAGCCTGCTTTAACACACATGTAAGGCTTTGCTATAGCCTATGTGATGTTAAAAAGGCAGCATTTGAGGTTTTTATAGGTCCTTGTTTAGTCGAAATGAGACTTCTCTCCTCTTCCCCTTCCCTTTATTCTGAGTCAGGGTTATGAGGTTTATTCATAGAAATGAGTGTTATGTTTGCTGTTATGGTTATCAGACAGAAAATGAAAAAAAAAATGGAGGATGTTCAGGCATCCTGAGCTTGTCAGTATTTTTTCTTTCCCAGCAAAGTCCTCAAAAAGTTTTTTACAGGTTGAGTTTTATACATCTTTCAAAAGATCTGTGGGGGACAACTTGCTAGTTATTTTACAAATCTTTCTGGTTTGCTTTCATACATAATTAACAGAGAAAGTGGTCACTCCAGGCAGGAGTATTACAGTACTGTCATTATCTGAGTCAGACCAGTCAAAACTGAAACTAGCTTAAAGGTAACCTTAGATATACAAAACTACTGAAAACCAGTTCACTTATTCAAGTGCCATTCTTTCCCTCTCCCTCCACCAAGGAGTTTACATGAAAGAGCCTAACAGCTGAAACAGTGTAATCTTTTTGTATTAATAACATCCACTGTTCTGAACTAGGGCTTTTCCACTCTCATCTCTTTAGAAACATGGGTATTTTTTTCTTTTTTCCCCTTCTGCCCTGAATCCTTACCATGTTCCATTTTTCAGTTGTACATTTATGCTGCTCAAGAGGAAGTGTATTTTTCTTTCCCTCTATACACTCCTTTCCCATCTAAAACTAGAGTCCTAGAGGATGTTTCCATTTAAGTCACTTTGTCATGCTTCAGGGATTTTTTTCTTGTATGTAAATGTCTGTACTTGTGATACTAATTGTGTATAAAAGGTAGTTAATTATCTGTAACCTTCTTTCTGCCTTTGTCTCCAATACACAATAATAATCTGACTTGTCAACCTTTTCCCTGAACACAGAAGTAACTAGTTGGACTGTGTCTTGGTATGTTAGTGCATTGCTTTACACGGTGGGCACCTGATCTTTGATAGAGCCCTTAGGTGGTACTACAATAAGAATAATAAAATATGATTATATCCTTTATTTTCCTTATTCCTAATTTAAAGGGCTATTGTGTAAAGTACCTGATAAAGAAATAGAAGTCATTTTCCTCCCCCTATGATGATGGATATAATCTTTGAAGCCATCACTTTATAATGCCTATCATCATTAGATACCAGCTGAGCAAACTGGTTCTAATTTAAAGATTCTCAGTTGTGGCAAACAGCAGTGAACAGGAGCCCAGGTGATATATCTACCGCTGCTCTCCAAAAAAGAAAAAATATGCAATTATAAAATCTGCAGTAGCCTGCAGTTCACTTGAAGGTTCACTGCTATTTGAATCTTCAAGGGGCAGACCAAGCAGGCAAAAAGCTGCAGTATAAACTTTATGAACAGAGGTCATCCTGAACTTGGACTTTCCTCAAGAAACAAAGAAACTGCAGAAAGCACTTTGTTCCTGTAATGTTTCTATTAGCAAATATTGTGGCTCTTTTGCTCTTGAAGTTCATCTGAGTCATCTCTCTAAAGCATGCCTGAACCACACAGCTTCAGGGTGATACTCAAACATTTCATTTTTCTATTTCACACACACACAAAAAATCTTCTCACTCTCATGCATCTCAAACTACAACCAAGCCAAAATTATTGTAATTCATCAACTCAGGCAATTCAAACATTTACATAGGCAACTAGAGGGAAGAGAGTAGGCTTGTTACTGTTTTATATATAAGAGAATTCTCACCTCCTTAGCCATAAGCTACTTATCTGCACAGTATAATGCAATACACATTTATAAAGAGAAAAGTGCTTTTCATGAAAAGTATTTGAAGGCAGGCATACAAGAGAATAAATCACAGAACTAATCAGGACTTCAGAAAAATGTTTCAGAGAACCCAATGCCTTCAGCTTGCTTCCTATAAGAGATATAGAAATAGCATGGAATTCAAATAGCCTCAGGTAAAACAGACAGGCCATTTCAGTCTGTATTTACAAATTATTGTAATTCAGTATCAGCATCTCCCAAGCTACAAGGAAAGAGAGACATAGTTAGCAATCCAGACCGTGGACAGATAGACTGTGAACGGTTATAAAAATGTATTTTTTTTAAATGAGTTCTGTGTTGGGGGTGGCCATGGAAGTAGCCAAAGAATAAGATAAATGTTCTGTGCCAATGATAATATTGCCATATTCTGTTACTGAGAGTCCCTACTATTCGTGGGGCTCACTGAGACAATTAAGTCCAACTTGCAAGGTCAATAAGGAAGTAGTAGCTCAAGGAGAAATGATATAGATAGAAACAGGATGATGAAACAGGATCTATAAGACTGGAGGGAGGTTATTAATGAAAACCACTAATGAATACCAAAGAGAACTGGAATATCATACACAAAGAATAGCCACGGGGACTAGATTGATAGAAATAGGATGAAAGGTAATTGTACAAAGTGTATGGTCATGTTCTAATGTCCTAATGACAAGAATTTCTTTGTAAAATGGGAGCATATACATTGGAAATGCCAGAGGAGGATAAAGACCTGGTTGTACTAGTCAATTGCAAGATTATTATGAGCCACAAATACTTGAGATGAGGCCATACAAAAGGCAAATACAATTCCAGGTACTTGTCAATAGAGATAGGGAAATATAAATGCCATTGTGCAAGCTGTGGTGAGCTACATCTAGAATACTGACCACAACTCATAGAGTCATAGACTGTTAGGGGCTGGAAGGGACCTTGCAGATCATTGGGTCCAGCCCCCAGACCCGCTCTAGGAAGGAAGACAACTGGGGTTAGGTGACCCCAGCGAGGTGATTGGAATAAAGTCCCTCCACATATGGAGGGACTTTATTCCACAGGCTGGACACCTGGACTGTGAAGGAGTTTTTCCTGATATTAAGCCTGAAGCGGCCTTCCAGGAGTTTGTATCCATTGGTCCTGGTCTTCCCCAGGGGAGCCCTAGTGAGCACTTGTTCACTGAGCTCCTGATGCATTCTTCTGATATAGCAGTAAACCACTATCACATCCCCTCTCAACCTTCTCTTCTTTAGGCTAAAGAGGCCAGGGTCCCTCAGCTTTTCCCTGTGTGACTTGCCTTGCAAGTCCCTAATCATACGGGTGGCTCTTCTCTGGACCCTCTCAAGCTACTCGACATCTTTATTGAAGCGTCATGCCCAGAACTGGATGCAGTACTCCAACTGCAGTCTCACCAGTGCTGAGTACAGCTGGAGTATCACTTCCTTAGTTTTCCATGAGATTAATTGATTGATGCATGCCAGCATATTACTTGCCTTGCTGACCACCGCCTCCCACTGACGGCTCATTCATGTGATGGTCAATCATTACCCCTAGGTCCCTTTTGGCTGTGGTACAAGTTAAGCTGTCACCACAAACCCTGTATGTATTTTGAAGGTTGTTTGCCCCCAAATTCAAGAAGCCATTGGCAGCAGCATGAAGGATTCCTTATATACCTTTAGATGTTATATACCTAGACTTTCAAAAGGCTTTTGATCTAGTATCCCACAACATCCTTGTGGGAAAACTGAAAGACTGTGGGCTCAGCTGCTTGATGATTCAGTGGCTGGGAAACTGGCTACAGGGTAGGGCCCAGAGAGTTTGAATAGCCCAGATTTAAACCATAGAAAGCAAATCACAACTCGTGTTTAACCTAATAAGTACAGAAATAAATTGTGAATCAAAGGGGCAAAGGAAACATAATATAGTCACGCTTCATGCATTAATGATTGATAATATTTTGAAGGAGTCCTGTAAAAATTTACATATGCATATGCAGCAGCATCCAAGAATCCAAAATGCATTTGCTTTCAAAGACCAACAAGTAAATCTATATAATTCATACATTTAAACAAGTGTTCAATTATGACCCAATCAGAAGGAAGGATCACATCTTGCCAGGTGCTTTATGTACCGTGGCCCTAATCTAGCAGAGCATTTAAGCACATGCTTAATAGAAGAATAGTCACGAATTGTCAAACTCTGATTAATGGACACCTCATATACTTACCATTAAGCTAGTGTTGAAGAGTATATGATTATAGTCAAACTGCACAGCTCCAAGCAGCATTAAATTGAATGGAGCACTAATTATATGCACTTGGTTGAAAGTGCTGTTCCTTGTTCCTAAAAAATATACTGGCCTAATTGCTCAATTTATATTAATTTATCCATTGGAATAAATAGCAAAGAAGCTGTACCTGTTTAGGGATGCTCTTCAGAAATATTGTTATTTTTATAAAGAAATATAATTTATCATAATTGGAAATAATTTAGGTTTAATTCCCTCTTCATTGGAACTCTTGAATGTATTTTAACAGCCCTTGCAGCAGCAGGCCTTGTTGTTCCCCTGCTTTACCTGTGTTAGGTTATATGTGTTTGGTGTCTCTATTCAATAAGCTTTGTAGTTGTGTGACAGGGTTGATTGCATAGGCAGCGGAAGGCAGGGGCTAACAGATCTCAGCCTCCTTTCCCCCCAAACACAGGACAGTGTGTAGGCCTGCAATGTAGCCCAGCTGCAGGCTGCAGGTAGGTGCAGCAGGAGTGGGGAGGGGCATGCATGCAGCCAGGATCACAACCCGGGATGTGGATGGCTGGATGCCCAGTACAACAGGCACGTATCAGTCTGTCTCTTCTGTGAAGGGGACAGGGCTGGGAGCAGGGGGGAACAGATCAAGGATCCCAAAGAGAGGGAAAGAGTGGAGCAGAGGCAGGGGTTGGGGTGAATGGGGGCCCCGGATGGGCCAGGTGGTGGGACAGCCAGAGCCTGGGTGGCCACCTCTTGATTGTTATCATCCTAAAACACCAAGATGTGGCAGGTGAGAGTTGGGACCACCACTACAGAATACAGGCAAGAAACCATGAAGCCAACAGCCAAGGTCAGGGTGGTGTCCAGTGGCAGTGCCCATAAATTTAACCGGGCCATACCCTGACAATATCCTTTCAAGAGAGTATGCATTTGTTCTACATTTTGTTTGGCTACATGTTGTTTGTCAAGAATCATAAAAATATAAGACTGGAAGGATTTTCCAAAAGTCATCTAGTCCGCCCCCCTGCTTGAGACAGAATCATCCCCTGGGCTTTAAGTGCTGCTGCTGGTGTAGCTACCACAAGAGCCATGTGATGCCATGTGCATCACGCTGTGGGATGGGCAGAGGGAATGATGCAGCCCAGCAGTGGCAGGATGCACATGGAGTCATGCTGCTCCCAGGGAAGCAGCAGCAGTGTGCAAAGCCCAGTGTGCTACTGTGGCAGTCTCCTCTGCTCCTTGCACAGATCAGGGGGGCACATGTCATGCCTTTGCCAGGATATGCACAGTGGCAGGAGCCCTCCCACACCCCTGGATGAGCTGCCCAGGATAATGTACTTACCTTTAAGCACAAATACTGAAAACAAAGGTAATGTACTTACCTTTAAGCATTTAGTTCAATGTTATTGAAGTGAATCAAAATGAACCACATTTTGAAAGCTCAGTATGTGTCTATACATATATTCCTGATCTGGTGGTCTTCAAGAGAAAGAAAACTACAACTATCTGCTAAGGGTTTAAAAGATCCTTGCCCCTAAAAGTTCTTGCCTTGCTCCCTGTTTTCAAATTAATAAGTAGGATAAGAGAGAAATTTTTAAGAGAGACTACTGCAAGGCGTTTTTGGATAAATGGCACCTGGTAGCAATTAAATAATGGCACAATAGTGGTCATGCTGTGGTCATGATGGAATCTGGGAGCTCCTTGTTAAAATTCTACTACCAGGTAGCGCTAGGTTCTCTCTCTCACTGCTAGAATTCACTGTTGCTCTGTGAATGTGGTGAAACTATCTGTAAAGAAGAGAAAAGAAGCAAAATATTTAAGAACAAACACTGAAAACAAAAATAAATGGTTTGTGAGCAATGCAACAATAACATTTAGAAACAAGGTATCTGAAAGAAAAGCAAAGCTTTGTTATTTGAGACTTCGGTGGGATTTCATGGAGAGAGTTGAAGCAAGAAGACTTTAATATAGTTTCTTAAGTGTTAGCTTGCCTCTCAAATGTCCAGTCTCATCCATCCAGTAGACTCAAATATATAAGTAGGGAAATCTCTATTTATTGAGGACCATGAAGATAATTTTTGCAGGAAACTTGAGAGGAGGAAGCTAATGTGATCTAACAATAGAAAATGTTTTTGCAACATTAATTATGGGAGTGCTACTAGGCATCCATAAGTAACCAAAGTACAAAAAAGCCTCTTCCAAAGACTTGAATGCCATGTCTGTTAAATTATAAACACCACGGCAGGTGTGCAATTAGATGGTAATTGGATTATTGGCTGCATATGAAAGTAAGCATGGAAGAATGCTGTAGAGTTTCTTTTTCAGTGAATAACACATAGCCATATACATGAACACACTGGTGGATATAAATAAAAGCCAAGATGAACTTTTAGCTGAGTCTCCTTCTCTTTTACTTGTGCTGAATTATATACAATTGTATGCCAATTGATGTTTACAAATATGTCTCAGGTTTTTTAAGGAATGAATGAAAGACAAAGGCCCTGGTTCAAGCACCAGGCCTATTGCAGGGAGAGGTTACTGCTGTCCTTAAATAATTTAGAACAAATACTGACTTGCATGCAAGAGCTGTAATGTAGATAATATCCAAAAATTTGGGTCAAGGCTGGTTTACAAAAGGATACTTTTACAATAGCTAAGTCTTTCTTGTAAATTTACCCTGGCTTGAACCTATACACCAATTGGTTGAACTAAAAAAAATATCAACGTTGAATTTAAGAATTTTAAAATACTGGATAAAAAAGAGCCTTGGGCTCCTATCAATTATTTTAAGAAATGCATTTTAGAATGTGTTTCTTTATCAAATAAAGCCTTATTTGGATGATAAAATAATGTTTACATTTTTCTCCAGACAAGATGACCTACACCCGAGGGTGCTGAGGGAGCTGGCGGGGGTGATCGCTGAGCGCTTGGCTCGGTTATATGAGCTCTCTTTGAGCTCTGGACAAGTGCCAGAGGACTGGAAGGTGGCCAATGTGGTTCCAATCTTAAAGAAGGGGAGGAAAGAGGACCCGGAGAACTACAGGCCTGTCAGTCTCACCTCGGTCCCGGGAAAGATATTTGAGAAAATTCTCAGGGCTTATATCTATAAGGGACCGGCAGGTGACTTTATGCTGAAGGAAAACCAGCATGGTTTTGTTAAGGGCAGGTCCTGTCAGACCAACCTGGTCACCTTCTATGACCGGGTGGCCAAATCCATGGATGCGGGCATCCCTGTTGACGTAGTCTTTTTAGACTTCAGGAAGGTGTTTGACACAGTCTCTCACCCCATCCTCATTAAAAAGATGGGGAGCTGTGGCATTGACCCCT
>JAGPOW010000261.1:132457192-132483428 GCA_030014935.1 Caiman crocodilus
GGAATTGGTGAGGTTTTATTCACCAAGGCGCCCCCGGGGGTTACAAGAAATAATGGCCACAAGCTAGCAGAGAGCTGATTTAGACTGGACATTAGGAAGGACTTCTTCACAGAGTGGCCAAGGTCTGGAATGGGCTCCCAAGGGAGGTGGTGCTCTCCCCTACCCTGGGGGTCTTCAAGAGGATGTTAGATAAGCATCGAGCTGGGCTCATCTAGACCCAGCACTCTTTCCTGCCTATGCAGGGGGTCGGACTCGATGACCTATTGAGGTCCCTTCCGACCCTAGCATCTATGAATCTATGAAACTTTTCTACCCCATCATCCTACATAATAAACTTATCATCAGGGATCCTGGTTTTCTCTGATTTAAAAAAATCCCCAATTGTTGCTTAAAAAAGTAACTCCAAATCCACATTTTTCCCTGATTAAAATGAAATATACTACTACTATATAGGGACCTATTAATGATGGTGGGGCAGATGGAGTATCCCACAGGAGCACGGGGAGGAGAGGAGGGCTGTGTACTTGGCAGCGGATCTGGAAGTGGGCCTCAAGTGCTTCTGGGCCACTTCCAGGTCCACTGCTGAATGTGCTGGGGAACCCCCACACTTCCATGGGACACTCCATCCACCCCAATATCTCAGCATTCACAAGCCGCCTGGTACCTTGAGGAATGTGGAAAAAAACGGAAGGTTCCAAGTCGATTTGGAGAGATTAAAGGGTCTCCTGATTAGACTCAGATTCAGAGATTCAGCTGCTGAATCGAATCAGTGACCAAAACTGCACAGCCCTAGCAGTTGCACTGTTTCTTATTTAGGAAGCTCCTTTAAGGAATAGCACAGCATACCTGAGGGCATTACTACCGGGTTTGGTAAGTTTACAGTGTAGTTACCGGTTTATGCTCATTGTGCTTATTCTTGAGTACTTAAGATCACTAACAGATGGCTCAGTCTCTCATTTCTGGGTTCTGACATATGAAAAACAGAAGAAAGTAAGCATGGCTTGCTTCACAGTAGCAATCCCAGATTAATCACAGAAATATTCCAGACAAGCCTACTTAAAACAAAGGCAGTTGTTTAAAGTAAAAGAAGCAGATTATTACTAGATTTCTTTTTTTTTTCCCTGCATACAGACTGTAGAATTATGAATGAATGCCATTGGTTTATCCAGGACATTTGGTTTGTCTGTATTGCTGATATTAGGGGTCACAAATCAAGACAGCCTCACTGGGCATGTCTACACGAGACATTTGCTGTGCAGTTGACTAATTAGCTGCACAGTAAATATCCATAAGTTAATGGCACATGTAGAAATTACCAGCATTGATTAAATTAGGCCTTGCTCAATGCCTGCGATTGCCTACTTTCTATTTGGGTACCCTGCATTGCTGGATAAAATTCAACCAGAATTTGAAACCATAAGCTTTACTAGTACTAGCAAGTCCCTGAAGTGGTAACTATTTTAAAAACACTTCTTTTTATTGTCTAGGTATAACTTCTATACTTTTAATATATCACTCAAGTTCTTTAAACTATCATTTTGCATTTAAGAATTGGTTTTCCTTTTCTTTCCACCAAGACTCAAATGAATTAGTTACAAGTGCTTGAAATTTCAATTTCTAATCTTAGCTATCTACTGTTTGGATTGATTGTGCATATACCTTTTGGACTTACTTCTACAGTCTTTATATTCCCATTTTAACACAACAGAACTCCTTGCTCTCTTGATTAGATACCAAATGCTGAGATTCAAAGATACTTTATGAAGTGTTTATACACTGCTGTAAGTCTTTGTTTAGGGCTGGAGAGAAGATGCAACTTGCCCACTGGAGTTTAATTTCTGATGTATATGATTCATCCTCATGGTACACAGGCCACAATGATATCATTTTTCATATTACTGTCTGACATTTTACAGTTTCAGTTAACTCACCCAGAAAGCCACTAGGAAAAGGAGGTATGTGTGTTTTATATATATCACCTATAGAACAAAATATTAAATATACTATCTCTTCAGTTACCCATAGTTGCATATCTAGATATTTTACATAATAATGACTTACCACATGATTACTACTTTGTATTGTTTCTGAATCTCTGTACAGCAATATAGATCTTTGCAGAAATAGGCCTTATCCAGAGGAGTAAATGTTTTATAATAATATATTGAGCTGGAAATATAGGAAGGAGAAATTATGCCTCCAATTTCTGTCCATTAAGAATCAAGAAATATTTTTTCCTGATTTTCCCAAAATATTATAAACTAAGAATCAGTTTTATCATAGGTAATGGGCATAAAATATAACAACACAAAGGAAACTGTATGAGAGAGAGAAACCTGTGAGTCCATTTTGCTAATATTAAAATAAAGTGCAATAACAATACAATATATTACTTCTCTAGAAAGATGGAAGGACAACCTCTGTATCTAGAGAGTACTGAAAGATACTTAAAGCTCAGTAAGCCAAGTAGTAGGCTATAAACTGAGTAGTAATTAGAGAGCAATTGCTCTGGGATAAGCCGCTCAGGTGTGGGCCTGCTCTGAAGAGACTTTTCTTTGTGCTAGTGACGTAGGCTGGCTGCTAGAGTGTTTGCCTAGTATGTGCGTTTGGGTTTTCTTTTTCTTTTTTTTCAGATTTTCACCTGAGGTATGCATTTTCTTTTCTCTTCTTCTCTTCTTTCTCTCCCTCGTTGCTTTTTTTTCCTTTCCTTCCTACTTCTGGAGAGGCTGAGTGACAAGGCTTGCTCTGGGTGGAGCTGGTTTAGGTAGATGGTGGGTGGAGCTAAGCTAGTCAGCCTTATAAAAATGCAGTCCCCAGCAAATCATGAGAGCAGTGAATAGAGAGGAGGGCTTTCTAGAGGAGGGAGTCAGAGAGAAGGAGACTGTGTGTGAGAGAGCAAGTGCGGGTGTTTGGTGTGCAGGTTTTTACAGAGTTTCTTTCCTCACCCTGCTTCAGCCCTGCCTCTTTCTTTTTCCCCCCTGCTCCTTAGAGCAAAGATGTTAGGGAAAAAAGGAAGCATAAATAGAATCTGAGTGAGCTGGTGTGACCTATGTAGGATGTGCTATTTTATCTTCCTCCCAGAAGGTCAGAAGCACCTCATCTGCACCAAGTGCCCTGGAGGGGAAGATTAAAATATTGGAAGCATAGGTATGTATGCTGCATTACACATCAAGAACTAGGAAGATTACATGGACAAGAATCTTGGCTGCAAAGGAACAACTCTTGGGATCATCATAAATTCTAGTTTATTGACAGGATGTGAAGTTACCAATAAAATCATAAATGCAAAATCTGAGTTGTGTGGTACTGGTCAACTTAGCACATCAACACATGCACTCACTTATTTAAACCCATGTAGTATATAGTGTATAGAAGCTGCTGTAGTGATTGTTGAGAGCACTGGTGTCAGTATATCTACCTATCTGAGGCCTGGAAGTCTGCTGTTGATGATCAGCTTCCTTCAAGGTGATGTCTTCTCTGGAAGGGAGTTGCCTGCTTGTCCTTCTGTCTTGGTAGGTCAGGTGCTGGATGAGAGGGCGCCACTGAAGGTCATGCTTCACTTCCTTTTATCTCTTTCTGGCAGATTTGTGTGATCTCCCAGTATCATCTTGGCTGCCCAATCTGGAGGTCACTGCCGCACATGGATTTTGAGCAGTACATGACACCTGTTAGTTACAGTCATTGGCTGTTTTGCCCAATGGTGTAGTTTTGGGAGTCAGTTTGTGATTTTTATTAATTAACAATGGTATTGTTAAGGGTTGCAGGAATAATCAATAGGGTGGGTGCTCATTCCCAGGAATCAGTTATTTGGCTTGATCATCCTAAAATGGTTTGTAGAGTAGATTTTTGTAACGGTAAGTTCTTTTGGCCAGGCTACTGTCATTTAATTACCTATTGATCACCATACACTCGCATCCACTCAAGGGACTGTCCAAATAGCAGATTTTATCATTTCACAATTACAATTTCAATACAGTTTTTAACAGTAGTCCAGGCTGTAACTTCATTCTACAGGGAGTACATTCCTTAAGGGGACAGGGTTTGAAGGGTTTAAAATGATAAAATATAAAATACAAAATGCCATGGTAAAGACAAGACAGATGAAATATAAAAATGCACTGTGAGATAGTGCAAATCAAAGGTTACTGGGGACAGTAAGTGAGTGAGGTTAGCACCAAGATATATTTACAGTCTTTGGAGTGGATATTTTAGTTTTTTCTTTGGTTTTCTTTAGTGCCACTGAGCTTAATTGATATGTAGATTCAGTGTCTAGCTTTTGCCTGCAGAAAGCCACTTCAGCTTTCTGGCTTACTCTGAGCCTTGCCACACCCATGCAATGAGTGTGCTAGATCTCTGCCAAAACTTAGAAGGAAAAAGAAATGCACAAAATATGGGGGGGGTGCAGGAAAGAAGGGGCTTCAGTTGCATCAATGCCCAGAAGAGAAATATACAAAGGGAGCTTTCTGCTACAAGAGTAACAATAGGCTGGTACTGGAGAGGCAAAAGGGCAATGAGTAGGAGTGGCAGCATGTGACTACTTGAAGAAGGATGGCTGTCAGAATTGAAGAGAAGCAGATTGAAGTTAGCAACCACTTTCAAACACTGTGGTGGAACTGCTCAGGAAAAGGCAGAGGAGATTACATCTGCAGGCATGAGGCAGAGGTGGCAGGAAGTGCAAGGCCCAGAAGATAGGGGCTCCTGAACCATTGCACAAAAAAGGAAGAGACGAATGGCGGTGGTTGGTGACGCTGAACAGATCAGAAATAACTAACGTTTTTGGAAGGAGGATTAAGGAGCTTGGAGCACAAGTAGCGTTCTCAGCAATGCTTCCCATGGAAGGCAAGAGTCCAGGCTGAGATCATCATACCCTGGAAATGAGGACATGGCTGAAATAGTAGTGTCAATGTGAGAACTTCAGCTTCCTTGACAATGGACAGATGTTCTTCGGAAAACAACTGCTATCATGAGATGGAATCCATCTGATGAGAATGGGGAAAATCATCTTGGGTGTTGCCTAGACAACCTAGTAGGGATATCTTTAAGCTAGATTCCATAGGGGATAGTGAAAAAAAGCCTTCAGCAACAGAGTACACATTCCAAGGGGAAAGGACTCAAAGAAGCAATTTAACTCTGGGAAAGGCCCAAAGAGCCACAGGACCGCAACAAGTGCAAACAGGAAGCATGGGGGTCAAAGTGTAAAATATATCCAATGCATGTTTACAAATGCAAGGAGTATGGGGAATAAAATATATTTCAAGTTGCAGCCTGAAAAGAACTGTGATCTAACTGGCATTCCAGAAACCTGGTGGGACAACTCTCATGGCTGGAATTTTAGCACTGATTTTACACTCTATTTCAGGACAAATTCGGAAACGGTTGGTTGTGTTGTCTTGTGTTCAAAACAAACAAACAAAACACACTTCTCTGACTCAGGTGGAAGAAGACAGCAATGCAGAATGAACTGGGTAAAGGTAAAAGGTGCAGCACCATATAATGGGGGTGGGATTTATTATAGGCCACCAAATCAGGAAGAGGTGGTGGTTGTGGCTTTCTTGAAGCAGGTGACAAAAACATCCAAAAGCTATGGGGTGGTATTGATAGGAGTCATCAATTTGCTGGAAGAACAAGGCAAACCCCCTCCCTGAATCAAGCTGGTTCTTGTGTGAAAGACAACTTCCTGTTCCAGAAGGTGGAGGCTATAACTAGGGAATCATTTATCTTGGATCTTGTCCTAACCGACAGGGAAGAATGGGTGGAGGATAGAAAGGTGATGGGTAACTTTGGAGGAAGCAATCATGAGATAACAGTTCCAGATCCTGAGACAGGCAAAGCCTTAGGTTAGTGAAATTATGATGCTGGATTTCAAAAAAGTGTATTTCATATGACTCAAGGTGTCACTAGGCGTGGTGTCATCAAAGGGCAGATTGAAAGATAAAGGCACCCAGAAGAGCTGGGATCTTCTAAAAGGACAGTGTTGGAAGCCTAACAAAGAAACTGTTCTGACACAACAGAAGCACAACAAAAATGGCAAGAAACTCATGTGGCTGCAGAAGGAGCTTCTCAGATATCTTGAATGGAAAAGAAAAGCATACAGGAAATGAAAAAATGGGCAGGTCACCAAAGTAATATGCCAAGAAATAGTAAGAACCTGCAGGGACAAAATTAGGCAGACAGAAATAAGGAATGAGCTGTACCTGTCAAAGGAAGTTAAGGACAATAAGAAGAGGTATGCTCCCAGCACCACAACCTGCAGCAACAGCCATGCCCCACCACCCCTGCCAGGATCACCTGCTGACTGCTGCTGTGGGGCATGCAGGGTGTGCAGAAGATGGCATGGGGGCACATGGGCAGTGTCCACTGGCTACAGCACATGGCTACAGGGCTAGGTACACTCCCCCGCATGCCTGTTCCCCATGTCACACACTGTGGCCGTACTCCCACCCCACTCCATGGGGATCACTCACCAGCTGCTGCCATGGACCACAGGGCATGTGGGGAGTGGGCTTGGGGAGGGGTACAAGCAGCACCCACCAGATGCAACATGCAGGTGTTGGGTGCAACATGACCCTCCTGTGCAGCATCCTGCACCCGCATGTCACATCACAACACATCACATTATATCACATCATGCCCTCTCACACAGACAGTCCTGTTGGCTGTGGCGGTAAGTTGTGCAGGGTGCAGGGGTGGAGAGGGCAGGTACATGGGGAACCAACATAGCAGTGCATAGGCAGCACCCATCCATTGCAACATGTGACTGTAGGGTTGGGTGCACTTCCCAAACCCACTCACCATGCACCACCCTGGGGTCACTCACCACTCCCATGTGGGGAGTGCCTGCTGGCTGCAGCCATGGGATGTGCCTAGCAAGAAGAAGCACTGACTGCAGCACATGTCTGTAGGGTGTGCTGGGGGTGGGGTGGGGCGCACAGCCACAGAGTGCCATGTGGGGGGTACCTGTCAGTTGAAGCCTGCAGGGTAGGCCACACACAACACCTCCTATGCATGCTTTGTGCCACATCCCATACGATGCAGCTGGTGGGAGCTCCCCACACTGTGGCTGGTCCCCACACCATACCCTTTGGCCATGTGCCATCTCTCCCTGTGCGCCCCGCACCACACCTGAGGCTGCTCCCTGTGCCATGCCATGGATCCTCACACCACCCCCTCTGAATGTCCGCATGGCTTGCCCCCACATGCCATGCCACCCCACCCCATGACATGCCAAACCATGGGGCTACTCCCCGTGCCATGCCCTGAGGCTGCATGCCACCCCCACACACACCAGTGTGGCACATTCCCCAATGTGTCATGCTACCCACTGGTGCAGTACACCCTCCCGCATGCCCTGCACCATACCAGGAGAGCCTGCAGGTGCTGTCTGTGCTGTGGCCTCACACCAAGCCCCACCCCCCATGCCACACTCCAGGGCCTCTTCCCATGCATTTCCTGCATGCCCAGTGCCATGGCCACTTCCCATGCCATACCGCATGGTCGTGTGCCACACCCTATGGCACAGTCATGCACCACCACACCCCCACACACACCCAGGGCCACTACCTGTGCCAGGCAGGTGGAGACTGTGGCCACTCCTCACACTGGCCGCTCCCAGTGCCACGCCCCACCCGTGTACTCCATGCCACACCCTGAAGCTGCTGCCCATACTACGCAGCTGCAGCCAGTAGGTATTCTCCACACTCCCATGCCGTACCCCAGGACTGCTCCCCACGTAATGCAGCCACAGCCAGTGCATACTCCCCCTACCATAGCCACTCCCCATGCCCCGGTGTATGGCACCCCACCCATTCATGCTGTGCCACACCCCAAGGCCGCTTCCCACACTATGCAGCTGCTGAGCACTCCCCATTCTGTGGCTACTCCCCGCCCCACAGCCATGCGTCACCTGCCCATGCAGTAACATCCAGAGCAGTAGGGAGCAGGGGTGGAGCATGGCTGGACCCAGTGTGGTAAGGGAAGTAGGACAGGAGCCAGAATGGTGTCAGGAGGGTAGAAGCAGGGTAAGACCTGGGGCAGCAATAGTGGAAGGAGCGGAAGGTGGGGCTGGACCTGGAACAGCAGGGGAAAGCACAGGGCCATATGTGGGTCTCCGTCCCTGCTCTACTCCCTCCCTACCCCATTCATGATGAGCATTTTTCTACTGATCTTCATGAAGTGTTGGGAGGTACAGCAGCTACTAGAGGACTGGAAAAGGACTAACATAGTGCCCCTCTTTAAAAAAAGGTAAAAAAGAGGACCTGCAGAAATACAGGCTAGTTAACCTCACCTCAATAATCAGGATGTTACTAGAGCATATCTCTAAGGAAGTGCATTTCCAAGCATTTGGAGGAAGAAAGGCTGATCAGATGCAGGCAGAATGGATTTATGAAAAACAAATCATGTCAAATAAATTTGATTTCTTTCTTTGATAAAGTAAGTACTTGAATGGATGAAGGGAATGTTGTAGATACAGTGCTTCTGGAATTGAGCAAGGCTTTTGACAAGCTCCTATACAACCTTTTCATAAATAAATTGGAGAAAGGTGGGATAGATAAAATTACTACAGCATAGATAGATAACTGGTTCAATAGCCACAAGCAAAGGGTAGTTATAACAGAACTGGTGAACCAGGGATGGCCATCATGCTCCTCGGTGGTGACTAGGCTCCTGCTCTGCTCTCTCTCTAAAGTCCCTTCCTTTTGCTTTCACCTGCTACGAATTTGTCTTATTAACAAAATTGGAAAAGGAGGCTGCCCAAGGGTCTTAGTGAGCTGTAACCTGTCCTCTTTGCTTACGGACCCTCTCTGACCCCACTGTTTCCAATCAATCCTTTCTGCTAGGTGGGCCCTTTTGGCCCACACAACCTCTTCCTCCCCAAAGGTATCCATTGCCTTATGGGCTAACCATGGTCTCCAACCTCCCCTATAGCCAAGCCCATGCCTCAGGTGTAACAACTGACCAGTTCAGTAGGCTCTAGGCTCCAGTCTCTTATCCAGGCTTCTCCAAATTCTCAGTTCCTTGTGAAGCTCTGGAACCCCTGGGATTTGGGCCCCGGCCCTAGTCTCTGCCCTTCTTGGGCTGAGAGTGCCTGTGCTTCTTTCTATCCCCTTTGGGCTGTCTCTGGCCTGGACCCTGGATCTGCCCTTCTTGGATGCTCTACTACCACATGCCCTACCCCGAGAGGCTCAAGCCTCACATGCCTTCTTGGCACTACTGGGGCCTCCTGACCTACTCTACAGTTTGGAACCTGGTCCACCAGTTCAAACTCAAACCAAAGCCTAAGCACACTGGTTATAACTTAATTATTTAAACACACTGGCTATCTTCTGAAATCCCCATCCAATCTTATTGCAAACTTTCTTCCCTTATGGTCTCCAGGGCCAGACTGATCACTCTGGTTCTGGCCCTGGTTTATATGCTGCCACATCCCTGCACCTTTCTGGTCAGGTGACTCCCTGGGCTCTCTGCAGGTGTTTTCTAACTAGCTTTCTTTAAGGGCCTTCAAGGTAGCCTATAGCATCAGATCTAATACTTATAGTCTTGCCTTGTCTCCCAGACAAAAATTCATCTTGTACAACTACCAGGAATTTGTTAGCACTGCAGTAGGCTTCCCATTGCTCACACAGGTTACCCACTATTGTACTATTGCTGTGCAACTAGTACAGCAATAGGAACTTCTCATTTCTCGCCTCTTGTTGTCAGTTCCTTTACAACTAACCCCCTTTTTGTGTACCTGGTCTGCTCCTATTTTTCCCTCTATAAGTAATAGGAGCCATAGGCTCCCTGTTACAGTAATGACTAGCAAGTCCATGTCAGAATGGCAGGAGGTTTTGAGCGGAGTCCTGCAGAGGTATGTCCTGGGCCTGGTGATGTTTAATGTTTTATTAACAATTGGGATGCTGCCACAAAATGCTTGTTAACAAGTTTTGCAGATGACAAAACTGTGAAGGCCTGTGAACATATTGGAGGATGCAAGTGCAATTCAAAAAGATCTCAAAAAATTAGAGAGTTGGGCTGGACCTAACCTGATGCAGTTCATTGTGAACAAATGCAATGTGCTACACCTCCAGAGAAATAATCCAATGCACAAATATAAAATGGGTGACACCTGCAGGATACCAGCACTATGGAAAAGGAGTTTGGAGTCTTTTTGCTATGTCAGACACCCTTGATACGTGTTTTCAGTGTGGTGTAGCCACACAAAAGGCAAATGCAGTTTTGGGATACATCACTAGAAGCATTAGATGAAAAATTTGGGAAGTGATAGTGCTCATCTCTGGTTAGGCTCCATTTGGAGTAGTGTGTGCAGTTCTGGGCTCAACATTTTAAAGAGGACATGGGGAAGTTAGAGAAGGTCCAGAGGTGGGCAACAAAGATGGTAAAGGGCTTGGAAAGCAAGCTATATAAGAAGAGGCTGAAGGCACTAGGCATGTTCAACTTACAGAAAATATACTTAAGCAGGTACAAGATAGCCATCTTCAAATACTTGAAGGGCTGCCATAAAGAAGAGGAAAAACAACTTTTCTCTCTTGCTGCAGAGAGAAGGATATGGATCAACAGATTGAAGTTACAGCAAAGTAAGTTTAATTGGATATCTGGAAAAACTTCTATACTGTTACAAAAAAGTGAGACAGTGGAACAGACTGCCTAGAGAAGTTGTGAACTTGCCATTACTGCAGGTTTTCAATAAAGGCTGGATATCCACTAGTCAGGGATGATCTAGGCGTGTGTTCTACCATGGGTATTTCCCATGCTTCTGGGCTTTGCTGCTTGCCCTCCCTGCTGTTTGTTACATGTGTCAGGGAGTTTCTATGCCTCCCTCAGATTAAGTGTTGAGTGTTTTGAGTGTTGGCTACAGCCAAGGTTGGGGACTTTGACTGGGGTGTGCCAGTGCTCCTGCTGAGACAAAAACCAGAGGTTTCTGACTAAAGGGCCTTACTCCTCCAGTCAGAGTCAGACCAATCACCATATTTTGGGTCAGGCAGGAATTTTACCCCATGGTCAAATTGTTATGGACTGTGGGGAAAGGGGAGGGGTTACCTTCCTCTGTAACCAAGTGCGTGGGGGGAAGGCCCTATACCTATGATCTCTTGAGTTTATATTGACAACATTTCATGGAAGCAAGACATTGGCTTTTGTGGTTCCCCTGCTTTACATGTGGGAGGTCTGTGTTGTATTAGGGTTGGTGGTTGCCTTGAGTAGAGTTCAGATTATAGCTTGTATAGAGATAATCCTGCCTCAGACAGAGGCTTGGACTTGAAGACCTCTGGAGGTCATTGTTTCTATGGAAATATAGAATATAGATTAAATCAATCAAAAACATTTTCAATATTTTCAGATTGGAAGCAATTTTATGAAACTATATAAATAAGTGTTTCCCAGGTTTTTCCAACTGAACTTGTTGTAGGCAACTGGTTACTTGAAAAAACAATGAGCAAAAGTATATTTAGGGAACTCTAACTTCATTTTCCCATTGTAATTTTATTTTGTAAAGGAAAATAATAGCATTTTATGCACTTAACTGGAATTATACCCTAGCCGTTTAAATGACTGCAGAAATAAAAGCATTGATTTTATTATTATTATTATTATTATTTCCATGAACAACATCAAGATTCATTGTCCTTTAAGGAAGATATTGACTTAATTTTCTAATCAGTTGATGGTTGTCTCTTAACTCAGTAAATCTTGATCTTCACCTTATAAGTCGATATTGGCTTATTAGGTAGCTTTAGGAAGTCTGCAGTTTTGAATACAAAGTCCTCATTTTTGCAGGACTACAAAAGATGCAGCTGCACTGCAATGTTGGTCTCTGCCAAACTTAAGCACAGATCCAGCAAACTACTTAAATACATACAATAAATTAAGCATGAGCTTACACTATGTACATACTTTAAATGGGATACATATTTAACTACTTTGCTGATTCATTGCTTAAGACTGCTTAAGTCCCCATATTAATTTCTAATGAGTGATTTAGGTGTTAGAAAATAAAACCATCTAAGCTACCACATGCAATAACAGTAACAAATAATAAAATTGTTAATAAAATATCTGAAATGTAAAAACAGTTGTGCAAACAATCTTTAAATTTATTGTTGCATTTTTGATTAATCCATAAACTATCCCTCAGCAGGTCTATTTACAAGGCTTGGTAGCTAAAGTGAATTATGTCACAAATCCTGCATCAATACTTTATACTCACTGCAAAAGCTTGTCAAGTGTAAGACTGTGAATGTGAAAAATAATTTGACTTTGTTTAACCCTGCTGGTCATTTTGAACTGAATTTTGCTGAATAATCAGGTTCCCATGTTTGCTGATATACTGTAAACCAGAATATGGACACTGATAGCACCAGCTCTGGGACATGATCTTATAACTTTTATGTAGGTCAATGGAATTAACGTGTGGCATAGATAAGATTCATTTACATGCATGATTCTGCTTTAAGGAATGAACCCAGAATATTTGTCTAAAGAACTAAATTTGGATACAGTATGTTACAGCGTGTGTGTGTTTTTCCAGACAGAAACTCATTGGGTCCAAATGAAAGATTGTTGAGTAGATTGAAAAACCAATTTAACCTTTGTAAGGCAAATTGTGATAACTTAGCTATTGCTTGAAAGTAGGATCAATCAAAAGGGAACCTTAAGATAAGTTAAGAAAATACACTAGATTTCCCAGTTTGCATGAGAGAGAGAATATTTTAAATCACCCAAAAAAGTCACCACTAAAAGATTATCAACTTATAAATTAATTTAATAGAATCTCACAGGGTCAATTTTCCTCAGTCATACTTCTTAACATGAATTTAGGGGCCTTAAGGAATAGCTTAATTAGACAATAAGAGATTCCAAAGTTCAAACATAGCTAATTAGTTTATTAGGTACCAAAAATATGCTCCACATAATACTGTATATTTCTATTCAATAATTCAGATTCAGGACTTCAACAGTTGGATTTTACTAAAATGTTTGCATTTCTCAAGGATAAGAAAAAACTTACCAAAACTTTATATTCAGTTATCAACAAAAAATGTTAACATTTGGAGATTATGCTGGAAAAATCAGTCACTTTAGCCAAGAACAAAACCAGCCATCATTTCTTGGGAAGCTTGTAAATTTCTTCAAAAAGCTGGCTACATTAAGATTGTGCTTTGCAAAACAATCCAACACCGTGTTTTCTCCTCCAGATTTTCTTAAAGTTTTAAGAATATTTATATTTAAAGATTGAAAGTGACAAGGTCCCATGCAAGTACTACAAGATGCACCAGGATCTTGAAAAATGATGAAGAATGTCTTGCATTTGAAAGCTTTCTCTAACTTTATCCCAAACATGCACTTGATCCAATAAAAGATATCAGCCACAAAAATCCTGGCCTCTACGCCAATGAATTCAAACTATTCATCCTAGAAAATCTCCTGGAGACTCCAGCAAACTTTGTGAATTGCCCATCTCATGCCCCAACCTCTACCTATATAGTCTTATTTTTCATTCTCTATACTTGAGTTCCCTCCATAAGAGCATCCTTTTCTACTGTTTCTAGATTAAGCCCACTGGTGAGAATGATTAAACTAACAAAAGGGGAACAAAGATGAATGAACGTTTCCTTCTTTTCTTAAAAAATGTTGCCCCTCCTTTCCCATTCTTGGATTTGCAATAACTCTATTTCCTCTCAGCTCCATCTCATCCTGCCCTTTCATTTTCAAGTAATACGAGAGCTGTTTAGGTGGGAAACCAAAAGTTGGACAGAAAGAGAAATAAATCCCACTTCATCTGACTCACTCACTCACTCAGATCTATAATAAAGGGACACTTGACTACTACAAATCAGAATTCAGAGGGATCAGAAATAACTCTCCAGTTTCCTAGTATGCATTTGGACACTCATGGAGGTGTGCATCTGTGTAGCAGATGTGAAGGCTAATTAAGAATAAAAACCCCATAATCTTAACCAGCCTTCTGCCTTCCCCCAAAACACTTGCTTTAGCTACTTAACGTCGCTCTTTGGGAAGCCTGTGCCCTTTAACTACATTTATTCCCTTGGCCCATGACTTCCCTGGGGCCACTGGATGCCAAGATGAAAGAATGGATATGTTCAGAAATAACACTTAGATTTACCTAACTAGGGTTAGGTTGATCTAAGTGCTGATCTGTACATATGTTCGGGAAGGTTAGATTGGGCAAAAAATGGCTGACCTGATCTACCTTTAGTTCACTTAGGAGGTGAGCTATGTAGACTGGGCTAATCTGGGCCCAAAATTACTCTAATGTTTATAAGCATAGTACCAGATGGACAGCCACTGCTCCCAACTCACTGACCTACTAGCTGCCCCTGGGACTCACTAGCTCCTCTCTGCCACACTACATGTCTCCCTGCAGATCCAGTAACCCCCCACTCACTCCAGCTTACTTAGATAGCATTCCTGGCATGGCTCTCTACACCAGTAAAAATGTGCACATACAGGACCTGATCTATAAACACCAAAGATGCTGGTTTTCTCTGTTTAAAAAAATCCCCAGTTTTCAGTTTAAAAAAGTAATCCCAAATCCACATTTTTTTCACTGACGAAAATGAAACACCACTAATATATAGATACGTTAGTGGTGGTTCATTTCAATCATGGAAAAAAGTGGATTTGTGGTTACTATTTTTTCACTGAAAATTGGGGACTTTTTTTAAATCAGAGAAAACCAGTATCCTTGACATCGTGCAGCTTAAAATGAGCTGTGTGATTGTCAGTCAGGTTACAAGAATATCTGGATACATTTTCAGTGAAGCCCAAGGGTTAGGGATGCCTAACCACTCACTCGAGCCCCAGAACTGCACTCCTTTCCCCCTTTCCCTCCACCCTGGCTGACCTCTCTTTCCCACAGCCAGACTGACAACCCCCCTGCGAGCCCCCCAACCTCTAATTGGAGAACTGTTAGCTCCTCTGATCTCACCACCTCCCCCCTCTAATCCTGCCACACCCTCATGGGCCTGCTAGTCTTCCTCATCCTACCCACCCCTCCTTCCACCACACCTTATTTGAGCAGGCTTATGGTCCCAAAAAATGCCAATTGGCACCCAGTTGGTACCAGTGAATGTCAACTGGCACCCAGTCTACAATCTACAAAGTAGCATAATTGTACATCATACCCCAGGAATATCAGCACATGGCCACTATCTCTTCACTACCTGATGCAAATATCCATGACAACTGACAACCATCAAAATTTCAAGAGGTCTTATTATGACACACTGGGCACATCTACATGAGATGCTATGGTGCAATAGCAACAAGCTACTGTGTAGTAGTTAATTGCTATGGCACCATAGTGTCACTGGGCATGAACCATGATGGCAATGCTATGGTGCAGTACCTTGTTGCTGTGGAGCATTAGCATCTAAAAATAACCACACAGCAACAGGATGACACAGTAAATGCCAGTTACTGTGCAGTCATCTAGTACTTGGTTAAGCAAGTACTAAATGAGTGTGTGGTAACAACTGCATAGTCAGCCACTGCAGATGTAGCCACTGATGGGGAGTCTTGATCACATTAGACTTTGTAAAGCAAGAATTCTTGACTAGTTTATCATTGTGTTTGTTGGTTGGGCTACAGTTCTGAGTGTGGGAGCTGGGTTTTTTATACATATATTTACTCTTATATAAAGCAGTACATGTGCCCACCTAGGAAAAGTCTAGGACATTTTCTTGTGCCTAAATCGAAAGTCATAAAAAATGGGTTAACCAATTTAAGCCAGTTTACAATCACTGGAAACATTTCATGGTTTACTTTGTTGTTAGATGACTGACTGCAATAGTTCTAGGAAAGCACACTGTGGTTGTAAACCAGATTACTGCTTAAAAAAAATGATGGCTCTAGGAAATGAGTACATTCTAGTTCCCTGAATTTTTGAAGTCATAATACCAGAAGTACAGTAATAGATACCCAACATTTATCAAATCTCTCTCTTTAGTCATCGCTGTGCTGTAGAGAGGTGAAATGGTACCCTGATAATGTTTATGACTTTTATGAGCACCTATATAGGGACGTGAGCATGTGTGTAAAAATAAGGTAATATTTCCTTGCAATAAAGAAAAAATAGAGTTTACTTTCCTTTATTAAACCAAAGAATGTATTTGAAAAGGTCTAGACAGTTCAATGGGAAAAGTAAGGCCTGATGAAATTACATTTCTAGTTCTGCTTGTACATGGAAAAGTAAAAATGTCACTTTGGCTAAGTTAAAAATGATCCCTTATTTTGTAGAAATGTTATCAAACCAGCAGAATAAAAAGGTCAAGTTCATGACTGGATGCTTCACTGCATCTGTTTCCACATGGACTTGCCATTTTATTGAAAATATCAGGCACAAAGATCAAGGCTCCATGGAAGTGAATTATTTGAACTGATAAGAAAATCCCATCTTAAATGAGTTTGAGGGCTGTTGCTGCACAGGTTAATTGTTTCATTACCCGTAAAAAGGGCAAGAACAAACATTTCTTCTCCTCAAAGAGTGTTATCAACAATAGTGAACAAAAAGGTGATTTGAAAGCTGTATGTGGGAGGAGTGGGAGCATTGAAAAAAGCAATCATAATAAAGCAGAGCAAAGTCAGATGTAATGGTTGTTTATAAAATAACCCCCTTTGGCTTGTGAAGTTTAATTAGTGTGTTCATACCTCATTACTTTTGCCACTTTGGCTTTTATCCTGGGTTAAGACCTGGAGCCAATGCAAATCAGGAACACGCAACACCTAACAGGATCAGACCCCCAAGTTATTTCCTACTGCAATATCTGTTACTGCAGCTCTAAACAGCCAAACAAGGGAGAGGGAAGGAACATATTTCCCTTGATTATACTTTCATTTGAATGCATAACAAAGATGTGCTGGGGTATGCTTAAAGTCACAGCCATTTGCTTTAGTGGTTATAGATACACATACACTTGCTATAGGCTGTATCAGAAGCGCAATTTGAGATAAGGCTAAAAAATGGTAAAACTGTTTTTCTAGGGCTCTGGCATGCACTATGACTCAAGCTATGCAAATGCCTGAAAATAATGAAAGTTTCATAAGAGAAAATGCTTTATTTATGCATTATTGCTTTTATTGTGTTGTTTGGGCAAATAACATTTTTATATTAAAGACTGCAGCTAGTTATCATACAGCACACATTGCAGAGTATAGACATAGCTGCATGTATTATAATGGGAAAAGGATGTTTAAATTATGCTCACTTTCCAGGGTTTACTAGATCTTACAAATAATGCAATGCCCACACTGCACACTTGTCTGGCATGTGAATGATACTACAGCAGCTGCAATGTTAATATTTTAACCATGTATGATCAGCTGCAGGTTCAACACATGCAAATAGATTTTAAAACATTTTTAATGAAATGTAAGTAAATATTAACATAAAATGCATAATCCGTAGTAATCTAAGCACCTATTATTAAGACTTTTTGAATGTACTCTAGTCCATCAGAATGTTAAGGTTTAACCTGAAACACCTGAAACCTGTTTAACCTGAAACCCCTGTTATGTTTTTCATAACAATGATTGAATTCCTGCAACAAACAAACCCTGACATCTTTACAAAACAGAAAATAAAAAGAAGGTGAGGATATAGAAACGTTTCTGATTGGCTGTTCAGCCTTAGATCAATCTTGCTGTTTTGAGATCTGCATCTCTAGAATGAGGCCAAATAATAATTGGCATCTAGGATAAAAAGCTAAGAGGCAGATTACTGGAAGACATCCTTGGCAAAGCAATTAGAATTTTCCAAACAAAAGGAAATCACCCAGACCCTCACCCTCAAAAGTAATTTCAGTGCCCATTTCTTATTTAGATACCTTAATCCCTATGGAATCAATACACAGTTTTCCTCTTAGGAAGGAAAAGCATGCTGCCTCTCCACAGGTCTTGAACATAGGGAAAGAGTTTGACTCTTCTGCATCTTCATGTGGCTGGGTAAGAGACAAATATCACCACAGAGGATACCTACAAAAGAGGAAGCTGATGAAAAAGGAATTTGAGGGGATGGATAGAATAGATTAATTTGGAGGTGGGTAAAGCAGGGAAAGAACTAAATTAATGAAAGGAGAAGGCAGAGAGTGGATAGGAGTGGGGAATAAGTAAATGGGCTGGGAGGGAAAGTGAAGCCTTTTATTTTTGGCCCAAATGATAGAAGGAACAGCTGTGGGGGTGGGAAGAAGAAAAACTGCTGATGAATGCTAGACAACAGCATTAGGGGATCTAGGAAACAAGCAACAGCTTTAAAAGCATAGGATAAGTAAGAGCCTTTTCACTTCATTCTCTTTTGAGTGCCATTTGTCAGTGGATTTCAACCTGCAAAATCCTAAGTGTTTTGGGACTCATTTAGGAAATGTTGCCTCTTCCCTCTTCCATAAGCCTCTTGGCCCATGATCAGATGACAGGTTTCAAGAAGAGCTCTCTCCAAGCTTTAAAAAAATAGAAAAGGAGTGGAGGTGCTATTGGGAAATGATTTTTTGTTGGTGGTGGTGGTTTGTTTTTGAGTTTTTTTGTTTTGTTTTTTTTTTGTCAAAAGCCTTCAAATATGGAACCTGCTTTGCCATTAGCTTGGTTGAGTCCAAACCTGAAGTCTTCACACCTACTTTGCAACCATCCCTGAAGTGAATACTAGAACACTGAACCAGTGCCACTTTGTAACAGGCACACCACAAACCTTGAAGACAAGCAGTGCAGTTTATCCCAATAATCAGAGCCATATCGGCAGCTCATTCTCTCAGCTGGTTCACCTCTGAGTGATACTTGAACACAGGGGTCAAAGCAAGAAGTGCCTCTGGTCTGGCTTGAATAACAAAAGTTAAATCAATAAAGTAACAATAAACAGAATTATGGGACAATCAATCACTATAAAACAGATCCAAATAATAGATAATAACAAAGACTATTTGCTCCATGAGTCATCAGAGCAAAACACAGCTGGAGACAAAGGCCTCATGACAGTGTCACCTCCCTGATAAAGCTTTGCCATGTAAATACCCAGAGGAGTCCCTTGAGTTCAATTCTGAGACTGAGGGTGCATCTTCACATGCAATTAATGCAACAAAATAAACCCATGGACCATTTGAGCTGGAGTACACTGCTCCCAGGCACAGCATCTAAACATGCGCCCAGGACAGCATCAGTGTAGGCCATGGCAGAGCAGGCCCAGGCTGGCAGAAGGCACAGGTCAGTCCGAGCTTGTGTGTGGCAGCACTAAGTGGTGGAGGCGCTGGCAGGATCCAGGGGTCTAGCCTCTAGGGATGATTCCACACATGCAAGCACATACACTTGCATCAGCTCAAATAGAAGGAGTGCATATCTGAGTCGGGGCTTTTTGCCTCAGCGTACGTGCTCAGACATGCATTTTGGTGTAGAGCAAATTGTGCCACTTGGGGCAAAATAACCCTGCCTGGCTCCTCCTGTGCTATCCCTATGCTGTCCCCAACAGTATAAACAGTATAAACCAGTATATAACAGTATATAACAGTATATAAACAGTATAAAAAGCTGCCCTGTCCTGGCCCCAGCAGTACAAAAAGCCACCCTGGCAAGTAGCTCAGGGCTACTAGCTCTCAGGAGCTTCTGGGACCTAGCCAATTGGTACCTGGGGATACTACCCCTTGTGCCAGGTGGACTGTTTAAGCAGCCCTGAGAGTTCCCTGCACCCTCTACCCACTGCAGCAGACCTGCTGTGCACCTGCCAGACTCAGAGGTGGGCCGCAGAGCCAGTAGAGGCATCTGCCTCTTTGGGCCAGCTGCCAGTGAACTGTGGTTGAAGGGTTGGCCTTTGTGCGGCACTACTGCCATGTGTGCCCCTTGCCCAGCCATCTGGGCAACTATCACCCAGAAGATGTTCCGGGTGTGGTGGCCTGCTTTGAACTGTCAAAGCATGTCCTCCTGGCCCCATTTGTCCAGGAGGTCAGCCACAGCCAGGTGGGTCCAAGGTGCCAGCTCTGAGCAAGCGGGGTCCTGCCACCGGCCTCCCATAGCAGGAATTCTGGTGTTCTCTATTGGAAAACTGAACAATCTCTGATAAAACAATCCCAAAGTCACTCTGTAAAATATCCCCAAATCCATGTTCCTCCACAAGTAAAACAAAAGGCCACTATAAAGACACAGAGCAAGAAAGAGACAATGATTGATTGGACAATGTTTTATTAATATATCTTACAGTGTTAAAGCAAGTCTCTTCTCATAATTATAAAGTGAACTATAAATATGTGTTTCATGAATTCATAAATACATGTTTTGCTGCACTCCCACAGGGCGATGACCCCACACAAGGGGTATGCCCCACCAACAGGGGATTCAACCCCCACACAAGGGGTGCGGGCCCCCAACTGGGTGTTCAGCCCTCTCACAAGGGGTTCAGCCCCCCAAAAGTGGGTTCAACCCTCACACAAGGGGTATAGCCCCCCCAACAGGAGATACAGCCCCCCACATGAGGGGTATGGCCCCCCAAAAGGGGCCAAATGGCCCCTACAGGGACTACCACCACCCTTGCAAGGCCCAGATGCCCCACCCCAGCCCTCCAATTGTTGTCCCACCTGGTCCCATCCCCCACCTATTCATGCAACCCCTCCAATGGCTGCCCCACACAGCCTCACCCCGCAACGTGAACCCCCAGGCCCCTATAGCTACCCTCAAAACCCCAGTCATCTTCACTTTAAAAAGAAAAAAACAAGGGAAAAATGGGGAAAGAAAGCCTCTGCTTTTCATAGAAGCAAGTGGGGTGGGAAGGCTCCAGGGCCTCCTGGCAGAGCCCCCACCCTGAGCAGCACAGGACAATAAAGGGGTGGAGGGCTCAGACTAGGGCTGCTGCGGGGCCTAGCAGGGGGAGGGGCCAGCCCCAGCAGGGTTCGGGGCCTTTGAGGGGCTGGAGGGGATTGGGGAGGCTGGGGGAGTGAGGGGGGCTGTTGGAGATCCCCTCCATGGCTCCCTCCCCCCTCCTCCATTCCCCCCTCCCCCTTACTCAGCCTGCCCCATATTGTTGGGCAGGGGCCCAGTCAGCCAGAGGGCTACTCCAACTGCCAGTATGTGCCAGGGATTTTTTTTTTAAGTATGGGGTGGCGGGCAGGGATTAGGGGGGCTTGAGGGTATGGAGCCAGCTCTGGCAGGGATTGGGGGTCTCAGGGGACTGGCGGAGGGAGGGGGGTTGGGGCAGTGGGCAGGGCTGTGGAGGTCCCCCCATGGTTCCCTCCCCTCTCCTCCAGCCCCCCAGCAGGGGTGGGGGGCTTTGGGGGGATGGGGAGAGGGGCCAGTCCCACAGGTGTCAGGGGCCTTGTGGGGGCTGGCACGGGGAGGAGACAGCCCCAGCAGGGGTCAGGGCTGGGGAGCTGGCAGAGATTGAGGGAGGCTGGGGGAGAGGGTGGGGCTGTTGGGGGTCCCCCTGTGATCCCCTCTCCTCTGGTCCCCCCAACCCCTTACTCACCGGCAGTGGAGCCCTAGTGCTGAACACACAACTTGTCTGGCTGTGCATTTCAGCACCAGGGTGACGACCAACCATAGAGATGCTTTGGCAGCCAGAGTGTCTCTGTGGAGGACCCAGCCTCCGGTTGCCTCAGGTCATGGTCAGGGACTGTGCCGTGCTCCACATTTTTAAACATCCATTTTTTTAGAGCCCTGGATATCCATTTTCTTGTTCCAGCATGTGCCTGCTGCCCCGCCTCAAAGGGGTTTGAGGCAGGGTAGAAGGCAAAAGGGTGCATGTGCACACTTATGTGGATGTGGCCTGGCTGGCTGGGCTGACCCTAGTGGTGGTGAATCAGGGTGACTGCCCCAGGCCCTGCACTTTGCAGGGCCCCATGGAGCCAGACAGAACAGCGGTGGTGAGGAGCTGGGCAGAGCAGTGGCTCTGTAATCAGCCGCTTGCCCCTACCACTGTCAATGCTGCCACTGCTGATGACAGCAGCAGCTTGTTTGGGTCTGGGGTCTACATCGGAGCGAGGGCAGGGCCCCACAGGTGCTGATTTGCCCTGGGCCCTGTACCCTGCTCCGGTCAGCTCTGCCTAGAGGTCATCATTTACACATGCATTTGAATTCCCTTAATGACTCCACTGTATGATACTACTGTCCCTTACAGTATTGTCTTATGGCAGAGTTAGTTAATTAACTGAGCCCTAATACTAGCACATATGTAGACTGTGATACTTTACTGCAGAGCTAATTACTCAACTGCACTAAGGGGCGCATGTAGATGCATCCAGAGACAGACACTCCTACACTAGCTGTGGTAGAGCTGGAAACTGGATAAAAGGAAGTTCTCAAATGGGAACAGCTAAAGCAGCATTTCATGTCAGGTCTCCCTTACTTCCCTATTTTTAATTCCAAATATGTAGAAACTGTCGCTTCTCATTCCCCATGTCTTCCCTCATGTTGCAGAGCATGGGCAAGAGAAAGAAGGGAAAATCCATATGGAAGATCTAAGAATAGGCTTTAGGACAGACTTACTGTTAGTGGGTGGAGGTAAGCCTGGTTCCCATTTGATGGTAGTGGAATGTGATAGGGATTACTTCAGTTTGTTGCTTAGACAGAGTAGTCATTGCAGGGTGTAAGAGCCAATGAAACTGCTGTGGACAGGGATTAAGATAGGCAGCCAGCAACTGAGAGAACTGGAAAGTTATCTGAAGAAGGAACTCAGACCTAGAATAGTCCTAAAGGTAGTTGAGGGCTAAAGGTGACAGAAGGGTTCAATCACACAGGATGTAAAATTATTATAGAGTTTTTCAGTACCTCAATGGCCACAATTTTCATATTACAGGACAAGCAGGTTTGTTTCTGCAGTCACTTAAAAATGGGGCTAAGGTAGATTGCAGACAACCAGTCATGGTTCAGAGGGGCTTGAAGCCTGATTTTCAAAGCTATTTAGTTGCCAAAATATATCAATAGGCACCAAGTGGTGACCAGAGATCCTGGTTTTCTCTGATTAAAAAACCAAACAAACCCAATTTTCGGTTAAAAAAGGAACCCCAAATCCAAATTTTTTCATGATTAAAATGAAACACCACTCTTTCTCTCTTTCTCTCTAATGGTGTTTCATTTTAATCTATATATATCTATACATATAGTAGTGTTTCATTTTAATCATGAAAAAATGTAGATCTGAGGTTACTTTCTTTTACTGAAAATTGGGGATTTTTTAAAAAAATCAGAAAGCAGGATCCCTGCTGGTAACTCACAAAGCACCTAAAGCAGGTCAGGCCCCTATTTTCCAACAATTTCAGTAGGATTTAGGACCTAATCTGATTAGGTATATTTAGAAATCCATCTGGTAAGTATTTTCTGCATTGCAGGTAGAGTTGTGAGAATAACAACAATTTTAGTTCATTGGTAGTTTAAAAGCAAACAGAAAAAAAGTCTTGGATCAGCCTACAATAACGTTATTTTGGGGAAATGAAACTTAATTCTGAAAATTAATTTAAAGGAAATATGGAAACATAATGATTTTGAAGGAATGGGAAAATTTAGAAAATGTTAAGACAATCTCCTTTAATTTTCTGCAAACTGTCAGATTGAACATTTTAGCAAAATCAATGTGAATGTGCAAAATATTTTGTTATCACTAACTTTGCACTTTTCACCCAAAGAAAAGTTTAAGCTGAAAATATGTTGCTTAGTTCCTTTTTAGACAGAAATATCTGGTCCTTAGTCTGCGTATACCCTAAAACCATATTAGCAGTAGTTAAGCATGTAGTTTAAGGCAGATTTCCTGCTGGATTTTTACTGCTTTTAGGTTAGGAGAATGTTTCTGGTTCAAGGCAGGATGAATCAAAGAGGGCATTAACCTTGGAAGTCTTGCAGTTGGAACAAGAAAAAAGATTTCTTGAATGCATGTCACTCTATAATCAAAGAAGCTCAGCTGTATCCAAACAGTGCTGAATGTGGGTTGCAAAGAAAAAAGTGACTTGTGCAAGCATTTATTTCAATTCCATTTTTAGGTTCAGGGCCATTGTACATACACAGAGTTGTGAATTTGTTAACTAGATTTCAGTTCACAGCTGAGTAAAGGGGTCAAGTTTAATTTGTCTGATGAGGCTGTTATTTCCTTTCATTTAAACTAAAGGTAAGTACATTAAATGGAATATTGGGAAGGTACGCAAAGTAGATATAATGTACTGGGTGTGGGAATCTGAATGTTTTAATGTCATTTTCAGTCCCTGCAAAGGCATAACAGTTCTCTTTAAGACCCACCATTAGATATCAGTTTATAGGAATACAGTACTGTGCACATGATGATACTACTCTAATACAGCAGGTTGCTTACATGTTCATGATACTCAACTCCCTTCCTCTATTCTGTGGCATGTTTGTTTTGGTCCCTATGGGTCATCACTACTCACTTGAAGAGGGAAAAAAATAGACACAACTAAGTAGCTGAGCGTAGCGGGGACCTGACTGAGCCCAGTACCTACTGGGGTGAGAATGGTCAGGGTGCTCCATGGATGGCAGGCTGGCAGCCATCCAGGCAGGGAAATGGAAGACGGAGGGATGCTGGTGTGTCCCACAGCTGGTCTGTTCCCAGAGTGGGACAAGCAGGCAACAAGGAGTGGACATGCCACTGGCCCTTTGCCTGGGATGGAATGACATGATGGAACCTGGATCCCACCTGACTTTGAAGCTTGGCCAGCCAGGCAGGGAGGCAACACAGGGGCACAACACATAGACCCCAGAACCTCAGGTTCAAGGGATGTCAAGTACAGCTGCAGCTCATACTTCCCGGAGGTGGGGGCAAGGTACATGTGGGCAGTCAGGGCCCAAACCAGCTTGAAACTTCTGGGATAAAAGGACGCCAGCCTCAGAGGAAAAGGGAACGCTGGCACTGGCACTAGCCAAAGCCTCCTGAGCAAAATGCTGTACCCTGAGCTGGGACCAATTACCCATCAATGCCACAGGAGGAATGCTAATCGTCATCAACCCAATGGAAGTCAGGTACGCATAGGGACCACACAGCTGTTCAAGTGAGTTGCTTCTTTTCTCCACTTGTAGCTTGTTTCTCCCCTTCTCTTATTTCTCCTACATACTGCCAGGAGGGGTAGCAAAACCCCCAGCTTGCATTTTAAAATAAATAATAAAAAAAAGAAATTTTCTCCCCTTCCCCAACCATCCTGAGAGTTGGCCTGACCCCACAGGGCTACAGAGGAAGGGAGCAAGGTGGAGCTGGCTTTTAGATAGGGTGTATGGCAGAACAAGAAATTGGCAAGGTCATTTCCTAGATGTTTTTAGCAATAACACATTTTACTTGAAGTTTTTAGTTGTTCAGGGACCTCTAACGGCTAGATAGTTTGGGGTGGTTATCCCTGTATGGTAATATATTTAAATATGTCTTTAGCCTTTGTTTGAACTATATTACATCTTAGTGTTTACATGTCTGCATCACTGTCCATTTTATTATTAATTACATCTTTTGGCAAATGGGTCTGAAGGAATACATTATGGATCTCATGCTTTAGAAATTGTTTTGGGTAACTTTTATTCAAAGTTTTTAATGGAGAATATTGAGCATCTCTCATACCTGCATAGCCATACTACCCAAAAATAAACATAGCTGTTGTTATTAAACACTGGATAAAATCTGCCAGTGCTGCCTTTGAAGGTCTCTGAAATTGTGTGTTTGTTGATCATGAAACCTGGACCCAAACCAGACTCCTTGTAGATTCATAGACTGTAGAGTCAGAAGGGACCACAATAGATCATTGTGTCCAACCCCCTACCCCTGGCAGGAAAGAGGACCGAGGTCAGATGGCCCCAGCCAGGTGACTATCTAGCATCCTCGTGAAGACCTCCAAGCTAGGTGATAGCACCACCTGTCTTGGAAGCCCATTCCAGATCCTGGCCACCCTTACTGTGAATTTTTTTTTCCTAATATCTAACCTAAATCCACTCTCAACTAGTTTAAACCCATTATTCCTAGTCACTCCCTGAGATGCCTTAGTAAACAGTGCTTTCTTTATTCCCTGTTGAACTCCCCAAATAAATTTATAGGTGGCCACAAGATCTCCCCTCAGACATCTCTTGTGAAGGCTGAAGAGATTCAACTCTCTCAACCTCCCCGTGTAGGGTCTATCATGAAGGCCACTAATCATGCAAGTGGCCCTCCTCTGGACCCTCTTGAGATTCCCCTCATCCCTCTTGAAGTGCAGCATCCAAAACTGGACACAGTACTCCAACTGCAGCCTGACCAGTGCCGCATAGAGGGGGAGCATCACCTCCTTTGTTCTAT
>JAGPOW010000261.1:132492332-132530198 GCA_030014935.1 Caiman crocodilus
CACCACCAGGGGTAACTAGGACCAATGGTCACAAGTTGCTGGAGAGCAGGTTTAGGCTGGACATTAGGAGGCACTACTTCACAGTTAGGGTGGCTAGGATGTGGAACCGGCTTCTTAGGGAACTTGTTCTTGCTCCTACCTGGGGCGTCTTTAGAAGTAGATTGGATAGGTACTTGGCTGAGGTCCTGTGATCCCAGCACTTGTTCCTGCCATTGGCGGGGGGTCAGACTAGATGGCCTGCTCTAGGCCCCTTCTGACCCTAGATACTATGATACTATGATACTATAATAAGATTACCATATTTCATAACTCTATATTGTGTTGTTGTGACAATGTATGGTGTTATTCCAAGTTATAATAAATGATGGTTAAGTTTGACATTAGACATTTTAGAAAACAGCAGACAGAGAGATACAGCTTGGATGTAAGAAGTTTGGTGGCCACCAATGAATACAGAATACACAAGAATACCTTTTTAGTATTTGTAGAGTTTACTATTATTACTTAATATGTACAAGAAGCCTTCATTGTGTGCCTATATTTATTGGAACTAGTGATCACTACATGGTATCCAGGGCTGGCCCACAATTTTTTGGCTCCCCCTGATATGAAGAACCCAATGGCCGGGGGCAGGGAGGGGGAAGAGAGTAGGCAATGCAGAGGGCTGGAGTGTTCATGGCCACGGGGGGACCTTGATTGCAGGGCCCCCTGTGGCCACAGGTTCCACAGGATAGGATGGGCCAGCCCTGATGGTGTCAGGAACCGGCATGTAAGAATGCAAGAAGCTGGAAGCGGAGAGCAAATGGAGCAATGCAGCTACATGGGCACTGTAAGTGATCTTCCAGTTATAGTCTAAAGATTATAGTTTAAGAACAACAGACTAAGGTCATGGATGTTTCACAACCTCCACATGCTCTTTTTATCTCAGGCAATATAGGAAAAAACTGAAGGAAATTCAGATAAAGGTTTGAGTGGTACTTAGCAGCCACAGGGCAGAAGAGAAAAGTGACATAGTCAAACCCTCAATCTTCTTACATATCCTTGGAGAGGAAGCCCTGGCTGTTTTTATACCTTTACATCTGAAAAACGTGACAATATGAAACTAAGTAGAATACTGTCCAAATTCGAGGAGCACGGCATACCAAAAAAGAATGAGACTCTCAAAAGACACCTTTTTTACATGTGCCAAGAGCAAAACAAAAGATAGATCAGTATGTTATTGAACTAAAGACACTGAATAAGAACTGCATTTTGGGAACTTGACAAAATCTCTGATATGAGAGAGGATTATTTGTGGCATTACAGACACTGCATTACTAGAAAGACATTTGTATAAGGAAGACTTGTCCCTGGAAAAAAAAATATTCAAATATGCAGGGCAGTAGAAACAGCAAAAACCCAGGCTGCAAAGCTCAGTACAACAAAATGGTTCAATGTGGCCGGAAAAATCCACCTCATGGGGTGGAGTTTTCCATTGGCAAGAAGACTGCGAAGAAAGAAAAAACAAACAGCCAATTATACAGCAAATATGGTAAGCAACATGACCTCAAATGTTATGCTGTGCGTCCAAAAAACATCAAACCAATGGGCTATTAAGAAACAAATATACCCATGAAAGGTAGATGCATGGCTAGCATCCAGTATGAAAATGGACTATGCAAACCCCCAATCATTGTAATACCCAAGTTAAGTGTGTACTTGCAGTATCAGAAGACAAAATTCACAGAATCCAAGAGGATTATGCTTTTCAGATAATCCTCTTGGCTGTCATAATTCAAAGTTGGAGACGCTTCTTAGGTAGAAATCAGTTGTTGCCAAAAACAAGATACAATCATATCCTTTTGAGAAGAAATATATTTACAGAAATACATGCAAGTACTACCATTTGAAAGAGGAAATTAACCTCAGCAGTCTGTATTTGGTTAACTCTGCTATGGTCAAAAGCAAAAATACAAGTCAATAGTATCTCTGTATAGGGACTTAAGACTTTGAGGAAAAGTCTCCTTCCAAAAACAAAGAGAAACTGAATTTGATGATTCATTGGTCTGAAAGAGAAGTGAAACCTGAAAGACTCATAAGACTGATGTAAGAGCTTCAGAGAAACAGGAAACTGAGTGGTAAAGATCTACCTCAGTATCATGTGCTAGTAACCTCTAGAAACCCCTGCACCTATCTCCTTGAAACATGGTAGCATTCACGCTTTCAGAAGCAGCTAGCTTTCCTGCACGTTTAATCAGAATCAGGCAAGAAATGACAAAGTTATAGGCTCCATTACAGCCTATGGGTGAAACATCAAAACGGTGTTGAAACAGCGAAACCATTTTGACAAAACAGAACAGAACAATGCTTTTGAAATGAAATGAAGCGCCGAATGAAACAGCTCCATCGAAATGGAAGTTGAAGCGGAATGCTACTGTTTCATGCAGCCCTAGTAAGTGCCCTGAGATACAGGTCCTGAGCTTGCAACTTTGGCAGATTTTGCTGTCTGAAAACTCAGTTTATAGTTATTATAAACATAAATTTAAGCCGGTGATCAAGGCTACTTTGTATTGTCCAAACAAGCCACTGCACTAGACAAATAAATATTTTGACTAAACAGTGCAGACTCTTGTTTAACGGGTATACCACCTCTGCGGTGTTTAGTGATAGCAGTTGAACAGCAGACGGTCATTCTGATTCTGCTTTACTAATGACACATTATTTATGTTCTTCAGGTATTTGCAAAGTTCCCACTCTAAGTGGATCTACCAGTGTAGACAAAAACAAAGCTGCTGATAGCCTACCCTGAAGCCCACTTCCTTGTAGGAAGTACACTTCCTAGTACTAACCCATTTCCATATTACCAAGGACAATGAGATACAACTTCTTCAGAGTTCATAGGTAGGCAGAGGATGTTACTCTCAGTGTAGTTCACATGAATATTCCTGTAGTTTCAATGCAGGATAATTGCAATTAAATAATAGCTTATCTATGGTAAAGTATAAAAAGTTTGTTCACAATATAGGTGTTTTCTTTTCCTGTACCCACCAAGTACCCAGGACTGTGCAGGTCTCCCTTGACAGAAAATCTGGCCTGGATACAATGAAGCTCCTGTTACATGGAGCCCTTTGGAAGCAAATAAAGAAGATCTCTTGCAATCAGTGAAAGCCAAATCTATTCAGGAATGCTCAGTATCACCACACCTAACTTAGTGGTCCCTGGCTTCATCTTGCTTGAGGATCATCACCTTTACCTATGCTACTAAGACACTACCCCTCTACCCAGAAGGTCCTTTTGGCAAGGAACTGGGATACAAGGCAAAACCCATGTCAGATGTCAACTGTTACTACATCACATTAAGGTAGAGATTCTGCTATATACAAACCTCTAATGGAGAAGCAGGTAATCTATTAATGATTTACCATGAGGTTCTCCAAAAGCTTGTGATGCATTGTGGCTGAGATGTGGTTTCCTTTTTCCCATGCCTCAGCCTGGAGATTAGCACCATTAGAGGGGAACCTATATATCATGAAAGACAGAACCTGTATATCCTCAATCATCCATTTGGCAACTGCTTTTTCATTTTATGGCAAGGAATCATAAAATGAGGCCTGTAGTGGTTTGGGGTCCTTCTTTGAAAAGAATTTGGATAAATAAGTCAGAACGCTGATATCTGACCACCTGGCTGTCCTTTAGATTTTCAATCTAATCGGAAGAAATACATTATTGCTAACAGAATACTGGGGCGGAGAGGGGATAGAATTGTGAAACACACACAAATAGACAAAGAAATAAATGGGTACGTAGTCACCTATTTATAGTCGTACAAGCGGTCTCAGTTCTGATTTTTAATATTTAAACCAAAAAACGTAAGAAAATAGATGTAATAGTGAACTATTCTGGACTGGCATGGAGACACAATGAATAAACCTGTAGTTTTATTGGTGGAAAGACTAATTAGACAAAGACTTACCTTGTATAAATGTGAAGCTTATAAGGGTGTTAAAAACAGTACTAGGTGTACATAGGAATTAGTACTTAGCTACATTACATCAACATATAAACTCATTAGTCTGAAATTTGGCAAATAGCATCTGAAATCATATTTCGTGGTATTTAGCCCTTAAATCTTTTTATCCCATTTCAGTATAAGTAAAACAATATTTTTCTTGTTATTTTTATGTCTCCTTGGGAGACCTGCACCCCTCATGCTTCTTCCACCCAGTTTATAATTTAATACACGAATCATATTCAAATTTCATTTACAGTAAGCAAGAGCTACAGCAATGCAGATGAGCTTCTTCTCCTCTGCATTTAAAATAAACATATTTTCTATATTTGGAACCAGAATTGAAGTACAACTTCTCTCCCCAGGAGCAATGGATAAAGCACTGATTTGTTCTTTTGAAGACGCTTGCGATGTAATAAGCTCAGCTACCAGAAAAAGGAAAATGAATGCAGCATAAAACGTGTACTAATCGTTATATTCCTCAAGTTGATTTGCTTCTTCATATCTAGGCTGCTTTTCCAACAGACTAATGCTATACTGTGAATACAAAATATATGCAAGGAATGTTTTAGCTGACGGCATTTGAATGTAGGCTGCCATGTTCCCTGGTGAGTTAACAGATAATGGTACAATAGTTCCATTTCACAACATGACAATCCAGTTTGAGTAATAATTTATCAAACATCTAAAACTGATAGGCTGCAGGCTGGGTAGTTTTCCTTGACTTAAAACTCCAATCTGGGTTGCATACATTCTGTTGAAATTAAAGTTAAATTACTGATTTAATTTCAACCATATTTCTCTCACTGTACCTTGCTTAAAAATAATGCCAGCTCTCTGTAACTGATATTTTCACCCCCACTTATTCATTCTCTTATAGGAGGAGGGAGATGGGAAGAAGTTGGAGAAAAGAGAGCATGAAAATCCTTTGTTGTTACAAGTACCATCTTAAGGTTTTATGTGGAGCCTGCAGTGGTTACAGGCTTTTTCATAATAGAAAACTCTGTATATGACAAATGGAGAAGTGTGTATGTACTGATAGGAACACAGGACTATGGGAAGGAGCCTCCTGGGTCAAGCCCAGTGACCTATGTTGACAAGCAACCATGTACTCAAGAATTCGCCAAACTGCCCCTTCAAAGTGTCACACAAACAGAACAAGACACAAAACCAGAAACACCAAGAACACCACAAAACATGCCATGGATAGGCAATAGGTAAGGTGGGAGAAGGACACTGACAACGTCCCTTCAAAAACAAGGAAGCATTTCATGTTGAAAAGGATCATAGGAAAAAGGCACATGGCCCCCTGCTCTGGTAGAAGGCAACCCTCCTCCCCTCCTTCTACACCTAATCTATACTGCTTAGCTTTTTAAAAATGCCTTGACTGTGAACAGCCTCAGAGCAATCTGGCTAAGCTGATATACCTTTTATACGCAAAAACAATGCATTGTGCATCTTAAATTTAAAGATGAGCAGTATTTTCCTTTTCTTCTTTGTGTGTTGCTGCTCTAGCAAACCACTTCCTGGAAAGTTTGTCTGATCTCGAGAAACACGTACGTGCCTTGTTACAATACATTCTGGTAAGCCATTACGGTGATTAAGAGTGAACATACTACTACATCAGCTGTGCTTTAGAGGAATTAAAGGCAACAGATACAATGAGTGAACATTTAAAAGTAGCTGGATCAGAAAGAAGCACGTCTTTAGGAAAAAATATCAAATGAGTTAAACCCTGTCTAATGTCAATGTCGACAAAAGTAGAACAGAACCCAATATCGTTAATAAGAACGTCCTTCTTAAGTATCTTTGGAAATATTCCATTTGTTAAAATCTGTTCTTGTAATATTCCATTCCATTATCACTCATTTCATTTACAGCACGTTCTGCACTTACTGCTGCACTCTCCTATTCACTGCGTTTTTCTTTTACTCATTGTATGCCTTGCCAATCTTTCATTGTAACCTTACCCTATCCATTGTGCACCAAACTTATTCTCTGTAAAGAGTTTTTCAAACCTATTAACTTTACCAGGGTTTGCTGACTTAAAAATTATCCATGAGATTTTCTTTTTTCATATAAAGTAAAACAGTCAACTTAGCTTTGAAAAAGGATACACATTACAGTCATTTAATAAAACATAGAAAAAGTCCTTGAAGCAAGAATCAGAACCCAGCTTATGCCCTTTCTTCTCTCCCCATGTCCTGCCCTCCCTCCTCCAGTAATTGATCTAAACAGCCAGCTACTTCGTGCACCATCTTAAAGAAAAATGTGCTACTAAACAAAACTCATACTTATGATACACCAATTATAACTCTATTCCTCCAACCAAATACTTAGATTCCCTCAGTGATTTCCAATACAACTTAAACAACTATCACCTTTCTGTCATATTCTCTCTGTTGTTATACTACATCACTTTTCTAGATGTATCATAATCAACATAAAGAGTGACATTCCAGTTCCCCTACCCCACCTCTTGTGGATCACCATATTAAGCTGTACAAAAACGCTGCATTCACTCAAACATAAGACAAGCACTCCCTTCTCCCACAATCACCATGTGGGGGAGCTCCTTCTTTTACATTTGCATTCCAAGAAACCTCACTAAATACACTGTCAATCATTAAACTGTTACCAAAAGTACTCAGTGATGGAAACCAACTATAAAATGTATTAAATGCAGCCAATTCTGATCATGACTATAAAACACATAGCCCATATTGGACAAACATACTGACAAAACCTACCACAATGATAGGTTAGTGCAGCCCATCTGAATAAGAAGTCCCACTCAGTGCTGACTTCTTTTTAAGTCATGGTGAGCCACTACATTATATACATTTCAAAATCCTCTTCATCCCTACTGCTAAGGTGTGTTTTTCTATCCAATTATTCCTGTTTCTTCAGCAGCCTTAAGTGTTTGGCAAGAATCACCACATGGGGTCCCCAACAGTTTGCCCCAAATCCCTCTATCACCCATTCTTTCAGTTTGGCACATATCATTATGTCCCCACTTACCATGAGGTGGAGCTGGGCCAGGTTGCTGTTTACCTCATCTGCATATAAGTTTTTTGGAGGATTTGTGACAAGGACAGTTTGTTCCAGTCATAAGTGGAGGGGATAAGAGTGAGAAGCTGTTACTGCCACTGCTATCACTGCAACAGCAAACTCTCCATTTCCCATGTTTTTCCTGTGATGAACAGAAAACCTGGATCCCTGCATGATACTGGGAATCCAGACAAATGCTGTCCCAGAGTCATTCAGCCTGGGACTGTGGCTTGATGTTCCTATTCAGGGACTGTCCCACCCAGCTAGGGATGGCTGGTCACCCTACCAGCTTCCCAAGGGGAGACAGGCCCCTTGAGCCCCCACATACTCGGTGCCTATGGTTCCTATTAGGGTCTGACTTTTTTCCATAATTGACACTGAATACCAAATAAATGGATGGCTTTTCAATCTGGGACATTTTCCCTCCAACAAAATAGACATTCTTTGGGAAAGCTGACTTCTGCAAACTGAAAGAATTGGTCAGTCAGGCTATCAGAGGCCATATCCCCCAGAAAAGGGAGAACATGAGTAATGGTCATTGCTCAAAAAAATAATCCTTGAAGCACAGGGCAAAGCCATCCCTTCTCACCAGAAATGCAGTCAATGGGCAAGGAAGCCCCCCATGGCTGAAAAAGCAACCATTGGACCTCATTCAGCTAAAAAAAGTAGCCTTCACCAGCTGGAAAACATTACCAAAGAGGATTACTCTACACTCGCCCACTTTTGTAGAAAGCAGTCAAGAAAATCCAAGGCTAGCTACAGGGATCAAGGTCACCAAAAAGTCTTTCTTCAGCTACATGGGAAGTAAAAAAAAAAAAAAAAAAAGAAGAAGAACAAGGATAGTATTGAGCCCCTGAGAGATCCAACGGGGCAACTGACATCAGATGCCCAAGAAAAGGCCAATCTCCTAAATGACGTTTTTGCATGAGATTTTACTCTCCCAGGAGGATCACACTGCCAGGAACAGCACTAACCATTTCAGAAGCAGGTGACAGGCCCAAAATAAATGTTGATTAGGTGAGGGAACACCTTGAAAAACTGGACATTCACAGGTTCGTGGGCCCAGACGGAATGCACTCGAGGGTCTTGAAAGAGCTGGCAGACATCATTGCATTCCCCCTGCCAGAGATATTTAAAAAATCATGGCACTTGGGTAAGGTCCCAGATGACTGGAAAAGAGCTATTGTGGTTCCTATCTACAAAAAAAGGGAGGAGGAATGACCCAGGGGACTATAAACCAATCGGTTTGACATCTGCCCTGGTAAAATCCTGGAGAGACCTGTTAAGGGATCTATCAATGCCAGACTAACAGAAGGCAAGCTTTTGAATGCCAGCCAACTTGGTGGCAGCCTACAACTTCATAAGAGGAATACATCAGGACCTGGGAGAACAACTGTTCACCAGAGCAGCCCAAGGGATAACGGTCTAATGGCCATAAACTCCAGGAAGGCTGATTTAAACTAGAAATAAGAAAAAAGTTCTTTACAGTGCGTGTTTCCAGTGTCTGGAACAAACTCCCCCCAAAGGTGGTGCAAGCACCTCCTCTGGACTCCTTCAAAAAATAGCTGGATTTATTTCTTGCTGGGGACACTTGATCCCAGCTGACTTCCCACCTGTAGCCGGGGCTGGACCTGATGATCTCATGTGGTCCCTTCCAGCCCTTAATGTCTATGAAATCAATTAAATCTATGAAATCCATGACTTTCTACAAGATGATGAATGTGCCATCCTTGCACACAATGAGGAAAGCCTCCAGACTGCACGGGATCTTTTCAGAGAAACCTATTTAAATTTGTGCCTTTCTGTCAACATTGAGAAGACCCAAGCTTGCCCAGGCCATGAATGTGACCTCCCTCCCCAAAATACCATCAAGGGAAAGATCTTGGTCATAGTTAAGTATGTCCTCCACCTTGATAGACTCCTTTCTCAGAGTGAACATGGATGAGAAGATACAGTACAGAAGCCAATGTACAAGTCCTTCCTTTGGGAAATTGCTTCATTGTGTCTTTACTCATCACATTCTCTGGAAAGACAGCAATATCCAGTATACAATTCAGTCAACGTGCCTACTCTCCTGTAAGGATGTGAAACATGGATGATCTACCATCATCTTCTCAAGAGCCTAGAGAGTTATCATCAATGATGCCTCTTGAAAATCCTCCTCATCAAATGGGAAGATTGCCACACAAATGCCAGCATCCTTGCTGAAGCTAATGTTACCAGTTTTGAGTTGGTGATCTTCAAGTACCAACTTCACTGGACCAGACATTATGTGTAGGTGACAGACTCAACACCCACCAAAGAGTGTTCTATTCCCAGTTTAGTAGCGGCCTGAGATCTAATGGTGACCAGAGACAATTCTACAAGGACACATTGAAGACATACCTCAAGAAAACAGATCTTTACATCAAGAGTTGGGAGGAGCTGGCAGTGCAACCTCAACTCAATGACAGCCCATTTCAAGGTAAAGCATCTTGCCCTCAAGGCAGGGAAGAGAGAGTAAAGGAAAGAAAAAGAGAGAAACCCCAGCTTGCAAGATACTCCCTTCTACAGAAAGATGTGCAACTTTTGCATGCAGGTCTATGGCTCAGGGACTGGACTCTTAAGTCACCTCAAGACTCACCAATGTCCCATGGTAGAGATCATTCTGGAATTGCTCCCTGCTCCATCCATGATCTACTATATGCCACACACAGAGGCTGCCTGTGCCACTTGTGGCATGCATTCTGCAGAGGGGATGTCCCTGGAATATTTAAATGACCAAGAGCATTTTTTTCTAACTTTTATTGTAGTCTAATATAAATAATATTTTACATTATATTACATTATTTTTATATTATATAAATTTATAGGTTATTTACCTTTTAATTGTTTTAAATTGATAGCACATTTTTCAAGGGCATAACCTACTGTCCATTGATGATTTTCTCTCATATTGAATGAGTATGCCATTAGAGGTAAAATGATAAATCTTGGTTAACTGTTTCTCTTGCACATACTACTACTAGTAATAGTAAATAATCTTCTGTCTGACTAGATTGCTTTTGAGAAATGGTACCCAGAGTTTCTTTGTCAAGGTATCTGCTCCCATATTTCTAGGAATAATGCAGTTTTTTGCAAACCCTATTTTATGTGCATTATGCATCTTAGATTCAACATTTTAATTCTGGCCACAAGTTAGCAGAATCTGTCAAAATGATTTTGACATACTGATAACTAGTACAGAGAAGATATTATATACAAGTACTTCAAGCTTTCTGTGTAATACACTGGCAAAACTATTACTTCTTTACTTATCCCTCATCTATTCTTTGCAGTGTAAATATTTAAATCTACAGAGCATACAGTGGTAGAATTTTTTAAAATAATATTTTACCCACTATTTTACCTTAATTAATCAGTTTAACATCAGTGAATGCTAAATCTTTGGTTGATTAAACTTACAGAATGACATCTAATTGGAACTCCCTGTAAATTATTAAAATTTAAATGTGTCAAGGCTTGCATATCACTAATGAAAATTTGATGTAGAAACTACACCTGAGATAATTACTGCTTAATTGTTGGTCTCATCTTACTATTTTATTTCCCACTGAGGTCACTTAAAATGAATATCTTGTCTGTAAATTGTAGTGTTCAAACAGTCTCATAAGAAATGTATGTGACAGATTTATACCAGTGTCTTCCTTCAAGTAACTTATTTAGAAAAAAAAGATGCTGTTGTAGTAATCAAAATAATACAGCAATATGAACCTTAGTGAGGCTTCAAGACTATGGTGGGGAGAGGGGGCAGATCCCTCTAAGGTTTCAGGATAAGGGAAAAAAAACCCATTGAGGCAACATACTAAATTCATTTGTTTTGAATCAAGGAGTTCTGACGCCCTGTCCATTCTTCTTTATCTGGAAAGCAGACAAGGAATAACCCAAGGTCTTTTGAAGTAAGGATATTAAATAGAAAACTATTAAAAAAACCTTCAGATTTTGAGTTAAAATTTGAAGAATCTCCATGCCCTGGGAACTCAATTTTGATGGCATTAAATATTTTAAATCACTAAATTAAAACCTGTATGAAGTAATCTACTGAAAATATTGTTTTCAGTAGACTACCTTCAATAATGTTGCCTTAATCACTACCCATTTTAATAGATTTGTTTTGTGCATCCTCTAGTTAAAGTGTAAGTGTTTTGATGCAAGAATCTGTTCTCTTAACTAGATCGGCCTATTGTTGTAATTAATGAATGGATTTTTAATAATCCTGTGACAAAAGAGCTAAAAATATTTTAAATTTTGATCAGAGTAGAATAGAAGTTAATATACAGGGCCAAACACTATTGCAGGACCAAACACTATTTGTCTTGCTTGCTTGCTATTCCCAAATATTTGCATAGGTCTACCTACACAATTAAGATGGACAGAATTTACTCCATTTCAACTGTAAACACACGTGCCTCATCACAATAAAATTCTAGGTTTTTCATTTTAAGCCAATTCAATATAAAATTTGCATTTAAAGCTGGAAATAGCTCCTACTAGTAAAAAGTGATAGTAAAAAGAATTATGTTGGTATTTCTTTCTATTTTAAAATAAATAGGGAGCGTGCTATTATCACAATACATATTGAGATTTTTTTCCCCCAATTTTATTACTTTGCTGCTAGGGATTGTGAAATCTGCTTACTCACTCTTTGAATAGTTAGGCTTCAATAATTAATTGAAAACTTAGGCTGTGGAAAAAATACCCAGAGAAGCAGAGTTTCACTGTTTCACTTTTTAATGAGTTCACATGTGGACAGAAATAAACAAATAGTAGGGGGAAAGTCTGAAAAAAATCTGTTAATATGGCTCGTAATAATTAGCCATGGAGTTTAATTCTGCAAATATTGATTATCCACTCTAACATAGTTGTTCGGAGGAATATTAGTTAGGTGGCTCTTTTTCCAACAATGGCAGGACAAGCATTTTAAAAAGGAAAACAGTGAGTCCTGTGTTAATCTCTGAAAGAACAGTTGAGAGTACCTGCCATTAGGATAGGACTGGGGTCTGGATCCCAAGTGTACGGAAGTACTTTTCTGCAGCTGGCTTAGTTCGTGAGAGCATACTCCTGAGTTTAACAGATCCCTGACCAGTATTTTGCATAACTCTCCCATGTAACTCCTGAAATTTGGGGGGGGGGGGGGGGAAAGATGCCTAACTTTAGCTACTGGACTCCGTTCCAGGGGCCAGGTACTTAAAAGGTGTTTGTAGCACCTATCTGTGGTGCTAGATCCAATAAAAGGATTTAGTTAGCTTGGATCCAAGCAACTACTTTATCTCCAACTATGCAACCAAGAAAATAATTTTAATTATAACCTTTATATTAAAAATACTTAGCATCTATGTGCCCTGAAAAGCCTGCAATGCTTTCTCAATATACCCAGGAATAATCAATGTATACATACTTTGTGTCTTGCAGACTATCATTAAAAAGATGAATTGGGAGCATATAGTTTGGATCTACTTTAATAATGTTATGTTTACTAAGTGACTTAACAAACATATGCTGGATATAGTTACATTCCTATCAGGAAATGTAAAGCGCTATTTAAAACTGTAACATTACCATAATCGACAGAACACAGCTGCTCGTTAATAATCTAGTAGATTGCACCCTGGCTGGAAATGCTCATTAATTCTATTTTAAGGCATAGTGTGATTCACCTATATATCAGATAATTAGCAATGAAAGCCAGGTAAGCAGAATGGTTAACGATGCTGAGTTTGATGACTCTTAACAGAGCAGACCCAACATTTTAGATTTGACAACAATATGCACATCTTCTAAAATATATGTAGTCCATAAAAATTAAAAAGGATAGAAAAGAGATTACATTTCCACGTGTTTCTGAAGGAATTGTAACTCTCTCTAAGATAGATAAGAGATGAGTTACTGGAGTTATTTTTTATGGATACAGTTGGAATTGTATACATACAATACAGGTATGTCAATATTCAATCTAAAAATCAGGGATCAGGCCCCCCAGAATTATGTCATTTGTTTAAACTAAGGTGAATTTTAAAATAGTGTTTATTGGCTGTTTGGTCTTACAATTTTTTAGCCTTTTTAAAGTGTTGGGCACAATTATTGGTTAAATAAATTTTATTTTATTTTTAATAAAAGCTAAGATTCTGATGTTGCAACATGACTTTAAAAGTTGGGGCTTCACATGGGGCTTCACAGGTTGGAGAGGAGGTGGGGGAAAATACAAAATATTGCTAAACACACAATAAAATCATGAGTAACCAATATTGATACATTACTCTATACCAAGAAAATTCTTCCTTTTATCCACATGACAGCAAAGCATCATATAGCTTAAAGAGACTTTCAGACATAAAATTCCACTAAACAACTACCTCAATTTTAATTTTATGTAGGGAAAAAGACATGTACTAGCAGTGCACATGAGTACCAAATAAGAGGATTTGCTACTTACTGTCATGGAAGCCCAGGATTTCACTTTGTGCATTTATCTAGTTATGGTCACCGTTCAGCTTGCTTATACTGAAGCATCATTTGATGCAGTTTTAACTGTGTGTTGTGTAGGGGTTTGTGTAATTTATGATAGGGTTCTATGGAGAGCAAGGTAGAATGAAGCTAGGGTGGAAAGGGGAATTTGGGTTGTAATGTAGACATGGAAAAAGGATGTGTAACAGGTTACTGTTCCAGGGCCTTTCAAACAAGGCTTTGTCCTTCCTGCAAGCATCTTTCAGCAGCCATAATACTATGCAATCTCCTACATCTCCTACTCTGCGGGCCTTTGCTGCCTCTGCGGGCACCTCTCTGTCTGACTCAGTTATATACAGTCTTTCAGCCAACAGAGTAAGCAAACAGAAACCTTATTATACTGGCCCCTGAGGGTAAATACAGACATTTGGAAAGCTTAAGGGGAGGTTAAATTGCATTAAAAATGGCCACCTGATCCAATTTAGTTCACCTTACATTTAGATCCCTAGTTAGTTTGAACTAAGAGCAAACTGTACAGAAGTTCAGAACAGTTAGACTGGGCAAAAAATGACCAGCTTGATGGTATCTCTGGGGTAGTTTAACTTAGATTATGTCTGGCTAGAGTACTCCACTTGAATATTTGTATGGCTCTCAGTGCAGCTTTGGAGCTGGAGAAGCACAGCCACTGGCCCAACCCTGGGGCTGTGCTTTCCCTACCCATCCCACAGGTACTGGCCTGTTTTTAGCCTCCAGCCCCTCTCTCCACCCCCATACAGACACCCTCCCACCAAAGAACAGCCAGCCCCCTGACCCACCAAACTCCCCATATCTTGCAAGTTACTCCCAAAACTGGGTTTACTGGCTTTCACCTATGCCAGGAGCCAAGGAATTAAGCTGGGCTGGAGGGAGGGATTCATTGTGGGAGGGACTGTTCATCTGGGGGTAAGGGTCAGGTAGTAAAAATAGGTTCTTAGGGAATGGTAGAGAGTCTGCCCATCCCTTTAAGTCCACCCACAGACCATGTGATCCCCCCAGATCCCACAAACCCTCCTGGACACCACTAACTGCTCTGACCCCTCTGCAGACCCTGCTAGCCCTCCCAAACCTTCCCACAGACCCCATCAGTCCACCCAATCCCCTTGCAGAACCCACCCAAACCCTCCTATGGACTTCACTTGCCTCCCTGATCCCCCCATGGATACTACCTGCTCCCCAATCCCTACCAAAGACTCTTCTTACCCTGCTGATTCCTGCCATGGTTCCTGCCTGCCCCACCAATCTCCCCCAATGTAGTCTTCTTGCCCCTATGATCCTAAGCCCCACCCACCCCAGCCCCATATCCCAACTTACCTTAATTCTAGTGGCCATTTTAACTTAACCTAGCCTTCCCTCAATTGCCCTCAATGACTGTATGTAATCCAAGATGGGTCTGCTGTAACTTGAGTCTTGCAACCCAAGTTTGCCCTCCTACTAGCACAGAGATTTCCTGCGTCTAGGGCTTCTCCTCCTTTTCACCCCCTGGTTCTGCCTCCTGGGGATTTTAATTCTGAGCATTTATGACATCCATACCTATCCCTCAGCTGCAGGTCTTTAGTCTATCTAGCTGTCGTCTATTAAGGGGACATATGTTGCCCTGCAACAGGGTAGTCATTTCTTTCCTGTCCTTCCTACAAAACCAGTATGGAATGCTATAGACAGTTAACTTCTTTCGGACTCACATATTACCAATAATCACAACAATAAAATATTGATGGTGTGCGTGCTGGAACAGAATATGTCTCTCTAACAGGGAACCCTCACCTTGTTACTGAAAAGCTTTTTAAGGGCAGGGTTTTTGTAGCACAGAAAGGCAACCAGAAGAGTAGGGGTTAAGGAACAGACCTTTGGTCAAGTGATTTGACAGGGGAGAGACCTGACCAGAAAGGGACAGGACTTTAGAGGTATAAGTTAGAGCCAAAGCAGGGAAGTAGACCTGGGAAGCAACAGAGTGAGGAACCCTTGGTGTGACATGGCTACCTGGCAGGGAGCTCTGGGAAAGCAACCCAAGGGACCTGATTCAGGGCCTATAAGAAGTGCAGTACAGATAGCTAGTGGGTTGCGAGTTTGTGTTGCTGCCAGAAAGTTTAAATTTGTGTTTATGTTTTAAAAGGTGGTTTGGGTGGGACTAGAAAGGGGTGTTGGGGGTCCTCCAGAGGAGGGGAAGGCATATGACTGCCTTGAGCTTTGCCAGGGGTCAGGCTTAAGGCACAGACAGAGGCCAGAGACACCAGTGTTGCCTGAGAAGGAAGAGAGAGGCATAGCTTAGGGACAGGGATCTCAGAGCCCAAGAAGGGCAGAGTTGAGACCAGAGGGTTCAGAGCCTAAAAAGAGCAGGGATACCTTTAGAAGGGCATAGTATGAAGTCAAGGGGCCCAGAGCCCAAGCCAAGCAAAGATAAAGATTCCAGAAGGCAAGATAAAGGCCTGGGACCTAGAAGCCAGGTCCAGAACGGTGCATTTTGGTCAAAGGACCAGCTAAAGCAGAGGGGTAGAAGCCATGAAGGCTGAAACCCCAGCAAAAGAATAAAGGCTCAAGGTAGCCTGGAGGCTTTGGGAGGCAAGTGTCCCACCTGAGTGATGATATATAACATCTGCAAGGCGTGGGTGAAGTATAAGGGACAGTGGAAGCCAAGAATTAAGCCCTTAAGGCCAACAAGGTCAAGGAAGTCAAGCATTGAGGGAAGAGGGAGCACCTTAAGCCTTTCAGTCTCTGAGGGCAGTCTCCCTTTCATGAAGTTTCCATAAAGACATGGCAGGAAAGAAAGCAAGGTGAGACTTTGAGAGACATAAGAGAGTGAGTTTGACAGGGATGAGTTGGCTTGTAGGTCCTCAGTTGCCTAACCTGTTTCAATCTCCGCAGAACTGCGTTGATTTTGTAGCAACAACATTTTATTCAGAAAAGTTATGTGATTTGATTCTGAATTACAGGGAGGAATCTTTTGAAATAGGGAGATGCACTCTAGCCACTCAGTTTTTATTGATGCCAAACTTTCTTTTCTTTTGTAAGAAAACTATTGAAAATGGATCTAGTAACTTCCTTGTAATGGAACAGTTTGGATTGACACTCCTTGAAGGTTGTCATGTCTACCGACTTCTGTTATGGTAAAGGCTGATAAAAACACTTTCCACATATGTCTCTCTCACTTTGATGGCAAGTTGGGCTTTTTATTTTAAAAAAAGCAAAACAACCCCTCCCCCCACTAGTTTCTGTACAATTCTCCTGCCCCAAAAACCCTTATTTTCAGTAGTTAAGGTATGTGATTTAAAATCTCAAATACTTTGATCTAAAAATAGTCTTGCTATACGTAAGAGACGTTTTAATTATGTTCTCTCACTTCTTCTTTCCCCTGTGTGAATTAAGGTCCTGGACCAGGGAATGTATTGAAATGACATTTTGGCATTTCTAAAACAAAACATTTAATTTGAAAATGTCAAAATAAAGTGTTCTGACATCTTTTAACCACCTCCTCCCTTCAGTCTTGCGACTGTTCACTGACTTTTAGCCACATTTGTAAATTTTGTTTCTTCCTAAATACACATCTGGGCACATTTATTATTATTAGTAGTAGTAGTAGTAGCAGCAGCAGCAGCAGCAATACCACCACCACCACTCAAAATCATCTCTGTGATGAATCTCTTCATTTCTAAGTTGAAAACCATAGTGCTTAATGCAACATGTAGGCCAGATCTAGGCACTGTAAAAAAAACTCATCTGAAGTTTTTTGAAATTATACACCGGTTTATTGTTGTTATTATAAATTGTATTCTCTTGCTACATAACCCCCCCTACAATGCTTTCTAGGTATATAATATTGGGTTATATCTATCAAGCAACATGAATGTGGGGGGCGGGGTTTCTTACCTTTACAAAGTCAGCAGGAATTCTTCACATTTCAGATATTAGTACAGGATACCTTTATTAATTTGTAAATGAGTAAAACAAACACTTAAGGAATTTACAATGAGGCTGTCTCATTCTATTAAACCTAGTTTTAATAAAATTCCACAATTTTTTTTTTTTGTAAGATAAAGAAATAACAAGAAAATTCTATATGTTGAACAGGCACCACCAAAACACTCATCTTAGTCTCATCTCCTCATTCTGACTTACTTTACATAAATGCACGTTAACCCTATCTACTAACTTAACCAGGCACAACTGCACATTAGCTGGACTTCCCATCTAAACTCAAGGATTTCCAAGAAAATTACTGTGGGCTTTCTCTTCAGAGGATCCAGATTCTCATTTCCAGCTTTAGGCAGTTTAGCAGATCTATTTTGCTGTTGTTGTTCAGAAATTATATACTTTGATCATGAGATGGATATCTGGAAAGTCAGAAGCAACTAAAAAGGAAATCTCTGAATTATTGACTATGGAAATCATTGTTGCACCTAATGTAGCCATATTGTCATGCCAATAAATTGAATGACTAAATTAGATTTGGGACTTCTAAGTGGTTGAATTAAACACTTTAAGCCACTTTTTTATTTCATTAAACTTTTTACTGCTTCTTTCCAACTATCTCACTGTGAACCAAGGAAAACTGGGAAAAGTTAGCTTAGTTTGTGTCTTTCCCTCACCTATCAATAACACGCCTAAGAAATAGTTATACCAAGAACAACTGTAACTGTTATTACACAATGTCATGCGCTGAGTGAATTGGCTCCCAGAGATTCTGGGAGCAAGGAGTTTCCCACCATGACAAACCCTGAGTGGAGGGGGAGCATAGCCCTATGTGGGCTGAAGAGCTGTTTACCTCCTTTACAACCATCCAGCCAAAGATGCCAAGGCATGTGTGCCATTTTTTGTGCATGTTAAAAGCAAGCTCTCCCTGCATGTGGGAAAGTGTACCTTGGATGATATCATAAAAAGCATCCAGGGCACCAGCAGAACTGAGAAAGCAGCACGAGTGGCAGGGAGAGTCTTTGCTGACCCAGAAGAAGCCTGCACCAGCAGGCACAACCTTGGGGACGCCTGCATGGGTAGGCACGAAGCCAGAGAAGCCAGCATAGCCAGCCACAGGGGAAAGCAGGGAGTGCCTCCCCATTGAAGCACTGGAAACCAAGCCCCTGAGCATGTTTGGTGGGACCCACTGCTGGGGTGAACCCACCACCGGACTTTGGACACGAGTCCAAGACCCTGAGTGCCGCATTACTAGATGCCAGGGGATTTTTGAGTTACAGTCTTCTTTATTTGCCAAAAGTTATTACAAGTGAGGAGAGTATCATTCCAGGAGATTTGGCCTGGCATGACCCAGGAAAATGCAGCAGGAAGGGCCAGTAGTTATAGTTGTTCCCTTCAGAAAGATTGGCAGAAGCTGACAAGCTTTAGCTGGTCACATAGGACACTGACTCAGGGAAGAGGGAAAGTTGCCCCAAGCTTGGTAGGGGTGTCAAGAGACTAAATTATAATCCAGGCATCCAACCCTGGATCCAGGGTGGCATCCAACCCTGGCCTATACCATGGTGGTATTCCAGCTGGCAAGTGGATGGAGGGGAGGGGAAGAGGAGCCCTAAGTCCCTCACTACTTCATCCAGTCAGCACAAGTGAGAAAGACATTGCATTTCCCAAGGAACCTCCCATTCTGTCCTTAAATCCATCAAGTCATGATGTGGGAGTAAGAGATGGGGACCCTCCTTGGCCTTTAAAGTTTGAGTGCCCATTAGACCCTCCATGGGTCCACAGCAACTTTTTTTTCCTTTTTTTTTAAATTTATCGATTATGTTAAAAACCAAAACTCATTCATCTCAATGAAAAGTTTCCAAAAAAAGACTAGTCTCTTCCAAGGAAAATAGAATATATCCCAAGAATCTTACAATGTGAAAGTGGAGGTAGAGATGTAATCATTTTTTGTGAACAATTTAAACCTGATCCTGAGGCAATTATCTACCATCTGGGATCTCAAAACTGGTATCCTACAGAGTACAACAGAGTACACAATAACTACCTATCATCTGCAATATACTGAAAGATGGCAAAATGCTTAACTTCTTTTAAAACCAAAGGTCTCCAGGAACTGACACCAATCAAGATCACAGTGTGCGTTGATTCCCAATGAGTTCTTCTATGTTAACTTCTGAAAGTTCTTATCTAAAACACCAGGAGCCAGATCCTGCTCTGACTTACGTCTGATGCCACTTCTTTGCTTTCAGGGAATAGTTTTGGTAGCAATACAAGAATTGGCTGCAGAGCCAGGGGAATCCAGTTCTAAGTCATGTTCAATTATCTCAGGCATAAGTAGTTAACTGGAAAGCAGAAAATACCTGGGGCTAAATGCAAAGGTGTCTTTAATGGCAGGCGTAAGTGAATCTTCTTAAATTAGCGTCCATTAGAAGCATAAGAAAAACTAACTGTCTGTGCAAAGATATGAGGTTATATCAGGTTAAATAGCCAAGAGGTGAGTGGACACATGATGGCTGCATCTCCTGTTATAGCTTTACTTTCTGGTTCTTCGTTATGCAAGTCACTTTATATAAAATGCATGCCTCAATGGATTATGTCAACAGTCCATCATTATTTATCTTCTGAATTTTTTTTCTAGAGACTCCACATTTGTCCATTCATCTCCTAATGGAATCCATTTGACACTTTTTTTTATAAGTGTTGTGAACTATTAACATAACAAACTAAAGCTACGTATTTTCTTCAGTGATTTTTCATATGTTGCTCTTTAATGATCTGGAAACATGCCTACCTTTTTTACAAATTCTAAGTTTCTTTTCCTGGAAGGTTTATAACAAAAAGCTAAATTCAGATTTGAATGAACAGACTTCCCTATGGGGGACGTGTAGCATAAACAGTAGAACACAGCAGGAACAGTAGGAACTCATAGCAATAACTGAATACATAATTTGTTCCCACTGTTGTTAGTTTGTAAGAACAACTACTAGTACAAAGATGATGATGATGATGTATTTTTCTTAATTTAGTTTGGCGATTAATTTAGAATAATGTTTAATGCAATTACACCTGTGTCTTGGAGTCTGATATGCCCTTTGTATAGAGAGAGAGGCTGGAATGGACCACCCTACATCCTGATGCAATCATGTCCATCAGTCAGATGGATTTCATGATGCTGTCCTTATCTAGCCTCACCTCAAACACTCAGGAATAAGTTCCAGCTACCTTGCAAGCAAACTTTCCCAATGGCCCTTCAGTCAGAAGGGACATTTAGCCTAGTTTATTCTTTCATTTCACATTAGCCAACTGTTCCTAGTCAGTGTCCAAGAACAAACAGAGCCACTGTATATCTTCCGGCTAAAAAGTTCAACCAATCCACTTGAATCACCCCCCAGTTCTCATGATGAAACCAAGGCAGTTCATCCAGGGGAGGAGAGCTTTGTTTTATTGAGCTCTCACCTTTCCTTCTGTTCCCTTGCGGTTCATACTGACCTGGAGCTGCATATCAGAAGAAATGGCTTGCTCCAGTTGAATAACCTTTCCAAACAGTTCAGGATGCTGCAGAGCTGAAGCTTCAGCAAGAAAAAAACAAAACAAACAAACAAAAAACTTTGATATAGATACTTGCAGATATTTTCTAGCAGGTTAGAACCAGACATTCTTTTTTTGTGAGCAAGACACATTCTTTGTCCTGAGTTTCACCATGTTGCAAGATTAATATTTCATTGGAAAGGTATCATTTATTTATCAAACCAGTAATGAATGATATATAGAGAAGACGCAGCAGAATTGTATCATTTGAATCCTCCTTTTGTGTATAATTAAAAGTGATATTAACAAGTCCAGCAGATGTTATAAACTGACTTCCTTTTCCCTGAAACAACTGGTGAGGGCTTTTTAGGCCTAACTTTGTCTTTTTTGTACTATTTTCCCTAATTATTGTCATAAAAACTCAAACCAGAATGCAAAAGAAATATATGCTGCCCTTTCTATATAGTAACAAAGAAAAAAGAAGAAAAATGTTATCTGCATTATATATGCTTACACTTAGGACCTACTGGTATCAATATAAAAAGATCCAAATGTTTGATTTAATATCCCTTTGTGACGATAGTATGCTTCCATGTGCTATAACAGGAGGAGAGGGTGGGAGTGGAGAAAAGGGAAAGATAGCTCCTGAGTATATTTTGATCTTGGAACCATAAAGATAGTTTCTGTGATTTACTAAGGAGTAGTTCTGCAAGATTATGTCAGAAACTACAGAGGTACTTACAGATGCCGAAGAATGAGAGAATGTTTCAATCCACTTCTCATACTCTATGTAGTTCCCATATTGAAGTTAGTGAAACTATTGCACTGAGCACGGAAAACTTGCATTTCCCAAGTCTGTTCATAAATAAAACATTTGCAAATTTTCGAGCATATCCATTAGTTTTTGTCAATACTTATTTGAAAAAAGGAAACTAGAACAAAATTAAGAATTGAATAATACAGTGATTTACATATTCAAATCACTTTAAGTGGGGGCACACAACACAAAACTAACTTTAGATCAGCTTATACAAAAATCAATTTCATTGGGTACTTCCAAGTTCACTGAATATATTCTGAAATAAAAAGGCAAAGGATAAATCATTACTTATCACAGCATCTGCGATGTCATAAATGTCACATTCTGGGTTCCCATTGGTGAACAAAGAACTACTAAGAAAATTTCAGTGGAAGAAAGAAAATATTGGGGCGCAGGGAGGGATACAACAACAAAAAAGTCCCATTAGTTAAATCTATAGCTTTGCAAATGCAACAAGAGTGTTTGCCGCATTTTCAAATTCAGTTTTTTCCCTAAATTCCCAATCCAATCATGCAGCAAACACTAAAAGATTTGTAATTGTATTTTTTTGCATTCATGGATTCCTCAGACTTCACTGAGATCACAGACTTAGTCTTAGGGCTTAAGCCTGTACCAATAATGTTAATGCAAATCACCATTCTTTCCCTTCTCCCTTCCTACTGCCACAGTGAAGTAATCTGCTACTGCACATTATTCCATCTACACTGGATAGAGTAGTGAGATCCACCTATTCCCTACCTCCCTTGTCCAGCTATAGAGACAAGAAGAACTAGCCTTGCATTTTTGGCTCTTCTCTCCCTGGACTATTATTAGGAGACTCAGGCTGCTCTGATGAGTGAGAAGGAGAAAAAAAGACAGAGAAGAGAACTTTTTTTTTTGTTTTACTTTTAAACTTTTATTATGAAAATATTACAAGAAAAGGTAAGAGTGAAAAGGCACGGAGCCCTCCCGAGGGCTGAGCACGAAACACTTGTTAGCAGCAAAAAACCCATCACGTCACCAGAGACTGAAACCCACTCCATGCCTCTCATGGAGTAATGTGTGTAGGTCTATCTTCTGTTTTGTGGAGGGCCCCCTTGATAGCCCAGCACAACACAAAGTGGTCCACGTTGTAGTGCAAGGTGAAGTATCTAAATTCAAATTTGACACATGTCTGGACTGGGAAGTAAAAGAGTTGGATGATGTCAGAGCTGGCCCCTGTGAGTCAGTTGTGACATTTTAGAGTCATTATCTTTGCCTGCCCCAGAAGGAAATTGGCCAGGCAGATCATGCTCCCCTTCACTTCTTGTTATGGGATGGAAAAGATGTACAAGTCCAGTGTGCAAAGAGGGCTTGCAGGACAGTAAAAAGCTGATGAATCCGGGGGAAGTCCAGGAAAGTGCAGAAGAGAGTCTCCTCTACCTCCTCCTTGCAAAAAGAGCATGCCAATGGCACCACCAGGTCTAAAGCCCCCTCTACAAAGTATATCTATTGCACAGTTACCTTGTTATGCATATGAGTTAATTATCATGCTATAATAAGGTCCAATCAGCTATATAGTTATATAGTATGGCTATATAGTTATTGTTAAAAAATATGTAATAACTTTTTAGTGGGTTTCTACCCAGCTTTATTTTGCATGTGTAGGCAGTTTGTAGCTATGAGACTGCAGCTGCTGTGATCTCCTAGCTATTGTGATCTCCCAACTGTGGGGCACTCCATTTACTCCCTTGTCTGGGCTGAGAGTCCTGCAGATGATGGGGCTCTCAGTCTCAGCTGCCCATGGAGCACAGTTAGGAAAAGAGAATCCCCACATCTGAGAGGGCAATGATTGCCTGCATTAACAATCAGGCATGTTTGGATCTAATGCACAATCCCATGATTGTACCTCATGCCATGCACAAATGTGGGACATGCATTTGATGCAATCACATCTTTACCTGAAGGTGCAGGGAGGGCCTAAGTGTTGGACAAATTGTCATATGCCCCACATCACAGCTGCCGCTGGTTCTTTTGATGATGGACAGCTTGTACAGGGGGCACCAAGCTGGGTAAGACTTGTTTTGGTGTTGCTGCCATGAGGCACTACCTCCAAGTTATATGAGAACATGTGTTAAACACACAGGGCATGAAGCACTCCAATTGTCCGTGTATACAGTGCCGATCCACGTAGGATCTGAAAGCAGATTGCACTACTGTTTTCATTGGCCAACAGGGTACTGGGCCTACTACTGTCATTGTTCTTTACAGCCAGAGAAATAGGCAGTCATGTTGTCTCTAGAATGAGAGAGAGGAGGAGGTGGAGTGGGGTGGGAGGCATTTACTCTCTCTAACAGCTTTGTGTAGCTACAAAAGGCTGAAAGACAGCTGATCATTCCCACTAGTAAGAGTTTCAGTGAAAAGTAGCAAGGGAACGGGAGCATGCATATGCTCCAACTCCCTGGCTGGAGGGTTACGCAGGTGACTTCTCTAGTCAAGGAGCACTAGAGGGCTGTTCTCTGGGCCTCTCTTGCCCTGACAGGAGCCCATTACTTTACAATCCATCCACTCCTCTCAGTGGGAAGTGGACAAGCTGTGTTCAATAGGTGTTCAATAGGCACCTCCCCCCCAGCTTTTAAATCATGATGCCCATGGCCTAGATGGCGCACGCAGATTTTTTTCAAGTCCATGTGGCCAGGAACCGGGGCAGGGGATACGTCCTCAGCCCTATTCCCATCCCTCCAAACTTTGATATTGCGACCTGCACTGCTCAGCTGGGTAGCTGGGGTAGCATTTATAACCACCAGGACTACAGGAACTGAAGCAGAGAGTGGCATTTAAAGCATGCATCCTAGGTGGTTTCAAAGATTCAGGTTGGAAAGTGGGCTGGGGTAGAGCCTCTCCAAGCTCACTTTCCCATACCCCTGGCTATCCATTGCCACCCCTGCTGCCAATCTTGCAGTTCCCATCTGGGGAAGAGGCAGGTACGGCAGGAAGTTGCTCCATTCCTCTCCTAGACTAGATTGTGAGTGGAGTGGAGAAGTATATAGGTGTTATTTTTGCAAGACAAGCTCTCACAAGGGAGATCTTCCAGGTCAAGCCGAACAATCTTTCCCCTGCAGGGGGCATGTTCCTCTGGGGAAAATTGAATGCACATTTGTGCATAGCTCCAATCCAGTCCTAGATTCTATAGAGAGAGCAATGATTCTCCTAGTAGAAATGCAACACCTGTGCTTGGCCACCATCTAATTTTGGAATATTTTAACATTTTATTTATTTGTATTTATAGCACCTAAATCCTTCAGGCATAGAATACAGTCCATGCCCAAAGGTGCTAACACCCTATGCAGTTTAAAAAAAAATGTTTTCCCCCCTATCTCAGATCTCACTAGCAGACGTATCTTGAAGTCTTCAAGTGGGAGAAGTGAGAATATTTTCCCTCTGCTGAACTCTCCTTCAGTTTCCACTAACTCCACTATTCTATGATAACTTTACATTACATTCCTGGAAAGTAGAAGCCTACATATTAATTCTTCTGCTAAGCTGAGCAATAGCAATGGGTAAGGGGCACAGGAGTCTTAGGTACTGACTAAGGGTGGGAGAGGGAGGCTGTATTGAAATAGCTATGTCCTCCAACAGAGGAAAACAGGCAGAAGTGGCCAGAAACCAGAGGGAGGGAGGCCCCATGCTCTGGAGTGGGGAGGTAAGGGAAGAGGGAACATGGAGATAGGTTGTTAATCCTGCTGCTGAATTTACTATTTTATATTATTACTTGGCATGGTTTCCATTCACACCCTCCAGCAGCGCCCCACCTGCTGCCACTGCCTGGCTTCTGGATCCTGGCTACTTTGGAGACCCTAGCTGCTGGAGCTTTGAACCCCACTTCCTCTGTTCCAGTGCCTGTGCTGCCCAGGGCACCAAAAAGACTACACATGCATATTTATTAAGTCTTAGTTTCCCACAGCTGTCACTCACAAACATTTTGCTCCTGAGGTAAAGTAGCAGAGTAACTTCACACACATGCAACATCATGACTGGGCTTTCTAAAACAAATACCCAAGACAGAAATAGGGTTTTCAGACAAACAAATGCCTTGCTTATTACAAAATACATTATAATAATAATGTGGCCTTGCAAAATCATTCAGAAAACGTTTTTTTCTGACAACATTTTGTTATGAACTTAGGGGAGAATAGTACAGGAATTCAAGGAGATAGCAGCAGGCTTCAGGGATATAATAACTTAAACCGTGGCATCTGTATCATTCTTTTGAAAAATTTCTCCTTAATGACCATTTTGATTTCTATGAAACATTATAACAACATGGATTATAGGTTTGAGGTGGTTGGGGTTTTTTTTCTGTTTTATAGATATGTTGCCTTCCTTTACAACAACTTCTGTTTTCCCCTTTGTCCCTCTCATCTCTATCTAGCAGCCAACCTCAGTTAAGGAGAGGTCCACCCAGCTTTTTAGTACTGTCACAGTGCAGGGTCCTGGAGGATGGCCATGATCTCCCCAAAGCCCCCTTACCATGCCAAATTGGCCCAATGGGCACCCCCAGTCCTGACCCACCACATCTTTGATGACAAAATATGTCATCGGGAGGCTGCCTTTCATGCTGTCTTGGTCATGGTTAGCTGTACAGTCTGACCCCATGGCTTCCTGGACCCCTGGTAGGTCCTGCTCCAAGATAGATGGTACCACAGTTGTTTCAGGGCACCCTAGCCTTATGGGCTATGTGTGGCTCCAACCACCCCTTTACCATGCCCCATGCCTCACAGATAGAATTGCCATAGTTCGGTCATGGCCTTGTTATAATGTGGCCCTCTTGTCCTCTCTGGGTCCTGCGCAGCCCTCGTCTCACCCTGCATCCTGTCTGGCACTCATCAATGCTGCCTCTCTCTCTCTAGGGCTCCTCACAGTAATGCTGCCCCTCTCTCTCTAGGGTTTACCATACCCATACCAGAATTCCTGCCAACACCCCATCTCTGGGGCTTCTCAACTTCCCCCTCTCTGGGTCTGGGATCAGTGCACCCCAAATGCTGTGCCCTCGCTGGCGCTGGGGTCCCCACACTGCTATGGGTCCCCTATGAGGCCTCCTTCAACCCCTAATAGCTTCACCCAAACCACCGGTCTTTAAGTAGGACCAAAACACAAGCCCCTGAGCTGTAACATAAATTAAAGCCATCCAGCTAAACCCGCATTCAAGCCTACTGGGGAATACTCCATCCCTCAGCAATGTCAGATGCTGCTCCTGCAGCCAGGCTTTTCCTCTCTTCCCTGAGAGGGCTCCTTTCCCCTTGGCTGTTGACAGGGAACTCCCCACCTGTCTTCAGCCATGGGGTTTATATGTGTCAGGCCCTGCCCCTTTCAGTCAGCTGACCACTGGCAGGTGTGGGTCATTAACTACTCTAGTTGCCCTAGTGACCAACCACTGGGCTCCTTATTCACTGCTAGGGCTCTTTCCCTAGCACTTTCCCCTCTTTAGGAGAAGGGCACCCAGGTGCTCTGTGACAAGTACTTATCCCCCATATGCCATTGCAAATTATCTTATAGTCAGTTAGGGAAGAGTAAACTTAAGCCTTGTCTATACAGGACAGGGATTTTTTTTTTCTCCCACCCATGCAGAGATATTAAATCAGTAATGTCCTATGCGACATTTATTTCTGTACAACATTATCCATAATGAAGAGATAAAGCAACATAGTGGTAATAAGTTTAAGTTTAAGTTCTGGGTCTCAGGTGCAAGACAGGATGAGGTAACCAGCAAACTGACTGATCAAAAGAGATGGAAAGGGATGGGGACAGGCAAAAAGATTCTAAAATAGAGGAAATACCACAATATTACTAGCCTAATACTAATACCTATTTCATCAAATGAGGAGGATAGTGAAGCTGGGTATGTTGGAGAACTACAGAAGCTTGAAAGGACTACTCGTTTCAATACGGAAAAGTTCAGGGTGCTGTACTTGGGCAGTAGTAACCGGAACACACTTACAAGATGGGAAACTGCCTTCTTGAGAGCACAGAGACAGAAAGGGATCTTGTAGTCATCATTGACTCAAAGATGAACATGGGCCAACAATGCGAGGTCACGGTTGGCAGGACTAACTGGACACTATTGTACATCCACAGGTGCAGCTCAAGTAGGTCCAAGGAGGTGAGCCTCCCCCTGTATGCAACACTGGTCAGGTCACAGCTAGAGTACTGTGTCCAGTTCTGGGCACCCCACTTCAAGAGGGATGTGGACAACATTGAGAGGGTCCAGAGGAGGGCCACTCACATGATCCAGGGACAGCAGGACAGATCCTACAATGAGAGGCTACGGGACCTAAACCTGTTCAGCCTTCACAAGAGAAGGCTGAGGGGGAACCTTGTGACCATCTATAAACTCACTAGGGGGGACCAGAAGGGTTTAGGGGAGACCTTGTTTCCCCTAGCACCTCCCCAGGATAACAAGGAATGATGGTCAGAAGTTGTTGGAGAGTAGGTTTGGATAGGCATCCATAGGAACTACTTCACAGGGTGGTTAGGATCTGGAACCAACTTCCAAGGGAAGTGGTGCTGGCTCCTATCCTAGGGGTCTTTGAGAAGCAGCTCAATGCCTACCTGGCTGGGCTCATTTGAGCCCAGTTTCCCTCTTGCCCAGGCAGGGGGTCAGAGTTGAAGATCTACAAGGTCCCTTCTGATCCTACTTCTATGATTCTATGATTCTTCTGCTCAGAATTCTGGTCACTTGCACTTCCTGGTATTCCTTCATGCCTCCAAATCTCCCTCCCACACATTGACTAGCCACATTTCCATCTTCCTTTATACTTTCCTCTTTAAACTAGTACTTTTCACACAACACAATCAGGATATTGAGTGTGTTTACATATGTATTAACATGCTCCAGTTGATGCACATGAAATCTAGTACCTCCATTGTGACGTACTAGGAAAATGTGCATTAGCCCATCTTAAACAGCATTAACTAAAGAGCATGGGTTTTTTAGTGGTGCTTTGATGTGCATTAAAGTAGGATAATACATATTAAAGTGAATGCCTAGACGCAGCCATTACGACCTTGCATATGCTTAGGACTTCAATGAAACATGCCTCTTTCAAGAATGGGAAAAATATCTTAGGGGTCCTAGAAGCCTGAGAGAAGGAAAGAACAGGAGTAAAATGGTGATTCACAGTCTTGAGTTTAGAGAAGGGGAAAGATTAAGGTAACCTGAGAAAATGCCTGGAAAAAAGAATGGGAGAAGCCAGAGCCAAGTGGAGGAGATAGGGGGAGTAGGGAAGGAGTACAGAAAAGCTACTGAAAAGTCAGATTCTAAGGAATGTGTAACAATTCAAACATTCCAAAATGTCACTGCTTTTCCTTTCTCTCTAAAAATAAGTTATATAAACTTTAGTAGCCTGAAAGTTAATGGAAGTCTAGAGCGTACCTGCCTGACTTGGGGAGGAAATGGAATGTTTGGACTCAGCTTTTTGGTTTCCACAGCAGAAGTTGGGAGTGGGAGGAAGCACAATGAGAGGACATGGTTGAATAATTCACAGCTAGTTATTAGAAAAATAGCTTTTACTAAACAAGCAATGAAAGGGAGGTTCATGGATAAAAAGTCCCAACAAAAGAAAAAAAACAGGGCAAAAGAATTTAGGCTGTGTACCGGAGCGGCCAATTGAAGCAGTGTGTATATTTGGTTGGGGGTGGTGAGGGGGGAAGGGGGACAGTGCTATACAATGTCCAGTTCCTGGAGAACTGACCAGATCTGTATCACAAAATTTGTTGTGCACATATAACATCAAACTGGTTCACAGTGAAACAGTTCAAAATAGTACTTGAAATTCCAGGTACACTTTTGAACCATTGCAGGTAGATTTAAACTGGTTTAACAGGTTTTATGGCTAAGTGCAGACAATAAAAAAGCCCAAAGCTAAATTGATTCATTTTTCACAGGCTAGTCTACACTGCATAGCTTGAACTCATAACCAAGTGAACAGATATTCACTTTTGATTCCAGAAAGGCAGCCACATGTTTGCAGTGGCTGAGGCCAGAAGCTGAGAGGTGCTATAGCAAGCCTTCATGCGTGGCTGGAGCAGATATCTTGGGCCAAGGTTAGCCCACCCACCTTGTGAGGAAGGGTTCATGGGGGAGGTGCAAAGCATCCTGCGATGCTGGGGGACTCTGAATCTGGAGGGGATCTGGGACAGAAATTCAATAAACTAATTTAACCTAAATCAGTTAAATCTGATACTACATCCATCTTGGTTTATCTTAAACTGTTTTCAGTCATTTTGAAAGTAGTTTAGGTGGACTGAACTTCTGTTGTGTACAGATTTGAACCAGTTTCCAATCGTTTATACTAGTTTATGTGTAATTTCTGATTCCTAGTGTATATGCTTGTCTGCTTCTGGTTTAACCATATTTAAACAGTTCAAAGTGTTATGTCTGTCCATGCTCTGAGAAACTCTTTTCAAATCAGTAGATAGTTATGGAACAAGGTTTGGTGCAGTCAACTATGGATAGGAAAAGAAAGGTGATACTAAGAACAAAAAAATGAATGTCATAATTAGCATGTAATTTTGAGAATAAACTACAATTTTGCGTTGAGATCAGCAGGCAGTAGCATTACCACAGCAGGGGCTTCAAGCACAATTGCACATTAGCCATTCACAACACATTTCTCTTAGTTCATAGAATTGCAAGAAGAAAAAGGCTGTTGCACCTCCTTGCTATAGAATGCGGCACATTGTTCCCCTGCTCAGTAGCTTAGCTGGTGGTACAGAAAAGAGTGAGATCTGTGGTTTCATCATTTACTTAAACAATAAGAAAATCACGGAAGCTGTCTTTGGGCAGTTCTAGTACTCATAAAGTCTCCTCCCATTTCTCATTTATAAAAATGTCATCTTATTACTCCAAAATTATTCATCCTATTGAACGTAACATACAACCATGGAATGAATTAATTAGATATTCAAGTTAATGTCAGCTAAATTCATCAGCAGTGAAATAGTTAATTGTATTGATTGCACTAGTAGTTTTTTTTTTGGCAACAGACAACAGGATTGAATTCATAGATATGAATAACCTAGTTCACGCCTCTCAAATCTTTTATATCAGTCTAGCCTGAAGACAGAGGCTGACGCTTCATTTATAAAGTTTATACTATAAGAAAATAAGGCTTAAAATATTGATGTTTTCTATACTAAATAAAAACCTAACTTCTTCAAAAAATATCAAGAGCTCATATAATCCATGGTGAAAAACTGAACCAGTAGAATGTGGAAAAACAGTGCATCATGGAATTTTTAGTTTTCTTAAGGTACATATCATGGACTTATCTCAAATGAATAGCAAATAATCAAATACATTTATTTTTAAAATGAGATTATGCATTTAACCATTTTCTGTGTGTTCATTTTTCACATGCTTATTATTTGCAACCATAAAAAGGGAGAATTACAGAAGAGTAGTTTTAAATTGCAGTGCATGGAACAAAATGCTAATTGAAAACTGTAAACATACTCAAGAACTGTAAATAAATTAGCTTGATCTGTTGAAATAAAGTCAGAATGTCGATTTTGTCTCTTCCTATTCTGCCTGAAAAAGAAGGCATGTGCCAGTAAACAGTCTCATCAAGCAAACGGTCTTATGTTTTCCTTATTTTCAAAAAACACTGAGAAGAAATGGAGTGAAGTAAGGAATACAACTAGCTATGAGTCCTTACGGTGTAATTATGGATAAATTCAAATAGAAATAATGGGGAACAGTAAGCGGCATTGCTGTTTAAGTATGTGCTTTGTCAATCAGTATTGGAAATCAAAGGAAATAAAATGCTACATAAAGAGTAAATGGAATATGAAAAGAAGTGTTTTACTGCACTGACTGTTTTGACCCAATAACTTCAAACTCAGCAATGCATAGAACCTAGTACTTAAGTCCTGCTCCTGTAGTTACTTACTTTAATTCACTGTCTAATCATGGACAGCGAACTTTGCTCAATCAGACTTCCTTAGGGTTAGCAGGTTGATAGGAAAAACATCTCTTTAGATCTCTTAGGAAGAGAACAAAGTTTCTATCTCACCTGCTTGTCTCTGGCTCTCCTCTAGGAAGGAACGAGGAAAAACTAATGAATAATTTGCTTGTGCTATTTACACATATCCAAGGAGATCCATACAGTACTCAAAGTTCAATTGTATGTCATTCTCTCAAGTTTCACATTTACAGTGTTGGCTACAAAGGACCAACTCACAGGATCATCATGAATTCTAATTTATTAGATGGGATGTGAAGTTTAATAAAATTATACATGTAAATACTGGGGGGTTATGATTGGTACTGGTCATTAGGCCTGTGCGAATACAGAACAATTTGATTCAGATTCAGCCAGTTTGGATGCCAGAGGTTTGATTCAGAGATCCGAATCGTTTTTCCAGTTCAATTTGGCCGAATTGTTTTGGATGATTTGGAGCCAATTTGGAGTCAATTCAAGAGACTCAGCTATAGAGTATAATGGGGAATCAATATCTATAATGGTGTTGTCTTTTGGCTGATTTGGGTGAAACTTGCATGGATGACAGTCTCTGCAGCAAGCATAAAGTCTGCCAAGTTTCAAAGTGATAGGTGCAGGGTTGCTGGAAACTGTACCTCGAATTCCTGAAAGCAAAACTGATACCATGTGTATGTTAAGCCACGGTGGGGTGAAAACTGAAGGGCAGTAGCTCCTGCCGAGGCCACAAAGCCTGCCATGTTTCAAGGAGATAAGTGCAGGAGTTTCTGAGAAACTGCAACCCAAACTGCTGGCAAGCAAGTCATGATATAGGTGACGCTGTGTGTGTTAAGGCACAGTGGGGTGAAAATTGCAGGGATGGTAGATGCTGCAGAGGCCGTGAAGCCTGCAAGCTTTCAAGGAGATAGGTGCAGGGTTTCTGGGGAACTTCCCCTCTGCATTTTTACCTGCTGCTACATCCCCCTTTCTCACCACAACCTTTCCCTCAGCCCCTGGCGCCTCCATTTCCATTTTCATTGACTGGCTTCCTTGCCTGCACTGCATGCCAGGCCAGCCTCTGGCTTCTTTACTATTCCTTCCATCCAGGACCAAGAGACACACCAAATGCATGTACTTCAACAGCCTGACAAAGAGGTTTTCAACACGAAAGCTTCCTAAGATAATTTTTTCTAACATTTTTCTGTTTTTTTTCATAATTAATATATAAACAAAAATACAAGCTAAACCATCACACGCCACATGTAACGTGTCTCCAACACAACATCTTTACTTCTTGATGTCAATTCCTTTATAAAAAGAATGGCTCGGTGACAGTTCCGTCTGGCTACCTTTGATGCTGCTGATGCTATTGGTGTTGAGCCAGCTAAGTTATTTTGACATCGTCAAAATAAAATAAAATATGGCATATTTTGCCATCGTCTATGGTGGTGGGCCAGACCAAGGCTCTAGGGGAGGAGGAGGCCTCACGGAGGCACGCTGTCATGCTGTGCAGGGGCCCCAGCATGAGGAAGCGCACACCTGAACACATGCACAGTCCCACAAACACCCATGTCATGAGTTTTGCTTGCCTGCGGCCAGAGGTGCAGGGCCCCGGAACCCAGATTCCCCCTGAACCTATCTCCTTAACAGCTGGCAGGGTTTGTAGCTGCAGCAATCCCTAGCAGGCCTGAAGTTTTCACCCTCCTGTGCCTTAACACACACACAGTGTCACCTATGTCATGCGTTTTCCTTGTCAGCAGTCTGGGGTACAGTTTCCCAGAAACCCCTACACCTATCTCCTTGAAACTTGTCAGCTTTGTGGCCTCAGCAAGAGGCTGACACCCCTGCAGCTTTCACCCCACTGCGGTGTAACACACACACGTGACACAACTTTTGCTTGTCAGTGGATTGAGGTGCAGTTTCCTAGAAACCCCTGCACCTATCACCTTGAAACTTGGCAGACTTCATGCTCATAGCAGAGGCTACCACCCCACTGTAACTTAACACAAACGCATAACATGAATCTGCCAAATCTGCCAAAAAACAACAAAGTTATAAATACTTCATTGATTCCTCATTATACCCTATTGCCAAATCTCTGAATCGCTGAATTTTATCTAAATTGATTTGGGAGCTCCAAATCAATACAGAAAGCCTAAAGCTTCCAGCAATTCAATTTGGATTCATAGCTTCAGCCTCTGAGTCATCCTGATCTTCTCTGAATCTGAATCACAATCCGAAGCTTTGCACAGCCCTACTGGTCATCTTAGCACACGCACACACACACACACGCACATACTCGCACACAATTGCTGCAATAGTAGCATAGCAATGATGTTGGTTTATACCTATCCAGCATGCTGGCGTGTGCTGTCAATGGTCAGCTTCCTCCAAGGCTGTGTCTTCTCCAAGATGGGGGCACCTGCTTGTCCTTTTGTCTTGGTAGGTCAGGTGCTGGATGAGAGGATGCCAGTGAGGGTCACACTTCACTGCCTTTTATCCCTTCTCTGGGAGACTTGTGTGATCCCTCATCATCATCTTGCCTGCCCAATCCAGAGGTCACTGTCCCATGTGGGTCTTGAGTAGTGCATGATAGCTGTTAGTCACAGTCACCTGGGGTTCTGCCCGATGGTACAATTTTGGGAGTCCACCCTTGACTTGATTGATTCAATGGCTGTGTCCTTGCAGGTTTCAGGTGGCTTAATTGCTTAGCTTAAAATGGCTTGTAGAGTTTTGTAACGGTAAGTTCCTCTGCCTAGGCTATTGTCAATTAATAGTTAGGGGGCTCTTGCTTTGTCATTCAGTTATGTGCTGATTCTTACATATTCACATCCACTCAGTGGACCAGCCCAATACATCAATACAATTCCAGTGATTACAATTCCAGTGTAATCTTATGAAAATAATTTTAGTAATACAAGGTATGATTTACTCTAAAGAATACAGTCATTAAACGTTAAAAGGTTTAAAACCTAAAATACAGAATGCCAGGGTAAAGATGAGACAGATGAAATATAAAAAGAAATATAGCTTAATCAATAAATGCAGATGTGAGGTAGTGAGGATTAATGGCCACTGGGGACAATAAGTGAGTTAGGTTATATGCAGTAGACTGATTTAGCATAAACTTTAGACAGATATAGGAAGTTTGCTTTGGGGAATACGTCTTAATCAAAGGGGGAATGTGTTCACCAGGATATATTTACAGTCGTGTTTTCAATGCACCTTGGCTATTCTTGTGTCTTACAGGCTTTGCTTTGAAGTGGATATTTTAGTTCTTTTGTTTTCTTTAATGACACTTAGCTCAACTGATATGTAGATGTAGTTTGTGGGTTTTTCCTACAGAAAGGCACTTCAGCTTTTTCGCTTGCTCCGAGCCTTGCCAAACCCATGCAATGAATATGCTAGGTCTCTGCAAGAAGGGACCTCTTGTTACAACAGACAATGTCAACTTCGTAACATGGAGAATTACTTAATGCTATAAGGGACCTGAATCTTGTTCCAGATATGGACACGTGTTTTGGTTATGCGGAGTGTGGCAATTGTTAGGGTTATGCTTCCCTTTAAAAATGTTAAACAGAGCTAGAGTGATTGTATAATAGCACAGCATAATCCTATAATTAAATGGTAGAAGAAGCACAAATTGAGATACAAATGGGAAGGAAAATACAGCAGGTTGAAAAAGAACAGGAACTGGAGAACTGAGGTTCCAATTTACTAAAACACTTAAGCATATTCCTCATTTCGAAAAAGTTCTTAGGAAGGCAGCAACTTCAGTGTGAACGGGTATGTGCTACAAAGTAGTCAGGCCTACACTGGATTTCAGTTGAATGAGGCATATGCTTAAAACTGAAGTAATTACTGGCCCAGGACAGCTACAAGTTCTATTCATATGGGAATTTTACTGAATGAAGAATATAAACAGAAAGAAGAGTTTTAGGATTAGGTTTTTAGCAGTAATATTTCCTGTAAATCAGGGATGTAAAAATATGGCCCATGGGCCAGATCCAGCCCACAGAACTCTGTAGTCTGATCCCAAATGCTTGCTCTGGGTTTGAGTTTAGCCACATATTCTGGGATCTGTGCTGCACATAGCACCACCCTCCCTTCCCACTCAGGCCAGTGACTGACATATGCTGCATGCAGCAGAAATCCTAAGTGACTGGAACTGGCACCATGCACAGTTGTGCAGTGAGGATTCAGTATGTCAAAGGGAAGGGGTGGGAAGTGAGGAGGTCACTGGGCACATGGATCCCTGCTGTAAATGACTCATGAGATGAGTAAATTATCAGATGAAAATGGTATACTTTCTAAAAAGGTCAATTTTCAAATGGCAGTCATCAGGAACACTCTTACAACATGGTCCTCTCAGAGCTGCTCTAATTAAAGTGCTGCCATGTCTCATGTACCAGCTTCCCCCTGCTTAAAAATGATGGTGTGGGCGTTTGATGAGCTTTAGTTCAAGTGCCCCTACACCCATTTTTAAGCATGAGTATGCTGATACACAAGATGCAAAAGGCTGCCTGAGCATGGCAAGTGCCATGCTATACCAGACTCAATTAACTGAGTCTGCTCTGATGCACTGCAATTCCAGCATGTTGGAGCAGCCTCAGTGCTCATGTATAGGCACCCCAAGCTGTTAAATGTCTCTTTCAAACCCTTTCCCAAAATGTAATCCAAGAAGTATGGAAGAAAAGTCAAGAGAAGTTTCTAGGCAGAAGCTTTAGAACAAGGTGAAAAGGAAGACAGTATGGCCCTATAGATAGTATTATCTATTTGAATAGAGTTTGTTGTTCGGTACCAGAACATAGCTATATAGCTATAGGAAACATAATGCAATGAGAGTCAAGGGTTCCAAATTAGTCAGAAGACAAATATTCTCTTCTGTAGATTCCTGAAGCACATGAGTTTGAAACCAAAACAATTAGTTGGAAAGAAAGTTTAGAGTTCTGGCACACATTTAAAAAAAGAAAGAAAATAATAATGCATAGCTTCTAAGCAAGCTATAGAGCATGTCCCATTTCTATAGAAAATCTGCTTTTTTTTAATCAGAAATACTTCTCTAGCTACTGTTTTTTCCCCCAAATGTATGATAAGCTTCATAGTGCTCAAACTAAAAATCAATCAATGATTATAAGGCTTGACTTTGATAAATCATTTTTTTCCCCTTGGGACACTGCACAACTCATACATTTGTAGTACTCAGTGAATTTAACAATAGAGTAAATATCAATAAGATCTTTTTTTAACCTTCAGGGGAAACTGTAAATATGATCCATTAGGTGAATCAAAGTAAGTTTTGTTCTGAAGAATACGTTGTAAGAGATTTGTTACAATGGCAGTGATAAAAGTCTCAATAGAACACAGAACTCCTTGGGCAGTTTTGGTGGTAAACTCTTCCACAAGTCAAAAAGAGAATAAAATGAAGTGAAGTCTTCCTTTTATGTAATCAGTTTGTCATGGAAGAGATTAATAACCTCTTCCTAACATTTAATAAGCAATAAAAAGATGTGATGCTGTTATAACCATGCAATTAAAAGATATTCTACCTGGCATAGGTGAGTTTGACAGGATTTTGCTGTTGACTAAAAGTATATGATGTTCAGCTCTCAGGCACTAGGGGTGCAAACACAAGTGACAATTTGCACCTGATCTGGCCACAAAAAACAGTTTGTAGCTGTAACCAAACACAAGTGCACAGCTGCAAACAGTTTAAAAATGGCTGACTGGGTGAATATCTGACCCCTCATTGCAGGAAGTATCAGATAAAGATGTTTCACAATGTAGCATCTTTTGTAACTTGTGTCTGCAGAGCTTTTAGCCTGTCACTGGTTTCAGAATGGGAGGCATGAAGGGAGCAGAGGGAGTTCAGTCTGGGTTTTTTCAGCCCCCTCCACGCACTCAGAGGCTGGGGCCAATGTACTGGAGCCTTTCTGAGGTTGGGGGAGGGGTCCAATTCACCTTCCCCACTCTTCAGAACCAGGTGAGGATCTCCAAGAGTGAACTCCCTCTACTGCCTTTCCCCTTTCCCATTCTGAGAACAGTGAGCACTGGCAGAGGGCCCTGGCCATTGTTATGGGGACCTGGCTGCAGGCTCACAGCTATAGCTAGACCCCCCC
>JAGPOW010000261.1:132530298-132547124 GCA_030014935.1 Caiman crocodilus
CCCCCCCATCACTGGAACCAACAGTGAACTTCTGTTTGGTGTGGGGTAACATGCTAACTTGGAACACTTTGCAAAAATTGTTCTGAGTTACAGTTAGGAGCTGCGTTTCTGCACCATAGCTTTCCATATGTAAGTGACTATGTTGCCCTTTGAGGCTAGGCCAGGGAAAATAAGGAACCCTACTGCTGCTGTTTTAGCCTTAGTAGAAAGCTGAGTTTTTTGGAGCAAAAAGGCTTGTGTTTTAGTTCATATTCCTGTATGTATACATGTGTTTATTTTAAAGCATTTTGTTTTCTGCACATACAGATTTTTTAGATAGGCTTTATTTGGTAGTCAAAATAGAATATGTCATGTATAAACATGTATAATCAATATATAGGTTAATTCATCACTGGGAGGGAAAAATAGTGTAAGGAACCTGGTTTCAAGATATTTTTCCTAGTCTACCTCATCTACTATTTAAACACTCCCTATTCACATGGAAGACACCAGAAGTTAATTATACTTTTGGCATTCCACCTAAGAGATGATCTGTACTCACCTTGCTTACTAGTGGGCCTGGGATTAGTGGCATGGCTAGTAGGACCAGGACTTGCTGCGAAATTCAGGACCCCAAGACACTGTTTGGACATGGGTGTCAACCACAGACAGGTGAACAAAGGTTGTGACAACACAGACCTGCGCACCCCACAGCTGCCTAGCCCACTGCTACCACCACCTGAGCTACCTTTGTTATCGCAAGAGGTTGTTTGGTCCACCACTGCTGGGCCACTGCTTTGTTGCTGCCCCATATCCACCAGTGCTTGCCTCAGAACTGCAGATGTTGCCACTCCTGTCACCACCACAAGTGCTGCTTACCCCATGGATTTGGATCACATCACAAGCTAAGTTTGATACCATGGTAGTGTATAGATGCTCCAATCCAAGAGTGTCATGGCATGTACATAGTAAACAACAAGAGCTAATTGTCTGAAATGGAGGCATAATTAGCAATTTTTTAACCCTGGGTAGAAATGTCAGAGGAAAGAGTTTGTGCTAAGTTTTGAAAATTGGGGGAAGAAGAAGGGTCAGGGCTGGAGGGTCTTACCAGAGGCTCAAATGCCCCAGGTGCTGCTGCCATGACATGGACTCCGCATATACAGGCTGCTGTGGAAGTACAGGCTCCCTAGAGACTGTTAGACCCCGACTCCATGCAGCACCCTATGACTAGGGAGATGACAATCCAATTGCTCATGGATCCTGCTACTCATTAGCCAGAGCAAGCAGGGAGCAAACACCAGCATACATTGCTCGCAACAGCTTTATTCTAAATGGAGATAGCTTTGGACAAAGGTCCCAAAAAACAACAAACCAGGGACCTGCAGCGAACGTTAGTTTTTTTCACATTTTATACACCTTGGTTCATACTCATTAACATTCTCCTGCCTTCATCCCTCCTTTTGTTTCACCCATTTTTCCTCCCATTTCAAGCTCCACTTCTGTTCACTGTTTACTTCATTAGCATGTAATTGCCTATGCATTTACTTCATTTACATGCTTCTCTGCTAAGAACACATGCATAAGACTTTGACCTCCACTTCTTTCGGTCACTTGCTGGTTCTTTCTGATTTCTTGATGACTTCAGTACCATTTCCAAGGTCTTGGTTCTGCTTTATCTCCTGACGATAGTTGGTGGGCTGCATCTTATTTTTCTTGCACAATGGGCTCTAACACTATGACTTTGTTTAGAAAACTGCTTGCCTAAGCATTTGCAAGGTTAGTTTAATATATCATTTTGTCTTCTGACCAGCAGCTTGTGCTGAGACACAGAAAAAAGCTTTGTTCTAGCTACAGATCCAGTGTTCCCCATAATCCACATATTTTACCCTAACAGAGACCTATGTTGTGGTATCTCCTCTAAACTGGTGCCTTAATGACCCACCCCTAGTTAAGCTACTTGTCTGAAATAAGAAAAAGAACAAGCAAGCAATGAAGAAGAAATATATGGGCTAACAAAAATCAAACTAGGATCCCTTAACCGTTCATGTAATTAACTACAGACCAGTCAGACTCACCTCAGTCCTCAGAAAAAAAATCATGGAGCAGTGTGACAGGGCTATGCCTGGCTAAGCTGGCCATATGTCACAGATGTGCTCTACACCCCTGGAGCCACATCACACTCAGTCCACTCACCCATCACAACTTGATATTCCAATAGCTGCACCTGTACTCACCTCAAGGTGATGCAGTGGCTCTCTGTGGGCCAGGAACACCTCACTCCTTTCCATTTGGGTGTTGTCACTGCTCTCAAGGGGACCTTGTAGGTGTTGCCACTTGATCTTGCACACAGGGAGATGCTGAGGTTTGGATTTGTGTGGGTCCAACCTTAGCTTATGTAGTGCAAGAACAGAAGAGGAAGGGAAATTAAACAGATAAGGTAAACTAAAAATGTCTTGGCCTTGGTGGCCAGGCAGGGCACTGGTCCCTTACTGCCCTAAGCCTCTCCCTCATTCATGGGATATTAGGACATTTTTATATATGCAAGTGCCACAGCACTGGGCAATTTGAAAAGTGCCTGGCACTGCTTCATTTGCAGTTCTATAAGCGGCAAAATGTGCATCAGCACTGAGAAAATGGTGGTAGCACGCTTTTGAACTGAAACACATAGAAAGTGCTTTAGAGTGAAAGCGCATCACCGGCATTTTCAGAGTGCTGATGTACATTTTACTGCTTATATAACTGCATGTAGCACAGCATGGTGCGTGTCAGCTCATGCATGGAGGAGACTCAATAAATCAAGCCTGTTTCAAAGCAACGGATCTCCAGCATGTCATGGGATGAAAAAGTGTGTGTATAAATGCCTTAGTTTCTTCAGGACTCGCACATCCCTCTTGCCTCTCTATCAGCCCCTTGAGATTCTTGGCATCAAGCTTTCTCCAGGTGAGCCCTTCCTACTCCGTTGCTGAACCGGGTCTGACCTCACATTGGGGTGGTGGTTGCTTTCCCCACAAAGCCAACCCTCCCTCCAGTCATCTGCTGCCAAGGTCCCAGTTCTCAAGCTTCCCCAATGAGTCCATGTAATCTTCTGAAGGCTCTCTCCCAGTTTCCCTCTGCGGGTTGACTTTGAGTCTCTGCCCCTAACCTACTGGGTTACGGTCCTCTGAAATGGGCCCCTGGATGAATGCCCTGCTCCTGTTGTGCCACATGCAATGCCACTCTCAGAGAGGGAGGGCTGGGAAACACCCACAAGGTTGCCAGGCAGAAGCCTTTGCCTGGCAGAAGCTTCTTATATTTAGCACACCCTAGCTTGGGGCTCGGGGCTCAGGCCAGGCTGGGATAGGGGTTGGTTGTTTAGCAACCAGACCCACACCTCCTGCATGGAGATTCTGGCTTTCAGAGGGGCAGATGAAGACTATGACCCATTATAATTTTTTTTGGCTTAAGGAGGGGCACCGCAGGCTGGATGGAATAATCTGGCAGGCTGAATCTGGCCTGCAGGTTGTGTTTTGTTTGTCCCTGGTTTTGCAGATGATCTATTGAGGTCCCTTCCGACCCTAACTTCTATGAGGTAAGGGCCCACCGGGTGTGAGCCAGGGACTCCAATTGGGGGAAAGGGGACCAGGCCCACAGGGAGATGCTCACTATGGGGCCAGGCTAGGCTGGCCCCACACACTGCCACCATGTGTAGCTAGGAACTCAATTTGGGGGAGTGCAGGATCTGCATACCATGGGGACGGGTATGGATGGCCCTGCACCCTGCCACCACATGCAGCCAGAGGCTTAGATGGGAGTGCAGGAACTGTGTGCTATGGGGCAGGGTTGGACTGGTCCCTCTCACTGCCACTACATGTGGCCAGGGACTTGGATGGGAGCACAGGAGCTAAATGTTATGGGGCCAAGCAGGACTGACACTGCACATTGCACCATGTGCAGCCCGGGACACAGAGGCCTTCAGGCCCGGGTTTTAACCTTTGTGTTTAGCTTAAGCTGAACGCTTAGCTTGAACTGTGGTTGAGACTTGTGCTGGGTGAAAGGAGCAGATGGAAAAATACTGTCCCTGACTTAAAATGAATCAGGAAATTGGCTAACTAAATTTAATAAATATAGCTTTGGAAAAATAGGAACTGTCAGAGCAAAATCTATCCCCACCTAAGAATATAAAGATTACCTCAGAATAAAAAAATTCAGTTAAACCTAACCGTATTTGGCAAACAGAAGCGGGATTTATTAATATGCATTAGGAGGAAGGCTTAAGTTAATTTTGTGTGTTAAGAAATGCAAGCTATATGGTGTATAAAGAGACATAAAAAGTGTGCCCTTCAGAACACTCCTGGAGGATGCCTGAAGAGATCTTGTCATCGATCCAACATCCTGCATCAACATCAGACATGGGAGCTAGAAGCCCCTGGACAAGACTTCACTGCCTGATCAACCAAGAAAGTTGCATTCATGATATTATGGTTTGGTTAGCATTTGCTTTGACTAGCTACAGTTCTAAATTTTAACTGCTAATACTGCTTCAATTCTAATTAGATTTGTATCTGTCAGGGTTCAGTAAAATTGCTTTTAGTTTAGAAGAACTGTGTCAGTCTCCTTGCCTGGTATGAGACCCATTATATATCTTCACTGGACATAACAAGCAGAAGGGCTGAGCACTTTAAGGCCAACCCCGATCTAGTTGGTGATGGTCTTGCTTTGATCAGGGGGTAGGACTAGATGACCTAGATGAGGTCCCTTTTGCCTGTGCATAACGGTTAAGAGATGCGTCGGCACAGCTTGTGTTAAGCACACTATGAGCATGGGAGCAGGGAGTTACCCCTGTAGTGCAGAAAAAGTTTCAGTGCACGGTCAGAGCCCACCAAAACCTTGCAGCTGCACCAGCAAGTGCATGCTTGCAATTGGTTCACATTAAATTATGCATACATGTCGGTCAGCGATTGGCTAGCAGACCAAATAAGAGGCTTGGGCGATGCCTGCCCAAACTGGAGAAGAGCTGGGACACGCATGAGGAAATCCGCGTGCATTTCCAAGTCACAAAGGAGGCCTGATCAACCAACAACCACTCCCCACCAGATTCATCCGACACTCCATACCCTGCATGAATGTGAGCTTTTGTGTGCCTGACTTCCTATTTGAGTTTTGTAACTTCAAGGAACGTGCCTACAGCCTAAGGACTGTAAGTAAAGGGTTTTTTTTTACTTCCAACAACCTGGAAGTCTAGTGCTCTAATTCCACACTCCATCAGCAGCCCCATTCCGCCAGTGTTTCTTGGCCCCCACATGGCATCATGAACAGGATTGTCAGTACGCTGGGAAGACGTGATGGAGCTGGAATTAGTTGAGGGTTGTCCCTGGCACGTTGGAAAACGCCACGTGCTAGACGCCGCGGAATTGGAAGCGCATAAATGTTAGATCTTCTTGGTAACAAAGCTTCTATTTCATGATCCTGCAGATTATTTTTTAATCATTCCAATGAAGTTATATTTGTTTTATCTTCAATTTTTTTAAACTGAATGATACTTCCCTAGACCTCTAGCGTATTAGTAAAGCATCTCATTTATTTTAACTTGTTAAAAATATGCATTGTTTTATATGTGATGACGCACTTCTGAATCTGCATCCCCCTTTTCAAAATTTGAGATTCACCCATGTGCCCATTCATGGACTAAAATTCTAAATGGGTGAGGCTACAGAAACATCCCCAACCTGATGATATAAAGACTCTTTTCATAAGGTCATTTGGGTGCATTGCTATCATGGATATTTTCACATTAAGAATTTTTCAATAACTCATTAAAATTAATATCTTTACCAACTTTGGCATAACAACATGCCCTGATGCTGCTTCATCCATGCTACAAAGATGGTAAATGTCCTTACAAGGATCTTAATGTCTGAAAGATCAATTTTCCCAAATGGAAATCACTGACTAAATTTAGCTGAAAAAGAAAATAAAAGGTTTTTGTATATAGGCTTTTATTTTGATGATGAAAAACCCATATTATTTTATATTATATATAATAATATATATTATTATTATATGGAGAGGGAGCAGACAAGGTATATATGTATATATGCTTTCCACTTCCCCCCACTTGCCTTCTGGAACTTCTGCCTCTTGTCTGCCCCCCTCCCCACCTATTGAGATCAGTCCCCTCTGGTGAACACTCATATGCAGCCATAACTCTAGAAAAATCTATTTTTCTACATTCTATCTTTCAAATAAAGTATGTATAATATTTCAAACTGTATTGCATGAGAGAAAATATGGTATTTTGTGTAATCAAAGATATATTCTACCTTTAGCTGATTTTACATTCAATATTGTTATCTAAATGAAATATACAACCTGATGGAGAGAGGTATTTTATTTTTAAAAAAGCAAGTATAATAGAGAAAAATAATAAGAAAATATATAAACACCCTACACAGATTTCTGTTGTGTCTACAAGAATAACAACAGCAGCAGACAAACACCAATGGAATTAAACCAAGATATATATATATATATATATATATATATATATCTTGGAAACTAACAGTTATCCCAACAATCACACTGAAGAGAAAAGGAAAAAAAGGTTACGGTACAATTGGGACTTTACAATAATCAGAATAAACTTATTCACTATTTCTTAGGATTCACATGTTTGATTAGAGGAGTGGAGGGGTCAGAGTTCAAGAAGAAGAGACTGATCAATTGACCAAGACCATTTTTAAAATACAGTACTTGGTGTGGAGTTAATTAGCTCAGAATGTTTTATATATTGCCCTTCCTTATATTTCATGGGGGTTTTGATGGTCTTGAGTCCCCTTTCATCATTATCTAGTAGCAGAAATTAACTGTGCGTAATATATAAGTATGTAACTGTATGCAATAATTGAGAGAACTGTGTGTGACTGATAAGAAATGCAACTACTTCTGTAGTCTTTGGAAATCAAATTTCACAGTGTATTAAATTTTATCTGAGTTGTTGATTGGTGAGGTGCTTGTAAACTCACCCAAAACAAAACTCATTACTCCCGTATATCACAATGGAAAGGTAAATGTATTACTAACAAGCTGGACTAAATTGGACTGACCATGGCTGATGGAATTCAAACCAAATATTTATTTAATGGTTGAGCTTAGAAGGATGCCTACAAATTATAAATTCATGTACACAAAAAACCCCCAATGAGTCTTAGGAAAAACTTGCTGATGCTGTTAATGGTTAGAGGGGGACATTTTAAAGAATTTTTTTAACTAAACTCTGACCTACCACAACATTTTTATAACTGCATTTGAATGCCTAATTAGTGTTTTCTTTAACATTTGTTGTGGGGTTGCTGAAAAAATAAAGTTAAAAACTAGCTAACAAAAATTATGTAATTATTTCCATTGTGAATTCATATATAATCAGGAAAAATCAAATCATAGACCCTATTTTTGAAGCTTATGATCTTTAAGCAACAACCTTAATGGTACTGAGTACACCTACACATTCATTAATGAACCATAATTACTGGATTAATCCAGTAGGTCAATAAGTCCAATAATGCCAACAGTAATAAGACTCATTGGATTTAGAGGAAGGTACAAGATATCCTGTCAAAGATGTACATAGGATCATCTGTAAAGGACGAAGCTCCTTTCTAAGTGTCATTATTGAGATGTTGGCTTTTGCTTGAGGAGCTTCATTTCACAGAATTATAGAAATGGCAGGGACCCTGTAGATCTTCAAGTCCACCCCCCTGCCGGGGCAGGAGGGAAACTGGGCTCAAGTGACCTCAGCCAAGTAGGCATCAAGCTGCTTTTTAAAGACCCCGAGGGTAGGAGCCAGCACCACTTCTCTTGAAAGTTGGTTCCAGATCCCAGCCGCCCTAACTGTGAAGTAGTTCCTACGGATGTCTAATCTAAACCTACTCTGCAACCACTTGTGCCCATTATTCCTTGTTATCCCGGTGGGAGCTAGAGGAAACAAGATCTCCCCTAAACCCTTCTGGTCCCCCCTAGTGAGTTTATAGACAGCCACAACGTCCCCCTCAGCCTTCTCTTGTGAAGGCTGAACAGGTTCAGGTCCCGTAGCCTCTCATTGTAGGGTCTGCCCTGCTGTCCCCAGATCATGCGGGTGGCCCTTTGCGTAGAGGGGGAAGATCACCTCCTTGGCCCTCCTTGAGATGCACCTGTGGATGCACGATAAGGTCCAGTTAGCCCTGCCAACCATGACCTCGCATTGGTTAGACCATGTTCATCTTGGGATCAATGATGATTCCAAGATCCCTTTCTGTCTCCGTGCTCTCAAGAAGGGAGTTTCCCATCTTATAAGTGTGCTGCCAGTTACTACTGCCCAAGAGCAGCACCCTGCACTTGTCCGTATTGAAATGCATCCTGTTTTTGTTAGCCCACCCATGCAACCTATCCAGGTCTTTCTGCAGACTTTCCCTCCCTACTAGTGTGCCCACCATCAGCAAATTTAAACAGGTTGCTTTTCACCCCATTGTCCAAATCGCTGATAAAGAAATTGAACAGTGTGGTCCCAAGGAGGGAGCCCCTGGGGACTCCACTGCCCACTTCCCCCCAGGTTGGATATGACCCATCTACCGCCACCCTCTGAGTACAACTCTTCAGCCAATTTGCAATCCATCTGCCCATATAGGCATCGATGCCACAGTTGCCTAGTTTTTTAATGAGGATGAGGTGGGAGACAGTGTCAAAGGCCTTGCTGAAGTCCAGAAAGACTACATCCATGGCAACACCTGCACCCAATGCTTTTGTGACCTGATTGTAAAAGGCAATCAGTTGGTCTGACATGACCTGCCCCTAATGAAACCATGCTGATTGCCCTTGAGCATCATCCCCAGAAACCATGCTGATTGCCCTTGAGCATCATCCCCAGTGCCGGCCCATCTCAGATGTGCTCCTTGATGATCTTCTCAAAGAGCTTCCCCAGGATTGAGGTAAGACTGACGGGCCTATAGCTGCCTGGGTCCTCCCTCCTCCCTTTCTTAAAGATGGGGACCACATTGGCTATCTTCCAGTCATCTGGCATCTGGCCTGAGCACCACGAGTGCTCATAAAGCCATGCCAAGGGCCTAGCAATATCCCCTACTAGCTCCCTCAACACTCTGAGGTGGAGAGCATCTGGATCTGCTGACTTAAACACATCCAGCCCCTCCAGAAGCACTCTAACCCAGTCCTCCTCAACCTTAGGTCTTGAGGTGTTCCCCTCGAGTCCATCTTGAAACACGGTGGGGGAGTCCCAGTCCCTGCACAAGAACACGGAGGTGAAGAATTTGTTAAAGAGGTCTGCCTTCTTCTCTGGCGCAACCACCAGATTGCCTAGCGCATCTTGCAGCAGCCCCATGTTTTCCGGTGCCTTCTTCATCCTCCCTATATATTTGAAAAAGGACTTTTTACTATCTTTGATCTTGTACACTAGTCCTAGCTCTATATCTGCCTTAGCTTTCCTAACAGCACCCCCCCACAGGCCCAAGCAGTGGAGGTATACTCTTCTTTGGAGATAGCCCCCCTCCCCTCCACTGGGTGTACGCTGTCTTTTCGGCAACCAGGCATTCCCAGATGTCCTTGGTGAGACAGGGAGGCTTTTGGGCACTCTTGCTGCCCTTGCTTCTTGTTGGGATTGTCACCCTTTGGGTCCTGAGTATCGTCTCCTTAAGGAATGACCACTCATCTTGGGCACTGAGTTCCCCTGCCCTCAAGAACCCCAGTGTCTCTCCCACCAATCTCCTCAACTCACTGAAGTTGGCCCTCTTGAAGTCTAGGGCTACTGCCTTGCTGCAGACCCTTGACACCCTGCACTGGATAATTAATTCCAGCAAGCGATGATTGCTGTCACCCAGGTGGTCAAGGACCTGGATCCCCCTTACCAGATCATCACCTGTGGCCAGGACCAGGTCCAACAGGGCATTTTCTCTGGTGGGACTGTGCACTTCCTGCGTTAAGTGGAGGTCCTGTATCTCAGCCAGGAACGTCCTGGAACAGTCCAACCTGGCTGACTGCTCCTCCCAGCAGATGTCTGGGTAATTGAGATCACCCATGACAACTACATCTCTTGCCTTAAGTGTCTCTGCAAGCTGGCCTGAAAATTCCCGGTCCGGCTCGTCTCCTTGGTTGAGGGGTCTGTGGTAGACCCCCACCATTAAATCCCTCTGCACATGACCCCCTTGTATCTTAAATTTATTCTCATTTAAAAAAAAAAATCTGTATTTTCTCAGATCTAAGATGAGGTCCCCTTCTCACACCAACAAGGTGGAAAGCCCCTCATTTTTACACATACAAAGGGTGAGGGCAAGCAGCTTCTGCTGCTCTGCGTTTGAACTTCAGGCTCAAACTCACAGCAGATGCTTTCCACTTCCCCCCACTTGCCTTCTGAAACTTCTGCCCCATGTCTGTTCCTTCCCCTCCTATTGAGATCAGTTTCCTCTGGTGAACAATCATATGCAGCCATAACTCTGGAATAATCTATTTTTCTTCATTCTGTCTTTCAAACAAAGTATGCATAATATTCTGCACTGTATTGCATGAGAGAAAATACGGTATTTTGTGTAATCTGAGACACATTCTACCTTTAGCTGATTTTAAATTCAATATTGTTACCTAAATAAAATAGAAAATCTGATGGAGAGAGGTATTTTATTTTCAAAAAGGCAAGTATAATAGAAAACGAAACTAATAAGAAAATATATAAACACCCTACACAGATTTCTGTTTTGTCTACAAGGATAACAATAGCCGCAGACAAACACCAATGGACTTAAACCCTAAGTGTTAGAAAGAAAAGATTAAAAAGTGTTAATGTATGATCTCTTAATGACCAATCATCTGAATCTCTGCTGAACAATTTTTATAATAGGCTTCTGGCTTTGTATATGAGCAAATGCTCTATAGAGATAAAGTCAGTTGACTGCATAGTTTAAAGGCACAAAGAAAAGAAAAAGGAAAAAATAAATAGCACAAACAACCATAGGAAAAGAGGGCTCTTAAATTATATTTTGCTGAATTATTTTGCTGAAACTTTGGCTTTAGTAGTTCATTTCCGATAGCATCATATCTGATACTAAATAGCATCACAAATAGCATGTGAAAGAAGTGATTTTTCCCCACCTGTGTACTGTGTGAACAGGAATATTTCATTTCATACATCATCATTTGCAAATTGCTTTGGGTGTTCCAATAAGCTGATAAAGAAAGAATACCATGTGCTTTTTTTTTGGCCTGGGGGAAGAAGGGCAGGGGCGGGGGAAGCCCTGTGTCTAGAGCACTGATATATGTGTGCATTGTGACTGATTCGTTGTCATTGGGCTGCAGTGAAAAAAAAAGGTTAAAGATTCCTTTAACCCTCAGGTTAATCATAAAGTGTGAAATACCTTCAGGAGGTGGCATTTCCCTTATGCTGCTTTAGATCTCTAGGTTTTCAGATAACAGCTAACCAGTCATGCTGAATAACAGCAAAGAGCAACACCACAAAATCTTTACCTGAAAAACATATCTGGAAACAAATTCAAAAGAATGTTATTCAAGGGCTGCGGGAAACAGAGGACATATCACTTCCCACCCTCCCCCACAATCATATACCAGTTCCCAACCCCCCACAGGTGTCCTCTTTTTCAAAATTGGAAATACGGTAACCCTACCCTTGAGGTTGCACCAAAACACATCAAAACTTAGACAAACCTGCTCCAGAAAAAAAAGAGAGCATGAACTGGTTCTTCCTATGTACTGGGGACATCTATGTGCTTCAGTACTGCAGCAGGGATCACCACAATGAGGAACAAGGTGTCTGCTTTGCATAAGCTGTCCTTCCCCAGAAATGGAAGTCAGGTGACGTGCGTGCCTCAGTAGGCTCACCCAAGAGCTACAACCAACTGGATCCAGCCAGGACCACACCAATGGCTGGTTACATTGTATCAGTTTGGGAAGGCAGCATGCACAGAAGCAGGCATGATGTACCTCACTACAGCACTCCCAGCTGGGGTACAATACCTCTTAGATAGGCCCATTATAATAAAAGCTTGCAGGACACTACTTTGCAGTGATGCTACAACATACATCATAAAAGTGGAAATGAGTCCCAGGTGAGTTGGCTGTGCATGTGTTTTTGTTTACAGGGATATGTGCTGACATGTGCCATGCCTGGGATACAGAAGACTGTCTATGCATGTCTGAAGTAAATATCTTGTAAAACCTTCAGTAACAGTTGGCCCACAAAAGGTCTCTTGACTCCCCCAGCTGACCCCTTGCATTTTGCAGGTTTTTCACTATTTCATTCAGTTCTAATATCTGCTCTGTAATCTCTACACAGAGGTGGCCTCTAATCATGCATTTGGAGACTGTTCCCCAGCCCAGTTGCTCCGTGTCTTAAGATCTTTGGCTCCAACCTTGCTACCCCTCAAGTTAAAGTGTATTTTTCCACTGGTTTCAATGGGAGTAGGACTGAGTGTTTTTTTCCCTAATCTCTATCCTAACTATTGAAGCATGTGCATGAAATCATGGACGTCACATAAAGTAATATGTTAATCATCATTCCTGAGGGGGACTCCAAAAACTTCAGGTACCAGCAGTCAGAGCCTCCTGTGACTAACAGCTGTCACATACTACTCAAAACCCATGTGGCGCATCGCCCTCTGGATTGGGCAGCCAAGGTGATCCTGGGGGATCACACATGTCAGAAAGGGATAAAAGGCAGTGAAGAGTGACCCTCAGCGGCATCCTCTCAGCCAGCACCTGATCTACTGAGACAGAAGGACAAGCAGGTGACCCCTTTCTGGAGAAGTCATCGCCTTGAAGAAAGCTGACCATCAACAGCAGACTCAAGGGCCTCAGATAGGTAGATATACTGACACTAGTGCTCTCACAATCACAGCAGCAGCTCCTATACACTTTAGTACATGAGTTTGAGTTATATGGGTTTGAATGAGTGAATGTCTGTATGTATATGTATTAAGGTGGCCAGCACCCCTCATAACTCAAAGGTTGTATTTATGATTTCATTGGTAACTTCACATTCTGTACAATAAATTAGAATTCATTATGACCTCATGTATTGGTCCTTTGTAGCCAACAAAAGGGTAACCAGAAGGCCCCTAGAATCACAGGTGCTAACACATCATTCTCAGCACCAGTGGAGGGAATAGTTTTTTGAGTCTTTAGCTACAGCGACTGGGGTTTACCCTACGGCACAGCTGCCTGAGGGGAACAAACAACCAGGACTGAGGACCAGTCTGTCTTGGAGAGGTGAAGGGAATGTTTCAGCCCCCGACTCCTGTTGCCCCTTGGGAACTCAGCGAGGCCACCAGGGGCCACCAACCAGTTACTGCACACTAGAATCACGGTTAGTGCCCACCTATACTATATTGCCATAGTTACAACCTGTGTTGCCGTAGGTCATTGCTATGGCAACGTAGCTCTCATATAGACATGTACGGGGAATGACTACTGAAAGGGAGAGTGAACAGGGTATGACCAGGGTTTTTTTTCACTGTTCCTCTCTTATTTACAGCCTCCAGCATTTAAGGTCTAGGCAACTGTAATTCAGAAGCTGTAGCCCTCCCCCCATAACTCCCATGTCTGCCTCTTGGTTTTGTCACCTGGGGCACCTATAGACATGCAGCCACACTGCTTCAAAGCACTGTAATCACAGTGTGTAAGAGTAGACTGCAGCATCATGTATATTCAACATCCCTGCACTGAAAAAATGGTGAAGGGGGTGCTTAAATTTAAGCTCTTTCAAGAAGCTGTAGTTAAAGTGCCCCCAATTCATTTTTTAGTTTGGGGACACTGATGCATGTGTTGCTCTGGGAGCTTTAATTTGAGCTGTTCTCAGAGCCACTTTACCTAAAGCACCACACCTGCCCCCTCCCCCCCACTCCTGGAACATGTGTATAAATATCCCTGGTTTTGTCACTTACACTGCTGGGCAGCTTGCACTCACCACGTGGACTTTGGCAGCACTGTCCCCTCTCTGACCAGACTAGTTCCCCCATTGTCCAGGATGGGGTTTTCTTGTACTGTCCTGTCCAGCCTCTGGTACTGGGCACTGTTAGGGATGGGAGACAGGATATGCTGGACTATAAGATGAAGGGGCTTCTATGGGTAGGGGATGAGCCTGGCTGAGTGAGGGTGGGGCAGACCATGAACCCATAGAGAGGTATTGGTAGGATATCAGGCATTGGGTCTGAGAGACAGTGACCTCATAGACTGCTGACTTCATCCTGCAGGGAAAGTTCCAGAACCCCAGGCCAGATGCTCAGACCTGAACAGACCCTCATGCTAGAAGGTCTCTCTAGCTGAAGCTGATCCAGGTGAGGGAGAATCTGTTTCCTATTTCTGGTCCAGCACCACCACTCTTATCTTTCCATCCCTCCTGCCCCACAGGTACCACCCACAGAAACTCTCAAATTTGGGCCAAGTGGTGCAGTTGGACCCTTCTCTCTGCCCAGTCTCCAACCCTTCCTCATAGTTAATAAGTTCAGGGTTGTGGCCCTTCTCAATCAGTTTATAATTCAAGCCCAGGTCACAGGGCACTAGTATGCAATAACATGGTAATAACTTTGGTGTAAAAGCCAGTTGTGACCTCTGCCAAATCTCAGCCAGTTCAGGCCCTCTGCAATGTTTGGGTTCAGGACAAAATGACCAGTTCGGTACTCTTTTGATGGGTGGGAAACTTTGATCCCTATATCCCCCTGAAGCTCTGTCCATCTCGCCAGTTGTCTGTGACTCTTACTAGGGTGCTGCTGCACTGAAAACAAAGGAGATGCTCTGAGTCTCAGCCACTGGGGACCAAGAAGACTGGTGCAGACCCTGACTTCCACAGGGGCTTTTCCTCCCTGCTCTAGTTCTCCCTTCCCTTTTCCTCCTGCCATTTCCCTATTCCTACACCTGTTTCTGCGGAGCAGCTGAGCTGTGCCTGAAGGGATCTGGGGGGAGGCAGTAAAGGACTGGGATTCTCCTCAGGTTCTTTCCAGGGAGGCCTAAGGTAGGTGACAGAGACTCAGGGTCAGGAAGGACAAGGGTGGGACAGGAGGAGGAGGGGTTTGAGGAAGTCAAGCATGGGGCTAGGGACTCAATGTCTCTGTGCCTGGCAAAGGCAGTGCAAGTGAGAAGCAAGGGTGGGGGACTCTTAGTGGAGTCTTTTATTGGACCAGGTGTAAAATTTAAGAGTGATGTTAGACAAGGGCACAGAAGAAGTGCATCTGGTGCCCACAAACTTTTCTAACTAAGCAAAAAGACTGACTGGGGGGAAAGCATGACAGGAAAAAATAGCAATTTTAGTGGGGAATTCCTTCCCACCTATATGGTTAGTCCAAGAAGAGAAGTCCCTAAAATCACCTTGATCCTTGCATGTTGCCCACACCATCCTGGCTACAACAATACTCCAACCATTGTGGGAGAAAGGATATTGTTTTTATTCAAATGAGACAGACAGCCAATAATAATGCAGATTATTTGATGCTAGGAGACAATGGCCACGTAGTTGCTTAGTGTAAGGTGATTATGATACAGTTACATTCCTTACTGTCAAACAGAGGAGCGATTTAACCTGTCATTATGCAGCCATGACATCACATCACATGGTCAGTGTTTTTAATCATCTAATCCCCCCAAGTTGAAGATAATGAGGGATGAAACTAATAGGAGGAAAACATTACAAAAAATACAAATGGAAGTGGAGAATCCTAGGGGAATAGTTCATCATCTGGCCAAAGAGCCATGACTCCACATTCAAGAAAGAGAAATCTTTATTTCTAAGCCCATCTGCATTCAGCAAGAAAGGGAAGGTAGAAAATAAAGACCAAGCAGTAGGCCTGTGCAAAGCAGCTAGTATTCGCTTTGGATTTGGATTCAGCTGATTCAGGGGATAGTTATTTGATTTGGTAATTTGAATCACTGTCCCGAATTGATTTGGCTTCCACAAGCATCATAGAACATTCTGAATCTCACATTTTTGTTTGCAGAGACCTAACAAACAGGACAGATATTTTAGTTCATAGGATAGCAGCTTCAATAGCAAAAGAAGTTCCCAAACCTGAATTGCAAGCCAGTTCAGAGGAGGAGATATTGCCTACTTCATCTTCGGCAACAGAAGTTGTTAGAATTGTTGAAAAACTCCCTACTAATCTTGGCATGATAAAAAAAAAAAATCAAAAAACAACTTTAAACCTACGTATTCCTGTGGTACCCATGACATTTGTGGAAAAAAATATTAAGTAGATTCCTTTCTAAAGTCTTAAGTTCAACTGATGGCAGAAGCCCAAAGTACAGGAGATGTTTATCAAGAGCTGAAGTGAATCAAACTTCTGAGAACCTTAAACAGGCCATGAAACAAGGCCTGTCCAAACATAAAATTAGCCTTGTGGCAGCTACAGATGCAGAACAACATTTACATCCAGAACATGAACAAACAGTTGATGAGTAGTTTTTGCTATTTCCTGGAATATTTTTTTTTTAAATTGGATCTGAGCAACATCTTTATGATGATGTAACACCTTTCAATGCACTTTTTCCCCCAAGACGTGGCTACTGTAATAATTGAGGAACTCTCCAATTGCCCCTTAGAGTCATAGATTCATAGATGCTAGGGTTGGAAGGGACCTCAATAGATCGAGTCTGACTCCCTGCATAGGCAGGAAAGAGTGCTGGGTCTAGATGACCCCCACCTATATGTTTATCTAACCTCCTCTTGAAGACCCCCAGGGTAGGGGAGAGCACCACCTCCCTTGGGAGTCCATTACAGACCTTGGCCACTCAAACTGTGAAGTTCTTCCTAATGTCCAGTCTAAATCTGCTCTCTGCTAGCTTGTGGCCATTATTTCTTGTAAACCCTGGGGGCGCCTTGGTGAATAAAA
>JAGPOW010000261.1:132555135-132579858 GCA_030014935.1 Caiman crocodilus
AGTTGTTCTTGCTCCTACCTTGGGTGTCTTCAAGAGTAGATTAGATAGGTACTTGGCTGGGGTCCTGTGACCCCAGCACTTGTTTCTGCCATTGGCAGGTGGTCAGACTAAATGGCCTGCTCTAGGCCCCTTCTGACCCTAGTTACTATGAAACTATGAAACATTTCCAAATGGAAATATTTTGTTTTATTTCAAAATATTTGCTTTTGAGTTTTTGTTTAAAAGTTGAAATTCTGTGAGGAAGTGTTACCAGCACCATATCCTTGTCAGAATTGAGCTCTTTACCCTAGACCATGGGGGCCTTGCACTTGGACTAGTGAAATCCTAGGGTTGGAAGTGAGCATTATAATGGCTACCCTCCCTGATTTTTAGCTAAGCAGCACTACCTCTTTCAAAACTGGTTCTTCCCATCCCTTTCTCTCCATCTTCCTCTTTTAAAAACATTTATCTATACAATTGTATTCTCCCCTCATTAAAATACCTTCCCATGTCACTACTTATAGGTAGAAGAAGTGAGATGCAATCACCAACATACCACCCAGAAACAAACCAAGTTGAATTAAAATACACCAAATGCCCAATATAATATTTTTTCACATACAACATGCCCCAGAATATATGTTCCTTGTTTTTGAAAAACAGAATCAAGAGAGAAAGATGTTTCCAGAGTTATAGCTGTATAGAGCAGGGACAGGGCCTAATTTTCAGCTAATCCATCCTCCTTTTCCTGCTTAGGCTGTGAAATAGGAGGAGAGCTTCCAGGAGCAGCTAGCAAACAGAAAAATTGTCCAAATAAAAGGTTAACTTGATTAGTGGAACATCAAGACCATTAAAAAGGAGAGCTGGTCATTAACTCTTGTGGAGTAGAGAACAATGAGCTGTTAAGTCAGTTGACTTCTTTGGCTGACTAAATAATAATATTGCAGCTGCTGTATTGTATGGAGCTGGCTGCTTCTATCTTGGTCTGAAAATCAGGTTCCCTGCTTTCTATCTGGACCGCAATTTGGGGTGCTAATTTTTTTTGCGGGGGGGGGGAAAGTTTCTTGTGTTGCATGCAAAAAAAATCAACATATTGTAATGCAGGAAACCATTACTGCATTAACATAGTGGGTGCTATGTAGATATATAAATACCAGCACCTCCTAGATGCTCCCTTCAAGTGACTTAAAAGTTAGCAAATATAATTTGGTTTGTTATGTCTCCAGAGAAATCTCCACCAATGTAAATGATTAAGGTGTCTCTTTTTTCAGCTGTGGGCACTTTAATAAAAAGAAAGAGAAGTTATTTCTCATTGTGCACGTCAGGTGTTTTTTTCTCACTTATTAGAAAAGATGTATTAAAGTCTAACTGAGCTACTGCAATTTAAAGAAAAATAAATAACATACATTGTTCAATTAACTCATTTGAAAATATGTCCTAGGGCTTTACTGTTCTCTACAATATTTTAATATTTTACTGTTCTCTACAATATTTTAATCCATTATAATTAGGGACTTACTCAAATTGTGATTTCATGGATTTTGTGGAAATTGTAAAATGGGGTGATCTCTGTGAAATCTGTGGGGGGAAAAAGCTTACTATAAATAAAATGCTGGCTTCCCAATGGGAGCCATCAATCCTCTTGGCCACTCAACATGACAGCAAGAAAGGGGAGGGGAGCTGCCAGCATGAAGATGAACAGGCAGGATGGCTACTGTCCCTTCTCCTCACCGTGGATTGGCTGAGAGGGATGCCTGTCATGTGGCCCCACCCCTCTACCAGTCAGCAGCAAGGGGAAGGGCTAAATGATGGACAACCATCTTCCCCAATCAGTGGCAGGAGGCCAAACCACTTGGACAATCAGAGGTGTGGGGAGGAGTCCCTGCTGCAATAAGCCTGTAAAAATGGTGGCCAACCCCACAGTCTTCCCACAAACTGGTCAGCCACCTCCTTGAATAGTGTAGACCCCTAGTTATAGTAGCTATTAGGGCTGTGTGAAGCTTCAGGTGCTGATTTGATTCAGAGGAGATTTGGCCCAATTTGGTGGCTGAATCTCTGAATCCAAGTTGAATTGGGAGACCAATAAAAAGAACCAAATTGATTCAAATCTTTCCAAATCAGTTTGGAAAAGATTCAGAGAGCTTCAAAGATTTGGGCAATCCCCATTTGCCGCTGCAGGGAGCTGAACCCAGATTCCATGCCAGTAAGTAAGGTGCGTGGGGGGGACATAGGGGGACTCTCTCCAGGCTCAATCCCCATCCTGCTTCCTCAGGCTTCCCAAACACCCACTGTCCCAGCCCCATCAATAGTTTCCCTGCCTGGCCCCAGCTCCCGGTTCTTTAAAAAACAAACAAACAAACAAGGCCTGCACTTACTGGCTGCTGCAGTCATCATCAGGGATCTGGGGACTCATGGCAGAGCCCCCCATGTGACATGGGGCAGTGGGGGGGCAGCGGGGATTATCCCTCTGCCTGGCAGGAGCCAGGGAGTGTGAGGTTTTTCTTTTTTTGTTTTTTAAAGTACTGGGAGCTGGGGCCAGGCACGGCAGCCATGGGCGGTGGGTCTGGGAGAGTGGGTGAGGGATGGGGGCTCATGGCAGAGCCCCCTGTGCAGCATGGGACAGTGGGGGGTAGTGGGGATTGCTCCCCCACCTGGCAGCAGCCAGTGAATGCAGGGCTTCCTTTTATTTTTTTCAAGAGCCAGGACACGGGGGCTGGGAGACAGGGTCGGTGGTGGGGTGTCATGGCAGAACCTCCCATGCAGCACAGGGCAGTGGGGGAAGAGGGTATTGCTTCCCTGCCTGGAAGGAGCTGGTGAGTGCAGGGCTTTTTTTAAAAAAAGAGGCAGGATGCTGGGGCCATATGGGGCAGCCATTTACAGGGCTGGGAGAACAGGCAGGGGTTGGGGCCTGTCCAATTTGGAGATTCGGCCGATTTGGTGGAAGCTGAATCTCTGAATCAGATTAAAGGGACCACACCTATGGGGCAGTTTTAATTGAAGCACTGAGTCTGGTTTTTGTGTGTGGGTGTGGGGTTTTTTTTCTCTTCTTACTAAGAAGGAGAGGATTCCCCACGGTGGGTTTTCTTTGTCCCGCTGCTGAGTATAGATGCATATTTTACTCTGGATGACTGGATACCAGGCATCAAGCCCAGGAAAAGAGGGGGACAAAAGAAAAGAAGAGAGAGAGGATTTGTTCAGTTTATCAGACGGGGCAAACAAGTTCATGATTTTAGTTTGGGACAGTTTAAAGACTGTTTCCCATATCAGAGGTAATTAACCTGATGATGAAATGATAACTGGCCCCGAGTTAGAGAAAATGTCCAGGCTGACCATGTGCATATATTCCAGATTATACCTGTTAGCATGCTAACAACTGGTTGGTGTACAGCTGGGGTGAAAGGAGAGGTTGGAGCCCCACCTGGAGGGTGCCTTGTGCCATAACAAGATTCACGAAGGTAACATCACCTTGCAAAAGAATAATCCATCAAGTCATGGCAGGTGAGAATTGGGTGGAAATCAAAATGTCTAATTGGCTGGGCCAAGGCATTCTTTACGTCTATGTACAGGCGAAAGACATCAGGATGTTGCGGGCCATACTCTTTTGTAGGGGCCCCCAACAGTCTTACAGAATCAGGCAAAAACCCATTAGTTTCCTTGTATTTTAAAGATGTGTTTAGCTATCTTTGAAAAGTCTGCTGTCAAGCTCACAACCAATGGCTGCTTGGAGAACTCCATGATTTCCCAAATTTTGAAGCTCAAGTTTTATTTTGCATCATTTCAAACTTGCCTCATTAATTTATAAGTGCCAACCTCTTGGCTCTGAGCTATCCACAATACTCATGTTAAATTTGACTTGTACATTTTCTAGAATAGGATTTGGCCCTAGGTTCCTTGAATTGTATTTTGGAATGGAGAAGAGTATTTTGCTTTTTTTAGGTTACATGACATAGCTAAGGAAATGGACTAACCTAATTAAAGAACAAGAATTTTGAGCATTGGCAACAATACTGATGTAGAACGCTGGAGAACAAGATGGATAAGTAGAGAAGTTTCTGTGGGATTTAACAAGGGATAGATTGGCTTCTCTGTCATTTGAAGTCTTTAAATGAAGAGTTCATGTCTTTCTAAAACATAGTCTGTGTAGTTCATATAAACATGTAGGAGCCAGTCATTGATCCAGAAATGACTGAGCAAGGTTCTGTGGCAGGCATTCTCCAGAGTTTTATTTACATAAGTGGTTCTCAATCTTTTGAGACTCAAGGCATCCCTTGCTAGACTCAAGGCACTCTCAGAAACTCTAAGTTTTCACTCTTTTTTTTTTTTTTTTTTACTACAGAAAGGGAGTAGTACAATTCTTTTGTTGCCAAGAACTCAGAAAGACCCCAACAGGTTAGAACACTTTTGGCACTATAGATTCCTGTTCACCATTTCTGGGTTTACCTTGTGAATCCTGTTTGCACACCTGCCATACCCAGATTGAGAGCCACTGGTTTTGATCAAAGGTGTCAAATAAATCAGGCTGGCCCCATGGCAAGGTCCAGCCTTTATGCTGCAAGCAGTGCATGGGGCTGAAGCTGGCATATGGGATTTGTCCAGCAACCCACAAGTCAGACTGTATGGTTGCATGGGCTGGATCCAAGCTGCAGGCTGCTGTAGGTGACTGTAATGGTCCCCACTGGCTGTACTTGACATGTTTTCACTTTGAGGTAATTAATTTGGAAACCAAACACCTAATCTGAAATTTGTCATATGTCAAATGAGTTGGATTATCTGAGTTCTGTGTTATTGTAGTAGGATGCCTGAAAGTAACTAGTTTTTTCTCACAGATACAAAAACAGAGGCTGAATGGGGTTACATGTAGTATAATTTTGTCTAGAATTGAGCCTTTGCTTAATATGAATATTTCTGTATCTGCTTGGTTATTTGCATTTTTGGTGCATTCATTCTTCTCTATCCAACAGTTGACATCATAAAATAAAATATGCATCTATACTTAAGTACTCTTTACTCAGCAATTGAGAAAAGAGTATTGTCAAATGAGCCATGTCCAAAAGCCTATGATGAATCATGTAAGTGTTCATACCAGAAGTACCTGTCCACTTTATTACAATACATAGAAAAGATCTAGAAAGAAAAAAAAAAGCCTGGTTCTTTTACAAAATCTACATTCTGAGAAGGGGCAGAAAATGAGCTCATGAAAAGATTTAGTATTGTCTTGCCGAATTAAATATCACCTCAAAAATGGACTCCAAAGCCAGCTAATTAGGTAGTGAAGCTCTGCATCTCTTGATCCGCAATGAACTAGCAGACAAAGTCATTACATTTTAGTGATATGCAAATAGCTTTCAAAACACTGGCAAAATTCTCTCTCAAAAGAGGTTCTTTCATTGTATGTTTATTTCTTATCTCATTAAATTTTCCTGTGACAGAATGAAAAATCAAATGTCACCAAGTAGAGACTGGAAAGAAAAGCAACTTCTTATTTCAGGGGACAATGTGCCACATGGAATAACCAGCTTTGCAACAATTTTTTTGTGGTCTTTGGTTAAAACGTATGCATTCTGGAAAGGGCAATTTTTCAATTCCTGTCTAGGATCATGTGACACAACGTGTTCTACTTAACTATTGCATATCCATTTTGGTCAGAGGAGGATAGTTTCCCTTGGGGGAAAATTGGATTACCAGCTAGTTGTCAAGTTCTAACTACAGTCCCATGACCCTGCTTCTTTTCTTCTGCTTCTGTTTAGAATATATTTTAGTACAGCCAATATGAATAATTGCCTAGATTATAATTTGAAGTTGTATTAACAGCTGCTTTTTCAATTGATCCCTAGATCATTTATCACTCACAAGGCCATGGTATAACAGATGGCATACTGTTACTACCTGTAGCTCTGAATACATTAATTAAAATGATGTGCTGAACAACTTCAGTTAAGAAATGTGTCAGCAAAAACCTAAATGTATAAAAAAACGGAAAGAAAATGGGGCTAGGAGCAGAGAGGAGGGAGCTGGACACATGTGCATCCCCACACACACATGTGCCCCCTTACCTGACCGGCAGCGGCTGAGGCAGCAGCAGCTGATCCCCCTAAGGTAAGTGGGGCCAAGGGAACCAGCTGAGTTGAGGCGGATCCGGAGGGGAAGCCCTTCAGATCCCTTTTAGCTGAGCTGGTAGGGAGCCACATTCAAACAGGTGTGCTCTGAAAGGGTGTGCCAGTATTTGCACCAGAATTCATGCTGGGCAGGTGCGCAGCATGAGCCAGGAAGGAGCCTGCAGCAAGAGAGAGAGAAGGACTCACAGCTCCATGGACATGGTAAGAACACAGGGAGCGGCTGCTAGGGACCTTGACCTGGTGGTAAGGATGAGGAGGGTGCCTGCTAGGGGCCTACCCCCCCAGTGGTACCACCTACCCTGGGCTCCTCTGAGGCCTCCACCAAGATGGAGGCCATGGTGATGCTGGTGGATCCTCCCACCCTCATCTGTGGGGGCTGCCTGGAAGGGACCCGGAGGCTGCAGGTGGTAGAAGGGTCTGGAGGCTCTCTTGATTGTCCCTCTCATGCCCAACTTAGGGCCCTGGAGGAGAAGGTGAGGGAGCTCCAGGCCAAGGTGAGCGGGCTACAGTGGATCAGGCTTGTGGAGGACAAAATTGACACATTTCCGTTCTCTGCAGGGTCAGTCTTCCAACAAACAGATTTCCCGGGAGAGACACACAGCTGAAGAATGGAAGCAGGTGACCACCAGAACCAGGGCGGCTTGGGCTAGTATGGAGGAGGCTCCCCAGGTACAACTGGGGAACAGATTCAAGACCTCAGCAAAGGAGAAGGTCAAAGGAGATGCCCCTGGGGGTGGAGGGGGGAATGGTGACACTCTGCACACGGCACAGCCCCAACAGGGTTGGAATACCATGAGAAAGAAACACTGAGTCATTGTCATCAGAGACTCCATCCTGAGGGGAATGGAGGGTCCCATTTGCCAATGCAAAAGCCCATGGAAGCCCCTCAGATCCCTTTTAGCTGAGCCGGTAGGGAGCCACATGCAAGGTCTGCTGTCTATCTGGGGCTCAGATCCAGGATGTTACAGGCATGATCCCAAAACTCATTTGACCCTTGGACCAGCACCCCATGATCCTAATCCATGAGGGAACAAATGACGTGGCAGGGAACAGTCCAGACCGCATCATGAAGTACTATGAAGCTCTGGGAGCCAAGTTCAAGGAGACGGGGACACAAGTGGTATTCTCCTCTATTCTCCCAGTAAGTAGATGTGGACGGCAACATGAGGCCTGCATCAGAGTGGTCAACCAGTGGCTTCAGAGTTGGTGCTGCCAGGCAGGCCTTGGGTTCCTTGACGATGGCCCACATTTTCATGCAGGGGGCATGCTCATTTGGGATGGACTTCACCTCTCCCCTAAAGGCAAACGTGTCTTTTCTTTCAGGTTGGCTGATCTCATATAGTGTGCTTTAAACTAGCTTCACCAGGTGATGGGGCCACAGGGGGAAATGATGACACTTCCCAGCCAAGACACTCAACAACCACAAGAAGTACCTAGGTAAGTGGCAGGGGTCCAGAAAGTCCGGGGATCAGGGGGCAGTGCATATACCCACAGGAGGCCTTAAATGGCTCTACACTAATGCTCATAGTATGGGGAACAAGCAGGAGAAACTTGCTCTCCTGCTAGCTAACACAAACCCAGACATAGTGGGGCTCACTGAAACATGGTGGGATTCAACCCATGACTGGGCAGTAAACATCTAGGGCTACAGACTGTACAGGTGGGATAGAACAGGGAAGAAAGGGGGGCTCTATGTCAAAGAGCAGTACACATCCTCAGCAAACAGCACTGGGTCAGAGGAGAGGCAGACTGAAGTGCTCTGGGTTAGAATACAAGAGGGTCAGGGGAAAAGGGACTTAATGGTGGGTGTCTTCCACAGACCACCCAACCAGGGGAAAGAGCTGGACCGGGATTTCTCAGGTTAGCTTGTAGAGGCAGTTAAGTTAAGGGACGTGGTAATCATGGGTGACCTAAACTACCTGGACATCTGCTGGGAGGAGCAGTCAGTCAGGTCTGACTGCTCACATAGGTTCTTAGCTGAAATACAGGACCCTACCTAACCCAGGAGGTGCATAGTCCCACCAGGGGAAATGCCTTGCTGGACCTGGTCCTGGCCACAGGCAATGACCTGGTGAGGGGACTGTGGGTTCTCGACCACCTGGACGTTAGCAATCATCGCCTATTGGAATTCACCATCCAGCGCAGGGTGTCAAAGGCCTGCGGCAAGGCAGCATCCCTTAACTTTAAGAGGGATGATTTCAATTAATTAAGAAGATTAGTTGGGGAGGCACTGAGGTCCTGGACGGGACGGGAGCTGAGAGTCCAAGATAAGGAGTTGTTCCTTAAGGAGATGATCCTCTGAGCCCAAAGGGTGACAGTCCAATACAAATCAAAGGGGGAAAGAGTGCTCAAAAGCCCCCATGGCTCACCAAAGGCATTCAGGAATGTCTGAAAGCTAAAAAGGAGGCATACATCCAATGGAAGGGAGGGACCATCATCTAGGAGGATTATACCTCCATTGCTTGAGACTGTAGGGTGTGTGTCAGGAAGGCTAAGGTGGAGACAGAACTAGGACTAGTGACCCAGATTAAAGACAACAAGAAGTCCTTATTTAAATATATAGGTAGTAAAAAGAAGGCACAGGGTAATGTGTGGCCCCTGCAGTACACACTTGGCAATCTGGTGGTTGCACCAAACAATAAAGCTGACCTCTTTAACAAATTCTTTGCCTCCATATTTCTGAGCAGGGACCAGGACATCCCCCCACACTGGAAACCCGGACTAACTCAGGAGGAGCACAGCCGAGCCCAAGGTCAGAAAGGACCTGGTCAGGGAACTTCTGGTAGGACTGGATGTCTTCAAATTGGTGGGTCCAGATGATCTCCACCCAAGGGTGCTGAGGGAATTGGTAGAGGATGTTGCAGGACCCCTGGCACAACTCTACAAGCACTTGTGGTGCTCTGGTGAGGTGCCAGAGGATTGGAAAAGGGCCAATGTGGTTCCTATTTTCAAAAAAGGGAGGAAGGAAGACCCAGGAAACTATAGGCCCATTAGTCTTACCTCAGGCCTGGGAAAGATCTTTGAGAAAATTATCCAGGCACATATCTGTGAGGGACCAGCAGGGGAGATTGTTTAGGGTCAACCAACATAGGTTCATTAAAGGCAGGTCTTGTCAGACCAACCTGGTTGCTTTCTATGACGAGGTCTCTAAATCCTTGGACGTAGTCTTTCTGGACTTTAGGAAGGCCTTCGACACTGTCTTTCACCCCATTCTCATTAAAAAATTAGGCAACTGTGGCATTGATGCCTACACAGTCAGATGGGTCACAAATTAGCTGGAGGGCTGCACCCAGAGCGTGGTGGTGGGTGGGTCATTTTCGACCTGGAGGGATATGGGCAGTGAGGTTCCCCAGGGCTTGGTCCTCAGGCCCGCATTGTTCACCATCTTCATCGGCGACTTGGACAAGGGGGTGAAAAGCACCTTGTTCAAGTTCACAGATGACACTAAGTTGTGGGGAGAAGTGGACATGTTAGAAGGGAGGGACAGATTACACCTAGATCTGGACAGCTTACAACTAGACAGGTTACAAGGGTGGGTGGATGAGACTAGGATGGGTTTCAATACTGACAAGTGCAAGGTATTGCACCTGGCGAGGAAGAACCAGCATCATACCTACAGGCTGGGGAACTCCCTTCTCATCAGAACAGAGGCAGAAAAGGATCTTGGAGTCATTATTGATTCCAAAATGAACATGAGCTGTGCCAATGTGAGGACGCAGTCAGTAAGGCTAACCACACCTTGTCATGCATCCACAGATGCATCACGAGCAGGACCAAGGAGGTGATCATCCCCCTCTATGCCACATTGGTAACGCCACAGTTGGTATGCTGTGTCCAGTTCTGGGCACTGCACTTCAGGAGGGATGTGGACAGCATTGAGAGGGTCCAAAGGAGGGCCACTCACATGATCAGGGGGCAGCAGGGCAGGCCCTATGAGGAGAAGCTATGGGACCTGAACCTGTTCAGCCTCCATAAGAGAAAGCTGAGAGGGGATCTGGTGGCCATCTATAAACTTACCAAGGGGGACCACCAGGGAACAGGAGAGACCCTGTTCCCCCCAAGCACTCCCAGGAGTAATGAGGAACAATGGCCATAAGTTGACAGAGTAGGTTCAGGCTGGACATCAGGAAGGCCTACTTCACAGTCAGGGCAGCTGGGATCTGGAACCAACTTCCAAGGGAAGTGGTGCTCACCCCTATACTGGGGATGAAGGCTAAATAAACACCTTGCTAGGGTTGTCTGACCCCAGCATTCTTTCCTGCCCATGGCAGGGGGTTGGACTTGGTGATCTGCTCCAGTCCCTTCTGACCCTACCTACTATGAAACTATGAAAATGTCAAATCTAACATTGAATTGTTTATTGTGGATAACTAGCCATGGGTGTTTTGTAAGAAGGAATGCTTAGCAAGGAAGAAGCATATTGGAAGCAAACTGCTATCATAACATGGTCCTCAGTATTTTTTCCCTATTTACGAAGAACTAAAAAAATAATAATAATCTGCAATTCTGTCAGTTTGATAAATAATGGAAGATCCTTTTTCATCTAATAAATGAGATTCTGTTTTGATGAGTTTGTGAAAGAAAAGAGAGTGCATTCTCCTGAGAACATTATGGGCACTAACGGATATGTATCTCACCATCGTAAGTCATGGTGCTTTACAGGAAGCACCATGAGTTACAGTGATCCCCCTTGGAGCTGACTATGTGTCTGCAGCCTCTCCCTCCTAGCCCTATCCCTCCTCCCAGCTCTGGTGCTGTCTGCAGGATGAGAAGGGGGAAGGGAAGGCAGGTGGATTGAAGCACCTACACTCCATACCCTCCCTCCCCCAATCTCAACCTGATCTCCCTCCTCTCCCTTCCCTGCCTCCCCTCCTCCCATCCTGAAGACAGCACTGGAGGTGGGACTTCATCAGCCCAGCCCTGCTCCTGGTGCACACTGACAGAAGTTAATGAAGGTACTCCATTTTGGAGCATTTCTCATGTGATCAGGCATTTAAAAAATTCTCTGCAGCTGTAGACTTCTGTCAGGGCATGGCTGTAGACCACTTTCAGGGGGTCAACTGTGGGACAAAATGTCACTTCTGTCAGTACCCTACTAGTTAGGGTAGGGCTTGGAGTGAGAAGCAGATCACATGATTAGGACTCATGTGTTTCCCAGTGAAAACTCACTGAAATGACTAATTGGTATAAAGACACAGATAAAAGAACAGAGTAGTAGGCAACTGTTGATCCTCTGGATCATGGTGTACATGTTAGTCAGGCCCAAGACCTTTGACACACAAGCCTGGGCAAGAGTATGGAAAAGTGGAGGCTTCCCAAGACCTACCATCCCCCCTTTAGACCACTGAGACAGAATCCAAAGGCCAGACTGAGTCCAGATGTTCAGTGCCTTGATAGTTGTAGCTTTTGCCAGAAAGCAACAGATAAAAACTGCTGTGACTGCCAGTGCATCAGTGAGGGTGCATTTCTGTCAGGGTCATGTCCCTTAGCTTTTCTCCGACTAAAGATTACTTACAAGGCTAGGGGAACTAGGGTTTTGAAGTGCCCTATACTCAAATTACTCTGGAGGTTGCAATATTTTGGTATTATATAGGAGATACCCCACCATGAGTAGTCCCACCATTGTTGCCACCAGGACCCCCTAGTCAGATGCTGTTTATGGTCACACCCAGGACCCAAGAAAAGAATAGAAGTGCAATGAAAATCTGCATAAATATTAACTAAGGAAAGAAAACCATTAGAAGCACATCCAGATGAGTGCACACGTGTGACAAGCCACATGCATGTGCAACTATTCATTCTCTCACTTTAAAAAAAACTGCCACAAGAAATCAGCATGGCACACACTCCTGAAGTGTGCACCAGAAAAAATGGAGGCTGGGTCCTCCAGGGAGATGCTCTGGCTGCCAGCTGAAGTACCTCCACTGCTTTAGGTCTCCCCCGGCTCCTCCAGCACACATTTTTCTCTGCACCAAACCCCACATGATGGGGTGCTGCCCTCTGCAGCAAAAAGCAACGGCACACATTGGTGCCACTAGTTTTGCCATTGCAAATGCATGTCTCTGCATGTGGGGATGTACTATAGCGGCACTGCACACCACATACACTGCACATGCAGGCATTCCTTGTGCTGGGAGATCCCACTATTAAAAAAAACCCTGCACCTAAAAAAAAAAGCAGTGTGGCACACATGGTGGCAGCACACACCGCCCAAAACTGGAGTCTGGCTGGCTGGAGCCACACTCCGGCTGCCAGCCAGGCTCCCTGCTGCAAGATCATGCCAGGATCCCAGGTAAGGCTGCTGGGGCCAGCCCAGGTACTGGCCCCAGTCCCCCCTACCCTACTCAGAGCAACATGGACAAATAGCAGCAGCACGCATCTGGGTGCTGGCCCCAGCAGAGTGCTGGCCTCAGCCTCCCCTATCACCTCTGGGGTAATGTGCCATGTGCCAAAGCATGTGTGCCATGGGCATTCCCTGGGGACAAGTAGCTGCAGTGCAAGGTGTGCCACTGCTAGTTATCACCTTATATTATAGATGATAAGTTTAATGGCCCCAGCATGTCCTGTCCCTGTTACTTAGTGAGCATACTCAGAGTCACATAAACAACGTAATGCAAGGCAACTACTTAAAATATAACAGGCTAGAGGACACTATAGCTTCTAGCCTAACAGGCCAAGGTAGTGAGCAGTGTCAAGGTGAGCAGTGTCAAGTTATGATTACTTCTTTTTGGGATTAACATCACTTAGAAGCGCCAGGCAGGAAGAAAGGTATAGTTGAAAAGTAAATGGAAGCTTTGCAGATGTCTATTAGCTGTGACATAATGCAGATTATAAGCCTGGACACCATATTTTTATTACCTTGTTTCTTAGAAAATGATTTTTTGGAGGTTGGTGGGTATGTTTACACATGTATTAGTGCTCTGTGGTTACTGTGCATTAAGTTAATACCTGTAATAACTAGGGGTGGACCAATACATCAATTCATATTGTATCGGCACAAATAAAAGGAAAATTGACATTATTGGCAATTGGCTTTTTTTGGCTGATGTGGCCAAAAATGTTGCCAACAAATGCCATGTACAGGTGCACAGCCACAGCATGCACACAGCCAGTCCAGCAGCTTGGAGAGTAGTGTCTGGCTGGTAAGTCTGTTGGGGGGAAAAGGTTGAGGGGAGGAACGGGCTTTTGGGGCAGATTGAGCCCCTTGTGCTGAGGGAGAGAGTGGGGCAGGGGCAGAGGCAGGCACTATCCAGATGGGGTGGACATGGGACAGAGATGCACAGCTAATCCAGGGGGCACCGGGAGAGGGTTGTGAATCCTGTTGCTATGTATACCCCCAAGGGAATCATGGGGGATACATGTCCCCCAGATCTGTGAGTGGGGCAAGGGAATGCTGCTGCTGCAGGCTTGGGGTCAGGGCTGGTGCCAGGATCTTCCCAGCAGGGAGCTGGGCCAGGGCTGTGCTTGGAGTGGATGGCAGCAGCTCTTGGAGGGGGAGCTACAAGCAATGGCTACAGCCCACCCTGTAGCCCTGCACATATACCCAGGGGTCACATGCCTCCCATGGCTCCTCCAGAGGGTTTGTATAGTAGCAGGATCCCCTCCTTGTACCCCTTGGATGAGCTGTGCAGGTCTATCCTGCCCCACCTGAGCTGGGCAGTGCCTGTCCCTGCCCCTGCCCTAGACCCCCTCTCTCCCTCACTCCCAGGGCCTCAATCTGTGGCCCCACACCCCTTCCCTTCCTCCTACCCTTCCCCCACAACAGATCTACCAGCCGAACACACTATCCAAGCTCCTGGGCTGCATATTGTCAATTAGATTGGTATCGGCCAATGCGGTTCGTTAATAATTGGTCATTGGTATCAGCCCCAAAATCTTTATTGGTGCATCCCTAGTAATAACAAGTACTAAGTAAATGAACAGTAACTGGCACATGCCTTCTAAATGATGCTGATGCACAGTAGACTAATTCTAGTGCACATTAGTGCAACAATATGGCTTTCACTAGGACACACTAATCCACAGTAGTATTAGTTTACTGGACATTTAGCATCTTGCGTAGATGCACCCAGTGTAGAGAACTGTTTTTACCACTCGATCTGCTGAGATTTTGTGGCGGCTTGGAATGTTTTTCTAGCTTTCAAGGAAGAAAAGATTCAGTTTTATTGCTGCATGGCCATTGGTAAAAGTAGAGCAGGTTATTCACCCAGAGGTTTTCTGTGGAGAATTTTGACATTTCAATGAATTATCAGAAACTAGACTGATTTTGTCAGAGGCCAACACATCAATGAGGGGAGGTTTTGTGGCACAGGTGTTCCTGTTTTTCATAAATTACAGGGTACCAGATCCAGTGAGACAATTTGGCCCCTGAAAGAGAATAGAAATATTAGGCAACTAAATCTCAACTTCCACAAAACATCACTAAACCATTTTCAAATAAATATTTCAGTTTTTCAAAAAAAAATTTAAGGAGAGAATTTTCACTCAAATGCTGGAAAGATGAGAACAGATTAACAAACCTTGATAATTGCTCTGGGACTGAAGAATGACAGAACAAGTGTCTAATAACCAAGCAGCTATTGCTTGGCTCATGACATGCCAGGCAACATGGGTCCTAACAGATGCTGTGCAGCATGCAGCAGAGTGCACCACACAAGAGCAGCACTGAGATCCTCCAAGCCCCCAGGGCTTCCCATTACTGTTCTGTCAGAGGTAGCACCAAAACGCATCAAAACATAGACAGACCTCCTCCAGAAAAAAGAGAGCATGCATTGGTCCTTCCTATGCATTGGGCATATCTGTGTGCTTCAGTACTGCACCAGGGATCACCACAGTGAGGAACACAGCATGTGCTCTGCATAAGCTGTCCCTCCCCTGAAATGGAAGTCAGGTGGTGTGTGTACATCAGTAGGCTCACCCAAGAGCTAGAGCACATTGGATCGAGTCAGTATCACACCAATGGGTGATTAGATTGCATCAGTTTGGGAAGGCAGCATGCACAGAAGCAGGCACAGCGTACCTCACTGCAGCACTCCCTGCTGGGGTACAAAGCAGCCTAGACAGCCCTATTAGAACAAAAGCTTGCAGGACACTACTTTGCAGTGATGTTAAACCAACAGCTAAAAACATCAGTCATAAAAGTGGAAATGAGTCCCAGGTGAGCTGACTGTGGATATGTTTTTGTTTACAGGGATTTATACTGACATGTGCCAGGCCTGGGATACAGAAGACTCTTTTTACATGTGTGAGGTAACGATCTTGTCAAAACTTTGGTAACAGAACTACAGAAAGTTGGTTCAAAAAAGTCTCTGGTCTCCCCCAGCTGACCCCTCGCATGTTGCAGACTCTTCACTATCTTGTTCAGTTTAATATCTGCTCTGTAATCTCTACACAGAGGTTGCCTCTAGCCATGCAGTGGAGTCTGTTCCCCCACCCAGTTGCTCTGCCTCTTAAGAGTAATGTTCCAGTCTTGCTATCTCTGAAGTTGAGGGGTATTTTTCCACACACTGGTTTCAATGGGAATAGGCTTGAGTGCTTTTTACTAATCTCTATCCCAACTATTGTTTCTTTTACTCCAGCCCGTCATGTGTATTGTGCTTTTAAAAACTAGCTGTTGCCTGTGATACATGTAGTATTTGTAGGCCCACACACAGCTTGCAAGCTTAAAGATGTGCATTGTATAAGATCATGGACTTCACATAAAGCAATACATTACCTTACGAATCATCATTTAAGAAAGGTATTGAAATCTTTGGATGCATTGGAATGTAGAAAACAAAAGTATTATTACTACTGTCTATGGAATTAGTGAGGTCATTACTGGATCCTATAGCCCGTTGTCATGTTCACACTAAATGTAATGCTGATAAACTAAAAAAGGTTCATAAAAGAAATACAAGATTGAATTTAGGTCTAGAAACCCTTCCTCAGTGTAAGTGACTAAAGAAGCTTTATGTGCTCAACTAGAAAAGAGAGAAGGTTTAGCAGCAATTTGATCATGGGCTAAAAGCATCTCTACGTAGAGAAGGTTTCTAATTGGTAAAGACTCTTAGATCTTTCAGTCAGAGGCAAAAGAGAATGCAGTGGCTGGAAGATGTAACTGGATAGATTCGTTCTAGGAATAAGGTGCACACTATTTTCTTGTTACACAATGGGTTATTAACTACAGCAACAACTTACCCAGGGGCATGATGAATTGTTCCTCACCTGAAGTCCTGAAATGAAGGCAGGGTCTTTGTAAAAGACACATAGGAGCGTCACCTGAAATCATTTGGGCTGATGCTGATAGCAGTTGTTGAAGTTTTGCAGGCAGGCTCAGTGGGGATCAGCACTCTGGTTTCTCTCTGTCCTTCAAATCTATGAAGACTTGATACATTTGAAGCCTTAGTGCCTCATCTCTCCTCTCTGTCCTTTGTATTGCCTTTCTCTATACTTGCTCTAGCTCTTCTGTCATCTTCTTACATGCTGGAGACTAGAACTGATCTCCCCTCCCTCATTCTAGATGAGAAGTTTTCCCTGTATCCAATTCTCTTTGAAACAGTATCCATACTGTTAAGCTCCATCTACTTTTCTCATTCCTAAATATGTTTGGCTTCATTGCTTTCTGGATGCCCAATAGTGTAGATAAGGAATACCCATGCCATGTCTTTCCTCTGCTCAGGTTAGTTGGTTTTGCAGGATTTGTATGAAATGTCTTCCTTTGCACACCATCTGCTGTTCTAGTCTTTCCAATACATTGGCAAGCTTGGGTCTGTTCCCTTAGTGCTGCTTAGAGTGATGTCAAATGGCACATTTAATTGGTCAGGTGTCATGTCCTAGACTTGTGTGAGTTGAGCAATATTTCCTGACTTGAGTTCTGCAAGCCCTTCCACTCTGGACACACACAGAAAGGCACATAAAGGAGCTAGCAGAACTCTTTTGGTAGGAAATGGAGGGTGGACAGCAAAGGCAGTGGTAGAGCTATGAAATGTTTTCAGGATGGGCTAGCAAGTGCAGCAGGAGTAGGCAGGAAAGATAATTGCATTGCGCAAAGACGGGGGTGTGGCGGGCTAGTAGGGGGTGCCCTTACTGTGCCTGCTCACCTACCAACCTTTGAGTGTCTCCCCAAGGGCTCCAACTTCTGGTCAACCCCCTTCCTGGAGCATACCCACAAGCCTGGGGTAACCGCTGCCACTACCCAAGGATCTGGTCTGTATTTGGGCCCTGTGTCCCCTGTGGTACACTGGCCTTGTACACCTTGAGGGTGCTTGACCCACTGTGAAAACTTGCTTCCTTAAGCCTGAAGCACAGAAAGTAGTCTCCCTTAGTCAGCAGAGCATAGTGGGCCTAAAGGCATGCCCAATCCCTCTCACAGCAAGTACCACCATGCTGGTTGCAGTGGAGAGCTTTATTGGTTAAAAAGGGTAGGCTTGGGAAAGGGTACAGGTTAGAGAAGAATCGAAGAATAACCCAAAGCAAACAGTACAGTGTGGTAGACTTTTTTATGCTTCTATATTACAGTAAGCTATATTTCTATATAAGTGTCAGGTAAGTTACTCACAAGTATCATCCAGAGGCTGATTAAGCTTTCTCTGGAGGCAGGCGCATCTTTGTGTACGAGTGAGTTCCAAGAACTCTCTCCTTCCCGCCCCCAAGATGGAGGGACACTTAAATACCCTTTCTGACCTTATCCATTGGACCAACCCTAAGCTAGTATTTGCAGACCATGGCAGATGCTGGTTGCTCAGTTTTAAAAACATCAGCACCCTCAGGTGAAAGTTTAGGGTTACACAGGGCAGAGGAGACCAGGTGCATCCTACAGCCAGATTCTGGGACCAGCAGGGGGAAGCGGGGGAGGAGGAGGTTTTGAGTTGTAGCACTACATCAGTGAAACAGGCAGGCAGAGAGGTCGATTTCTCCACGGGGGAAGCACAAAGAAACTGTGAAGATATAATGAGGAGGAGGGAAAGCAGTGGAGGCAGGGAAGGGGTTGAGCTGAGGCTCCTGTATGGAAGACTGGTTCATACTTGACTTCAGAAGGTAGGACAGGAGGGGCCCTTGTTCTATCCATGGACTCGGGCTTCCCCTGGTCATTCACGGCAGCACCAGGAACCGGAGCTGGGAGGACAGCTCCACCACCACTGCCTGCCCTTCATTTTGTGGCTTTGTAATCCTGAGGATCACAGATCAAACTGAACTGTGCCTGACCTTTTTTTTTCCCCTCTTTTCATGGAACAGTTGTAAACACTGTCTGAAGATGCTGGAAAGAAAGATCCTTCCATACCAGAAGAAATGGGGGTTGATACAGGTACATATGGGGAAGTGACACTGGCTAAGTTAGGTGATGTACTCTAGGTCACACAGGAAGTCTGTAGCTAAGCCAGGAAGTAACTCTAGGTGTCCTGAATCCATATTCATTGACCTACCCAGAGACCATCATTGCTGCTCTTACCTATCATCCCACATGTAGCACTGAAGGAGATAGTTAGTTCCTGACCTTGAATCATGAAAGTCTACAGGGCTTGGCCACAGCAGAGGATCCAGTCAAGCTGGTTATGAGTGCCCCACATTAAAACACACCTTCATAGCATACATGGCTTATTCACTCTGGTTGTAGACTCCATTTTGGCTAAGTGCAATGGCTGAGTGATTACAAGACTGGACTGGAAATCCAAAGGTGTTTTCCTGTACAAAATAAAACCTTGTCCACAAGAGTGGCTTGTTTCTTGAGGAAGGACATTGGACTAAATGACTTTTGGAGGCCCTTGCTCTGTTTTTCTATATTAAATGACTGCTCTCTTTTCCCCATAACAGCTGCTGCCACTGTTCCAAAAAACAGGTCTTCCTTTTTTAAGAAGATCCTGAATGCGCTGTCCAGAGTGCACTCTCTTGTATCAAGTTGCCTATTGCACCATAAGACATTTTGAAAAGTTGCACCAGAGATTTTACCTACATGTTAAGTTGTTTTAGGAAAAATATAAATAGAGTTAGGAAAAAATGTGGTCTGGTGGAGGCTGCTAATTGTACTTTGTGATTGTTTGCAACTTTATTCTCATGTAGTTAAACTCAACAAAGAGGGCAGACAGAGAAAGCAGACAGGAGATCTACTCCACAGGGAGAAGGGAGGCTCCATTTAGGATGCAATATTTGAGAATCAAGGTGCACTCCCAAGTAGTTGGCTGTGCCACAGGAGGGATGTTGGAGAGAGAGGTCAGGAGCCAGCCCAACCAGCACGTAGTGCCATAAAAGGCCAGAGAACTCCTTGAGATAACTTGGAGGTGCCAACTAGCCAGGATGGGAAGTTAAAGCCAGCAGATAATGCCATCTGGAGATGGCAGCATTCTCCACTTGGTCGTAGAGTAATCAGAAGGCCCCTGGAATCGTAGGTGCCAACACATCATTCTCAGCGCCAGTAAAAGGAACAATTTTCTGAATCTTAAGCTACAGCGACTGGGGTTTAACTCAAGCTCTCTAAGCAGGAAAGCAACATAGCACAGCTGCCTGAGGGGAGCAAACATCCAGGGCTGAGGACCAGTCTGTCCTAGCCTGGTAACAGGGAGAGGTGAAGGGAATGTCATTGTCCCTCACCCCTGCTCCCCCTTTGGAGCTGAGGCCCACAAATGATTCTGACCCATCTCTAATTTGTGCTGCTTTTCCCTCAAGGGCTGGAAATACAGGGGAGGGGATACTACCAATGTCACTGCTGCCCAGACCCAAAATTCAGAGCTTCTTCATTCTGGAAATCTTAAGTTTTCCCACTTTCTTATTGCAGCATCAAATCCTTGAGATTATTCCTTTAACCTGTTTGGAAGGCTCTGTAATGAGAGCAAAAATGAGGAGTCAGACAGGTTCTGCTTGTTTTCCTGACATCTGGAAGATGGCATTATTTGCCAGCTTCTCAGATCGCTGCAAACACCAAAATCACACTACTGTGAAGAAAAAATCGGACATGTAAATAAAATGAAGGCAATGACTTGAAGAACTGAAGAGGGATATTATGCAAGACTGAGGCTCTTTTAACTCCATACTTATGTTGGGCGATTAATTCCAGGCAATAGTGCCCTCCCAAACCTTCCTGTTTTTCACCTACTGACCACCTCAATTTACATAGTATCTGACTGGTATTCTTGCATACATACTGGCATCTGGCTGCTTTACCACTCCATCCAGGAAGAGCACAGACCATCTGCAGATGCTTCCTCAGCCTGGTGTTGTGGGAGAAACCTCCCTAAGGTTCGTTGTCTAGCTGCAATTTGATAGATAGACAAAGTGGGTAAAGAAAGACAGCTGTTTATTTGCTTGAGCAAAGACCATAAAGCCAGCAAAAGGCAAAATGCCCCCCCTAAAGGGTGGGACGATCTTTTATACTTTTTACAACAAGGCAAGACTATAGGGTTAACAAAAGCAATACTTGGGCAGTGCTTCACAAGTCTTCATAACAGCATATTTCTATTAAGCTGAACTAGCACTTTTAAAAGCTAAAAGTTAAGTAACAGTAATATTATGATATGTTAGCAAAACCTTGCGCAGTGGTAGATACTTCTCAAGGACACGATCACTGGCTTAGAACAATGGCTCCTTAGTTTTATCTTGCTTCTTGCTGTAGCCGATTTTCCAGCACACAGACGCAGATCCACTTGCTGCATTTTACTCAGAAAAATGCTTAACACAGTTAAAATGATTACTTGACACAAGCAAAGGCTTAGCTATTATTCTGCCTTGTGGTCAGCGGCATGCCACAGGTCATGCCTTGTATTCAGCTGCAAAGCTAATACTTCTTAATAATTAAAATTCTTGTTAACTTAACAGCACGCTACCAGAAAACCACTCTACCTCAGGGCAATAACAAACATGACCACCACACTGACAAAGGGTGTGTCACAGGGGGAGAAGTCCTGGGGGCATGCCGAAGCTCCCCAAAGGAGCCGTGGAGGCAGAGGCAGGCAGCAGAGACCAAGAGGAAAGAAAAGGAAAATGACGGTTACTCACCTTAGGATCACCGGAGAACCCCGCACGCAGCTGGGATGACGGCATGGAACACCTGCGGATGGCGGGTGACATCAGCCCGAGGCACCGGCCGGAGAGAATAAGGAAGAGGCCGTGGCCAGGATGAGGAGGAGCACGTGGCTGCCGGGTGGGGGCCGCGGCAGAAGCGGCTGGAGTTGCGGAGCACCGGATCTGATGGCTGGAGCAGGCTCTGAGCAGAAGAGTGAGCCTGGGAGGCTCGGCTCGCCGGAGCTGGCTGCCGACGCATGCTCCAGGCTAAAGAGCCAGCCCGGAGGGCGCAGAACACCAGGGCCGGCTGCTGGCACGTGTGCTGGCCGGGAGAGAGAGTCCGGAGGATGCCGAATGGCGGGACCAACAGCAGATGAGCCGCCCGGAGGCTGTGAAGAGCACGGAGAAGAACGGACGCTGGAGGATGGCGCAGCTGCAGCGGATGAGCCGGGGAAGAGCGGGGAGAGAGCCGCGGCAGCATGGGGAGATCCACGACCCGAGGAAGACCCAGAAAGAGGACTGCGGTTGGGGGTAGGATCCAGGAGAGAGGCTGCAGCCCTGGGAAGACCCGGAGAGTGACAGCAGGGTGGTGTGGACCCCGAGAGAGGGATCCGCATCCAGGAGAACCCTGGAAGAGGGTTACACCAGTGGGAGCAGGCAAGGAGTGGTGGGTAGCTGGCCCGGAGAGTGAGGGCTAGCAGGCTGAGTCATGAGTAGTGACTTGATAGAGGGACAAAGGGGCAGAGGCCCCAGTGTTGGTAGGCAGCAAGCCGTGTTTAAGTTCAGCAAAGATTTCTTTTGGTTTGTGTTACCCCGGGTAAGAAGGGGCTGCGGCGTGGGAGTAGGCGGAGAGGAAAGTCTTCCACGTTGGTGGCGGCCACAGAAAGTAGCAGCAAGAACACCTGGAACTGCTGGGCAGGGTAAGGGCGAGGTGAAAGGGGTGGAGGAACCTCACAGAGGATCCCGACTGCAGGTAGCCAGAGGGGACAGCCACCCGGAGGGAAGCTCCACCCATTGGAAGATCAAAGTCGTGGCAGGTGAGAAGGGGCGGACCCCGGAGCGGAAAGAGACCTGCCCCAAGGCTTCCTGCGACGGCCAGCCGGATATCTACAAAACCTTGGGGCAAAGAGGCCCGAGGTAAGATGTTCAATGCCTGGCGGCTACAGGGTGTTTGTGCTTGAAAGCTTGCTAAGAAGAATTTTTCTAACTATTTGAGTTAGTCTAATAATAGATATGTGTTTTACCCAAATAACCTTGTCTGCCTATGTCCTTAGATCAACACAGCTACAACTGACACTCCAAAACCTTCCACACTTTCACTTGGCCTGCCCCAAAGTGCCCAGCCATTGCAGATTCTCTCCAAGAGTATTTAAACATTTCCTGAACTACCCATGGAAACCTCCTGTAAGTCAAGAACTCAGCTTTTGGCCAGGGGAAAGCACACCTGGCAACTACATTTCAGAATTCCAGCATCCTAGACACTAGCAGAGTAAGCCAAGCTGTCCACTGAAAAGAAAATTTCTCTATAGTTACAGTATTCCCACTGGATACAGTGGTGCCACAGCAGGCAAATAGTTTATGCCAGATCTGTCCAGAGCAGGCTGAGATCATTTTATGTATTATCATGCAATTGTTCAGAACACAGTCTAACTTTCAATACAGCACAGTATGGCTTACTACAATTTAAATAAAATGCAAAGTAAGTGTCTCATGCGACAAGACCCTTGAGTGCTGTTTCAACCCTAAGATTCAAGGTATACACACACAAGCAGGCTATCATTTGTTCTTAATTTGTGTAATTACCCAGGCTGTTGCTAGGTGAAAAGCAGAATAGAGGAAATAGCTTCGCTTTATAAATCTAAACTAAGCAATCACATGAGCCAGATCATCAGATGTTGTAAACTGGCATTATAACTAGGGCAGTTTATTTCATCTGAAAATCTGACCTTCATGTCTGCAGCATATTGAAAATCAATTGTTATTCAAAAGTGGATTATCAGCTTTTGTACCTTCAGCTTCTTATTTTTGTCCTCCTCTGAAACTATGCAGTCAAATGTTTTCACTCCTTCATAGTTTCAATTAACATAGTCATGTTGCAATTGCCTTTTTCAGTGATAAGAGACCAGTTATAATGCATGCAATCTAAACTTTAATCAGTATCAATTACTGAGTAATTATCTTTTAAAGATTCCTTCTTTAATTTTGTTCCTACAAAAGCAAATTGAATATTTAGCATAAGGTGGCTAACTGCAATTAAGGACTCCATTCCTGGGACCACAGGAGTTGTTTTTTGTTATTTATTTCTGTGGGAGCTGGCTAAAGTCTTTAATGATTTTAAAGGCAGTTATTAGAGTAAGTGTGTCACCATATGCAGACAGAAATACCTACAGAAAATAAGAATTATATAATAAAATAGTACTAATAAAATGTGGGAAATCATCCAAAAATCTACAGGAGTTTGCCCCCCAGTCTGAAGTAGTTTTGCAAAGGTTTTCTATTCAATATGTTTTACATTTTAAATGCAGATGCCTATAAGAGGTAAATGTATTAAGGCTAGATAGCATGGGGCAGCCATGTAAAGGGGATTCCCAAATCACTCATTTCAGTTATAGATGGAGTAAATCTACTCTTGTAATAAAACCTGAAGGAAGGCAACCTTGCCTAATACTAAGTTGTGTGATCTGCCTGTGTTTTTATCCAGTTACTTAAAGATTTACCTAAAGATGTATCAACTTTCCAGATCTGGCCAAATTTAAACAGTATTCAGATAGCTTAAAATGTAAGTCTCTTCATAAGAAATCCCTGTAGGTCCATTACAACAAGCAAATCTTGCAATGTCTCAGAGGTGGCTTAAGATGTAGAAAATTTACATCAGGGTGGGAGTGATGACACCTGAATACCTTCACCAATTAAGTCTTCCTCTAGCAGTTACAAGAAGGCTGTAACAGGCTTTTTAGCTCAGGCAAGTCATAAACCAAAGCAGTCTGAAAGGGTTGTTCTTTATTAGTAAGATCAATTTAGGTGGATTTTAAACTTCACTGGGCTCTTTTTAGCTTTGAGGAATATACAATAAAAATGTTGCAAACTAGAGCTGGTTTGAAATTTCTGACTGATTAGTATTTTCTGTCAGAAAGTGCCAAGCTGATGAAATAGCAACATTGCATTGGATTGTCCTGATTTTACCGAACTCTTCAACCAGAGTTAGGTGAGCCTCCAAGAACTCCCAGGCTTCCTGGGAACCTTATCATGGAGTAAAACTTTGAGAGAGCTTGTTGTCGGGCAATGTGGCAGGAAACCTGAAAGCAGAGCTTCTGAATTTCTAAACAGCTCTGTGAGCTTCATCGGGTTTCTTTTCAGAAATCAAAATGAAATTAATTTCAGGTGTTCTTTCCAGCCACACTTCAGAATGACCTTGCCATGGAAAAGTCTGGATTCTCTTTTGCTTCTTTCTTTAAGTTTCAGATCATGGTACTGCTTGGTAACTCCTGGTTCCAGCAAGTCCTACTGAAGCCATCTTCTGATACTATGGCAGCTAACTGTAGTAGCTTTCGGGGCAGGCCAGCTTAAGGAGGCGGCTAGGACGAGGGATGTCATTGTCATGGGTGACTTCAATTACCTGGACATCTGCTGGGAGGAGCAGTCGGCCAAGTCCGAG
>JAGPOW010000261.1:132579958-132617303 GCA_030014935.1 Caiman crocodilus
CCTTCCAGTCTCGCTGTGTATTCTGTCTTGGGAGGATGGCTCGAGGCCATTTATTAGGCCTTCAAAGAAATGGCTCGGGGTTATTCACAACATTATGACCATTTACTATTGTTTGTCTCTAAATCCAAATGACTGTTTCATTTTGTTTTTAGTGAGAATGTTGAAGAAACATCACTAGCATTGGAAGTACAGAGAGCAGGTAAATGTGTGATTTGCACTTCTTTTAGGCTTTTATTTACTTTCTTTAACGTCTTTATAATCATCTATAATTTCTTTAATTCTTTCATTCCTTTAATCTCAGTGATAATTTGGGTGGTGAAAGACTATCTCAAAATTCCAGTTTTCTAGAGAATAGCTTTGATACTAGTGTGGAGCATTTCACCAGAACAGACTTTTTTCTTGCAAAGAAAGTCATGTTTTAAAGGGAAGCTCTTCACACCTTCCCCATTGTTTTCATTCTGTATAATGAGACACTCCATTAACAGCCTGCAAAATTAATCCAAAACTATACCCAATTTGTGGGTTTTCAAGAACCGGCTCTTTCCACTCAACCGCTGTGTGGGTTGCTGTTAAGACAGCACAATAGGGCCTTTGCTTCCATGCACTAGGCACTGTACAAACATGCTTCAGAGATAGCACCAAAATACATCAAAATATAGACAAATCTCCTCCAGAAAAAAGAGAGCGTGCACTGGTTCTTCCTATGCATTGGGCATGTCTTTGTGCTTCAGCACTTGCACCAGTGATCACCACAATGAGGAATGCAGCATGTGCTCTGCATAAGCTGTCCTGCCCCAGAAATGGAAGTCAGGTGGTGTGTGTGCATCAGTAGGCTCACCCAAGAGCTACAGTTGACTGGATCCAGCCAACACCACACCAGTGGGTGGTTACATTGCATCAGTTTGGAAAGGCAGCATTCACAGAAGCAGGCATGGTGTGCCTCACTTCAGCACTCCCTGCTGGGGTATAGTGCCACTTAGATAGGCCCATTAGAACAAAAGGATGCAGGAAATTACTTCACAGCGATGATAAAACAACAGCTGAAGACATGCATCATAGAAGTAGAAATGAGTCACAGGTGAGCTGACTGTGCATGTGTTTTTGTTTACAGGGATTTATGCTGACATGTGCCAGGCCTGGGATACAAAAGACTCTCTATACATGTCAGGGATAAATATCTTGTAAATCCTTCAGTAACAGAACCCCAGGAAGCTGGCCCACAAAAGGTCTCCTGGCTCCCTGGCTGACCCCTTGTACTTTGCAGGCTCTTCACTATTTCGTTCAGTTCTAATATCTGCTCTGTAATCTCTACACAGAGGAAGTGTGAAGGTATTATGAGGAAGAGTGAAGGCAGGGAAGAGGCTGAGCTGAGGCTGTATGGCAGACTTTTCCACACTTCACTTCTGAATGCAGGACAGGGCCCTCATTCCATCCATGCACTCGGGCTTAACCTGGTCACTCGTGGCACCACCAGGAACTGTGGCTGGGAGGACAGCCCCACCACAACTGCCTGCCCCTCATTCTGTGACTGTGTCATCCTGAGGATCACAGATCAAACAGAGCCCTGCCTGACTTTTTTTTTTCTTTTCCTTTTTTCATGGAATAGTTGGAAATGCTGTCTGAAGATGCTGGAAAGAAAGACCCTCCCATGCAGAAGAAATGAGGGTTGATACAGGTATATATGAGGAAGTGACACTGGCTAAGTTAGGTGATATACCTAAGGTCACGCAGAAAGTCTGTAGCTAAGCCAGGAAGTGATTCTAGGCCTCCTGAATCTGCATTCATTGACCTACCCAGAGACCATCATTGCTGCCCTACCATCTCACACGCAGCACTGCGGGAAAGAGATAGTTAGTTCCTGACTTTCAAGCACGAAATTCTGAAGAGCTTGGCCATGGAAGAGGATACAGTGAAGTTGGTTATCAGCAATGTTCCCTCTAAGATATAGCGATCTGTGAGCTCAGAGTTCATGAGCGCACTGGTTTGGTCCCACCTCTTATAGGGAACCTTGATTGCTACACATTAGAGGGAACATTGCTGGTGAGCATCTCAAACCTACCAGTCCTCCCTCCCTCTGGTTTCCACACACAACCTGAGAACCTTCCCCTTGCCCTGAACCAAGTCTTTTCTGCTCAGTGGCTCCAGTTCTTCCTCTGAGGATGAGATTCCTCTTCTTAATCTTAAAGCTCAGTCTCTCCTTTAAATCCTGAGCCTCAGCCCTGCCCTGCAAGCCCATGCCCTATGAGACCTTCTTGGCCTGCACAGTATTCTCAGCTGTTTGTTAATGGGAAGAACAGCCAAATCCCTTTTGCTTGAGTGTGAAGCTGGCAGGGCTTGGGGCAAAGCTCACTTGAAGGGGTTGGTGAGTGCAGCAGTTCCCCAGAGCCAGCAGATCCCGTGCTGTGCCTGGCTCTGCCCCACTCCTGTCCCCGTCCCTGACCCTACCTTGCCTTGGGGGCTGCTCCAGTCATGGCTGCGCTCTCCCTCTCCACGGGGATGCCAGTGCTGTGAGGAGTGGAGCAGCCCCTGCTCAGCTGAGCAGTAAGTGTGCTGCACTCCAGGAGCAGTGCCCAAAGTTTCTGGGAATGCCACAGCCCTGCTCCTCTCTGGGAAGGTCCTTGGCACCAGGGGCCACTGTCCTCCAGCCACAGTCAGCAGCAGAGCTCCTTGTGGCCCTGGGGAAGACACAGTTCCTCCAGCTGTGCGAACACTCCCCACAGTGCAGTTACTGCACAGAAATATTTTTTATTGTGTGCAACTGTGCATGAAAGTGAAATGGCTGAGTGATTGCAAGACCAGACTGGACATCCAGAGATGTTTCCCTGTACAAAATTAAATCCCCTCCACAGGAGTAGCTTGTTTCTTGAGGAAGGACCTTGGTCTACATGACTTTTGCAGACCCTTGCTTTAGTCTTCTATATTAAGAGACTGCTCTTTTTTTCTCCACAGCAGCTGCTCCCAGTGTTTCAAAAAAAGTCTTCCTTTTAAAAGAAGATACCAAGTGCTCTGTCCAACGTGCACGCTCTTGTCTCAAATTGCCTACTACACTACAGGAAATTTCAGAAAGTCATACCAGAGATTATACCTACTTAATTATACCTATTATACTATTTATAAGAAAAACAGGAAAAATATAAATAGAATTAGGAAAAAATGTGGTGTGGTGGAGGCTGCTAATTGTACTTTGTGATCATTTGCAAGTTCATTCTCATGTAGTTAAAATCAACAAAGAGGGCAGACAGAGAAGGCAGACAGGAGGCTTGCTCCACAGGGAGAAGGGAGGCTCCTTTTTGGATGCATTATTTAGGAGTTAAGGTGCACTTCCAAGCAGTTGGCTGTGCCACTGGAGAGGTGTTGGAGAGAGAGGGCAAGAGCCAGCCCAACCAGCAGGTAGAGCTTCAAAGGGCCAGAGAACTCCTTGAAATAACTTGGAGGTGCCACCTAGCAAGAGCAGGGAGATAAAGCCAGCAGATAATACCATTTGGACATGACAGCATTCTCCACCTGGAATCACAGGGTAATCATAAGGCCCCTGAATCACAGGAGCTAAGACATCATTCTCAGGAAACAGTTTTCTGAATCTTTACCCACTGTGAGTTGGGTTTAACCAAAACTCCCTAAGCAAAAGAACATCATGGCACAGCTGCCTGAGGGGAGCAAAAACCCAGGACTGAGGTTCAGTCTGTCTTGGCCTGTCAGCAGGGAGAGATAAAGGGAATGTCAGTGTCCCTGACTACTGCTCCCCCTTGGGAGTTCAAGGCCACCAAAGGAGTCTTCAGATTCACTTCTATGAAGGCCTGGATCATCTCTGACCCATCTTTAATTTTTACAGCTTTTTCCTCAAGGGCTGGAATTACTCTAGTGCTGGAAAAGTGCCAGGGTCACTGCTGACCACCCCCAAAATTCAAAGAATAAGGTAAAGAGCTCCCAAGTTAGGGCTGGCCCCCAAAAAATGAAGATTTTTTTTAATATAGACTGCCAATACATGCATTCATTGGCATTCTACTTAGAGTGCACTGGAGCAAACATGATTAATTGAGCCTGCAGTATCACTACCACAATGTATGCATTAAGCACCTGCACATTTTAAAATGGCCACAGGGTACTTTAACTAAACCTCATTGAATAAAGTTTAGATAAAGTGTCCTGCAGCCATTTTTAAACATGCAGGGGATTAATACACATGATAGTGAGGCATTTTAAGTAGAATGGCTGCCCAGGAACTGCTCTAATTACTGCCCTCCCCCCTCTGCCTGCCCCTCACTGAGCATGTGTATAGGCAGCCAAGATTTCTTTAAGTGCTTGCTTTTTGAACTCCCCTGCTCCATAGTGGGGACAGCTTCTAGGCTGCTGGTTTCCATATGGGCAGAACATGAAACTCGGATGCCCATTCCCACCAGGAGTTTGCACTGCCTCCCTGAGGACACAGCTTCTCCACAATGGCGTTCTAGTGTAAGCCACGGGCTGTGGGCTGCTGAAGCCTATTGCAGTGAGTCCAGTTTCTACTCTCCACTGTTCCTCCTGCACCTCTAGCTTCAGGATTGTTTCCCATCCTTCCCCAGGTCAGGAAGGAGATCCACTGAATCCCCATACTCATTCTCAGGCCTCTTAACAAGAATTGGCCTGTCCTGACCTAGGGCTCACAGGATGGGAGAAGACAGGGGGATGGTAGTGCACTGGAATTCTCCATCACTTTCCATGTGAGGCATGTTGAGTTACCAGAGCAAGGGCTGCTTCCTGAGCAGCCTAAAATTACCATATGTCTGGGTTTTTCTGGACATGTCCTCTTTTTTGGCCCCCTGTCCTTGTGTCTGGGTAGGTTTTTAAAATGCAAGCAAAGGTCCAGGTTTTTGCTTTCCTGCTGCTTTTCTGAGGCAGAAGAAGCTTGAATGCTTGGGGCTGGGAGCAGCAGGCAAGGTGATTGGCTGCTGGGGGTCATGTACTCTGCACGCAAGCCTGGCAAGAGTGTGTATGCATGTGCATGTGCATGCAGAAGAACTCCGTAGGCAGCAGGGCTGGAGAGACAGGGGTCTCTGGGTTGGTAGTGAAGGGCACTGGCAGTGTTGGGGTGGGAGGGCAAAGGGCTTAGGAGTGAGGAGCAGAGGCAGGGCACAAGCATGTCACTGCCCCCTTGTGCAATCCTATATCCCTCCCCATCCCTCCCACAGGTGTCCTTTCTCCTTGATCCTGGAAATATGGTAACCCTACATTTAGTAAGATAAAAAATACTGCAGTCCCACAGAATCTTCACCACAGCTCTAAAGCAATTCTTAAGCAGGCCATGAACAGAACCAATCTGTAAGTCAAAAAGATTTCAGGAAAAATAGTTGGATAGAAGCTGCAACTTGCTATGGAAATAACTGAAGAATTCTTCAAGTTAAAACAGACATGTGTTGGACAAATCTAAATAGAGTTTACTGCAGCACCATAAATCATTGTTCCAGAGGAAAAAAATATAATCATAAGCTTATAAAAACAAAACAAAAACACAAACACAAACTAAAGATGTGATGGATACCAGTTCCTTCTGTCACAGCTAGAAGGAACATAATAATAAGAGTTGTGTCCAGCCATGAAATGGCAAAATCTGGACAGGACATTCCCAAAGCCTATTCACTAGAATTCAGCTTACTGAAATTCAACCCCGAAGTGTGACTATTTACATCAGCAGTGTCATTTACAAACTATTACGTTATATACTCAAAAACAAGTATAGTATTTGACTAAACACAATGGAATTCAGGAATGCGCCACTATTCACATCTGTACTGTACTCATACTTATTGACAATAGGCAAAAACCAAAAACACAGGGTAACATATTTGCCAGGTCCATGAACTAAAGAAAAATAATAATAAAAACTTCTCGGTCACCCTGATATCTTGGGTTGAACATCAAACTGCTACCATACAGAAATCATGAGAACTCATATAGCTTCATTGAGTCTTTAAGTACATATGCTAGTTCATCCAATACAGGATAAATATTGTCTAAACTGAGGTCTTTGTTAGACCCTGACTCCATGTGGAACCTAACGACTAGGGAGACAACGATCCAGTTGCTCATGGATCCTGTTACTCATTAGCCAGAGCAAGCGGGGAGCAAACGCCGCCTACACAACTTGCTTGCAACAGCTTCGTTTAGAAGGGAGACAGCTTCGGGCGAGCTCCCTCGCAGACACCCAACCTGTGAACACAGGGAGCAGCCCTGAAAATTAGTTCTTTTCCCGTTTTATACACCTCGGGTTTTGCTCATTAACATTCACTCCACCTATGTCCCTCCTCCTGTTCCACCTATTTCTCCTCCCAACTCAAGCTCCACCTCCGTTTCCTGTTTACTTCATTGTAAACATTGTAAACATTCAACGTAAACATTGTAAACGGCATTGCCTATGCATTTCTTTCATTTACATGTCTCTTTGCTAAGAGCGCATGCGTAAGGCTTTGACTTCTACTTCCTTTGGTTACTTGCTGTTTCTTTGCTGACTTCAACACCACCTCCAAGGCCTTGCTTCTGCTTTATCTCCTGACAATAACTGGTGGGCTGCATCTTTTTCTTCTTACACAATGGGCTCTAATACTCCGACTTTGTTTAGAAAACTGCTTGCCTAAGCATTTGCAAGGTTAGTCTTAACACATCATTCCTTATGACCAGCAGCTCTGCTGAGACGCAGAAAAAAGCTTTTGTTCAGCTGCACGCTCAGTGCGTCCCAAAATCCATATTGTTACCCTAACCCTTTATATTGTCTGCACTACAGAAAATAATGTAATCTTGATAGTTCAACTAAATGACTTGGAACTATAATGACTACTTTAAGCTAATGACACAGTATTATTACTACCTGCACAAGATGTTCTTTAGATATGTACCCATTACAATAAGTAGGATTTACAGATCAGCCTGGGGAAAAACAAGGTTCAGCATTTCAGGAAAAGCACCAAAACAATCCAAACAAAATAAAATTCTATATGAGACATCAGGAGTCAACACACTCTAAATTAAACACAGTTGAACCTCATAATAAACACACCAGGGAGCTTCAGACTGCATGAAAACAGAGTGAGAAAGTACTCAGAAGGCCTTCTGCTGAGAAAATAATCACAAAATAGTTATAACATGTCCCTCCACATCCAGAAAACTGAACCCAGAAGAATAACACAAGAATTCTGGAAGTGAAATCTAGGGCCCAATTAAAACAACAGATTGCACTGACTGGGGAAAAAACCCTTAGAGATGCACTAAAACTGCAGTTCTACAAACAATTACTCCACATTTGTAAGAACATCAGCAACAACAGGACAATTCCCATTGCTAATTAAAGATTCAGAGAAAAGCTTTCAGTTTGTGGTGGCATCACAGCTGAAGCAGGCAACATGCTCCACTTCAAAGCGCTGCAAGGCCAGAAACTAAATCCAAATGAAAACATAATCTCCTCACATATATCATTATTCCCCAGGCTCAAAAACAATCGACAGACCTCACTAGTCAAGGAAACACTCCAAATCACAATGCTAAGCATTCCCAAACTGGCACCCTGATGATCACCACAAGTCACTGGGAAGGATACCAGAAGGAGCAAACTGAAATGCTACAGGTCATTACACAAAACTATCAAACCAGCAGAATACCCTACCCCTTACTAAAAATACAAGAACAGTCACCACAGAGAAAATGTGAAAAATCAGAAAGCAGGAAACAAACTCACAGAGCAGCAATTGTGACACAGGAGATTTGGATAGAGATGCTTTGCACTCAAATTCCCCAAACAAAAGGAAATATGTCTCAAATTCATAGGAAACGTAGAAGGTTTCTCATACAAAAGCAACTAGGAAAAGCTGTGCCTGCCCTTGGCAGGAAGAAAACATGATAGTATAATTTGTTATCCATTGTAATAACTAATAGACGTGATTATTTAATTACAAACACTAGCTACAATCCTTCCTAGGTCTATATTGCCATATTGGGGTCTCTCTCCCTCCCTCCCTTTCCTTCATTTATTTATTATTTTAGTTTCAGCAACATTTCTACATCATATCATGACAATAGGATTGTAGTAATTTCAACTGAGCTGGCTGGGATGATCTAGTTTGGGATAGTCCTGTTTTGAGCAGGGGGTTGGACTAGATGACCTCTTGAGGTCCCTTCCAATCCTAGCTTTCTATGATTCTACGAATAAAGGGCCCTATGGGCCATTTTGGGATATAACAGGAGAATAACCAATGGTGACACAGCTTCCTTCCCTTCCCCCCCCCAAAGTGTAAGTACATATTAAAGAGATAGTCATAGCCTGCAGTTCCTTTTCTACACAAGATTGCGATTTCTCACTGCTTTCATTATGTAAAACGAAGCGTCTCATAAAATAAAATAAAAAATCTGAATAAAATGTTTTGCGTTATTCTAAATTGCTTCATTTTTTTTTCATTTCACTTTTAATATATATATATTTTATATTACTGAATCTCCCCAGTTATTTCCACATGTGGCAGCAGCCTGCACACCAGCCAACAGTTTTTCTGAAGGTCTCCTCCAGTAAGCCTTGCGTGATACTGTGCCCTTGGTTTTCTAAGAAATCAAACCAATAAACTTAAAATTATCTTACACACATTATTTTTATATGATCAATGCTAAAGTTTAACCTTTATTTTTTATAATAGATGTAATGTTTAAAACAGAAGAGTCATTTAAAAAGGGGGGGGAATAAAATAATCTGGTTCCATTACATTCAATAATGTCCCATAGTAAAAATGCATGGAAATTTCCATTTTCTATTCCTAAAATGCTTTGCTCTGATTCCTTCCACCCTTCTTTCCCTAGCAATATTACTGGGAAGACAACAACAACAACAGAACGACAAGCTTTTGAGGTGATAGTCCAAATTTATACTGATAGTTTCTGAGCAAGTGTGGCTCAATTCCACTTCCACAGAATTTCTAATAAAAATATTTGTTCTCTAACCTTCTAGAATTTTTTCTATGGTACTCTCTAGTCAATTAGCATAACCCACCGATCTAGACTATTCATATCTAAATCAAGGAGTCCTGAATTTTGTGGAACTGGAGAATCCAGAAGTCCATTTAGAAAGCTATAAAAATAATTTTATCAACCACTGTAATGCTGTTGTCTCTTTTCTAGCATCAAAATATGACGAATCACAATACAGATGAATGCTTAAAAAGGGAAGTGAAGAATTTCTCTTATTCAATTTTTACTATAAAGAAAAAATAGATGCTCGTGGAATTTCTCATTATGCCAACACAGAAAGGATACAACCATACATCTATGAAAGAAAGAATACTAATTGTTCTAGAAAAAAGATCACACAGAAGTGATTTGAGAAAAGTTTAAATATACATTGTGAGGTGTACCTTTTTTCTCTCAAATAAATTTTGTAAGTATATAATCATTATAATCATCTGATATCTAAATAAAAAACATGACCGCCATATTTTTTCATATAAAACACACACCTTTTTCCCATAAATAACCTCCCCTCTCTCCCTCCTCCCAAAACGGGATGCAGGGGTGCTGGTTGTAGCCATGTTGATCTCTAAGGGCATAGGCAGACAAAGTTCTTTGGGTAAATATGATATATTTTATTAGACCAATTTAAATAGTTGGAAAAATTCTTCTTTGCAAGCTTTTGGGTACAAACACCCTTCTGTATTAAGCAGGTAAGCTATTCTGACTAGGATTGGAATCACTGTGGTTTGACTCCTGCACTACAGGGCAGCAGCTGTAGTATTACTGCTGAGGTAACTGAGGGATTCAATTGAGGTAATGGCCCATTATTCTTTGCTCCCGGGATATTAATAAACATCTTTTCCTTTTAATGATCTTAAGGTCCCACTAATCATGCTGACCTTTCTCTGGACAATTTTGCCTTTTTCTAGCTGCTCCTGCTACCTTTCACAGCCTCTTCAGCTCAGACTCTTTAACACAGCTCTTGAACTCTTTTCAAAATCAGACGTCCATCCATGGAGGCGAGTCTTCAACAGCAACCAGGGATTTGCCTTTCGTTATGCAGAAAAAGGACAGCGAGTCAGCTGAAAACAAAATCGTGTCCTTGCTCTATGCAGACCTAACTGTAGAAATATTTTTCACATTTCTGCCTTTCAAAAACAAGTTTCATATTATATTTTGTGACACATTGTCTGCAGGTAAATGTGATACGTTGTGATCGGTTTATGTTAGAGAAAATGAAACATCCAAACTGTGGGGGCCGAGAAACGCTGGCGGAATGGGGTCACTGATGGAGTGGAATTGAGGCGCTAGACACGCAGGTTGTTGGAAGCCAAAAAAAAAACTTTACTTACGGTCCGTAGGCTGTAGGCAGGTTCCTTGAAGTTACAAACTTAAACAGGAACTCAGGCACACAGAAGCTCGCACTCACGCAGGGCATGGGGCGTTGGATGAATCTGGCGGGGAGTCATTGTCAGTGGATCAGGCCTCCTCCGTGGCTTGGAAACGCATGGAGGATCTCTCCTCATGCATGTCAGAGCTCTCCTCCAGTTTGGGTGGGCATTGCCCAAGCCTTTTATTCGGTCAGCAGGCCAATTGCTGACCGACATGTATGCATAATTTAACGTGAGCCAATTGCAAGCATGCACGCGCTGGTGCAGCTGCAAGGTTTTGGCACCAAAACTTTTCCCGCGCTACAAGGGAAAATCCCTGCTTCTGTGCTCGCAATGTGCTCAACACAGCTGTGCCGAGGCATCTCTTAACTGTTTTGCACAGACACAAACATTTCTTTTTCCTACTTTTTAGGGAAAAGAAATAAAATGCATCAAACTTAATTGCTTCAAGTTAAAATAAATGGAAATTGACAGAATTCTGTGAGAAAACATAGGAAAGACAAAAAAAAAAGAAAACTAGGAAAAAAAAGCCCCAGACTTGCCTTAATTGGTAGTCATGATTCACAGTAGACATTAAGGGCACATCTTGACAAGTACACATATGCGGTTTGCAGTGCCTCAAACCCATTCGAGATACTGCAACCTGCACAAGGTGCATGGGCACCCATTTGTCGCACTGCTAATTTGCATAGGGCCACTATACGTCCAGATTTTCCCGGACACCTCTTTTTTTTTGGACCCTACAATCTCTGTCCAGGCAGTTTTTTAAAATATCAACAAAACTCCAGGATATTGCTCTTCCTCAGCTCAGCACTGATGTTTTTCCTGGCAGTTCCCAGCTTGCCTCAGCAAGAAGCTGCTTGGGGCTGGGGGTAGCAGGGCAGGGTGATTGGAGGCAGAGGCATTATGTGCATCTGTGCATGGCCCCAGCAGCTGCAGGAAGGAAAGTCTGTGGGGGGTGGCGGTTGAAAGGCCAAGGATGGAGATTGTGTGTGCATGTGTGTGTGCGTGTATGTGTCTGCATGGGCACATGTGTGCATTTGTTTGTGTGTGCATACATGTGTGCAAGGGGGGCGGGTGCCTGCCACATCTGGCAAAAGCTGTCCAGGTGCTGGGGCTGCAGCAGGGCAGGGGAGGTGGAAGGCACGTGCCTGCCTCTCCATTGGGGTGAGGTTAAGGGGGGCAGGAGGATCACCCTTCAGGGACAGCAGGATGCTGCATGTCTGGCCCAGCAGCACTGGTCCCAGTGTCCTTGCTTGCAGGGCTAGGGGGTAGGGGGCTGCAGGTTGGGAGTGACATGCACTGGCAGGCCTGCGGGGCTTGTGGCTTGGGAGTGAGGAGCACCAAGAGGGGTAGGGGACTGTGGGTCAGAAGTATGGGGCAGAAGTATGAGGTGGGGTCAAGGGGCTCCGGGATGGGAGTGAGGGGCACCAGCATGGTCTGGGGGGTGGGCTACTGTGGGTCTGGAGTGAGAGGCAGCAGCAGGGCTGGGGAGGCTGTGGCTTGGGAGTGAGGGGCAGAGGCAGGGAACAGACGTATCATTGCCCGCCCCTCACAATCATATTCCTGCCCGCTACAGGTGTCCTCTTTTTTGAAACTGGAAATATGTTTCTTCTTACACCAGGAGATTCCAGTGTCAAAAATCCCTACCGCTAAAAGAAGGACATGACGTTTGCAGCATCTGCGTGCACCACCAGAAATGGAACCTGGCCAGCCAGAGCCACACTCTGGCTGCCAGCCAGGCTCCAAGCAGTCGGCACAACATAACTGCTGCCCTGGGAGGCCCCCAGGACCCCATGTGAGGCTGGTGGGGTAGCATAGGCACTGGCCCCAGCCTTCCTTACCCTATCTGGAGCAATTTGTAATGTATTAGAGTGCATGTGCAGGGGCATCCCCTGGCACAATTAGCAGTGGCATAAACATGTTTTGCCAGGGACAAGTACTAGCAGTATACCTTGTGCTGCTGTTCCTTGTCCCTGGGGAATGCCTATGCCCTGTGTGCTCTGTCACATGGCATGTTACCCCAGGTGGGGTAGGGGAGGCTGGGGCCAGAAACTGTACTGGTCCCAGCAACCTGACCTGGGGTTCTGGGGGCCTCTAGGAGCTGCAGCCATGGTGCTCCAGGAATAGCAGGAAGCCTAGCTGGCAGACAAAGCATAGCTCCAGCCATCCAGGCTTCAGTTTTGGGCAGTATGCACTGCCACCATGTGTGCCGCCCTGGGTTTTTTTAGCATTTTTGTTGTTGACCCTGGGATATCCCAGCGTTAAACCCCCTCCCCCACTCTCTCCTGTTGCCTGCACTGCAAAGTAGCAGTGCCGGGAATGTCTGCATGTACAGTGTGTGGCACCACATGTGGGTCTGTGGTACTATGTATCACCCATCCATGCTCATCTGGTTGTGCCTTAAGAGTCCACTAGATTTTTGACACTTTCAGCTACTAAGAAAAAGTTCTTTACCTCCTATTTGTGCTTTACCCCTTAATTGTGCCCCTTAGACAAATTAATTTGATGAGGAGAGTGCTTTGACTGAACACACTGGCATAAAATGATTGAGGAGATAGAATATATTTAGATGCGACTGTGTATATGGTTTTGATGAAATACCTTGTGGCAGCAATTCTGCGTTGTTAACAGCAGACACAGTCAGAGTGGAAACTGCAATCTTTATTGTGTTATCATGCAATCAATACTGAAATGCAGTAATGAGACTCTCCAGCCATGGTACCCATTTTGTCTATTTTTATAAAGCTACTTCTGACCAGTATGAAAACATTACTACTTCTGATGAATAAAATGAGTGTTATCAAAATAAAAAGGATAAGGTATATTGATGAAAAGAAACACAAGGAAGCCTTTAGGAAAATACCTCTTGGTAGTTAATTGAAAATTATACAATTTAAGGAAGAAAGTTATAGGCTTATATTTCTAAGTAACTAATATTCTAAAGTATAGAATTATTGGCCTATACGATGACAAGTACCTAAATTGTTCTATACAACTCTGAAATAAAATAAAATTGTACAACAATGATATAACCATTAAAAACAATCCTTTGAGGGATAAAACTCCCAACTTTCTCCATGTTGTTCTCTTGGTTCCATTCTGGTCATTACTTTACAAGTAGATACAAGCATTTGGTAACCATGGTTCTTTTCAGTGTATTTGGATAAATAAATAAAAGAATAAATATGTTGCATTAATTCATTAAAAATAAAAAGCTGTAACAATTTGTTTCTTTTTACAGAGAGTTACTGATAGTAAGGTAAAAAAGGTGTCACCCAGTAGGCAGTTCTTTGCCATAATTAGCAGCAGTGTGTTTCCAGATTAGCAACATGACTTTTCTGACAAATACTGCTTGTAGCCACCATATTGGGATCCAAGATGGCTGCTGGGAATTCCCATTTTCATCAATATTTCAATCCCCTCTAGGGTTAGAAAATTAATTCCAGTGATGAAACTAACACTGTACTTCAGCTCAAGGCAATCAGAAAATGTAATAGTTTAATCCAATGGCCAATTTTAAGACAATAATTTTTATTTCAAAATGTGGATCTTTTGATTATGTGCATTCCCATAGCTGACCTTACTTTTGTTAAGGTTTTCACTTTTGATTTGGATATGTTTGCATAGAAGCTTTACATGCGCTACTTGCCTGATTGGCAGGGTAACTTTTCTGACCACCTAGGTAGACTACCTCTACCTGAGTAGACCACCTATTACTATTTGTGGCAATGAGTTGCCTGTGCCAACAAAATCTAGAGACCTTATTGATCAATGTATACCCTTCTATGAAATTATTAGTGATGGGAACTGTTAATATCCATGATTTCCATACTGAATTTAACTAAATATTGCCAGAAATTTTACATTGCATAGTCATTTTAAAAATAAGTATTAAAATTAAGTTTAATAGTTAAACATGTAATCAGAGAATGCTGTGGGACTTTTAAACATGCTTGGGATTTATGAGAAATATTTTTCCAAGGCAAACACTAAAGTTACTTCTGTTTAGTTCTTTAAGTGACATGCTACAGTGATAACCAGAAAACGTGTATTCTATTATACTCTAACAGTTAAAGGAGATCTTCACAATACAGGAAAATCTCAAATCAAGCAGCTTCTCTCTCTTTGTAGTACTATTTTATTTTTGAATTAACACATACATGCACACAACATATACATACATTTCCCCACACTTCAGTTAAGGTCAGTAAAAGCTATGAAGTTCTGCAAGTATTCATCACCTGTTAAAAATCATTCTTTTTAATACCAAAAATTGAGATCCTGATTATTATATTATAAAAGGGAAACCATTGAAATTTTACTATAAGATCAATATGATTGCATGTCCCTACCTTTTATAACTACAAAAAATATACTCCAAAATTCCAGGTCAATTAGCTTTGATACACAATTTTAGTGACAGAACATCACAATACCATTATGTGGCAGTTTCATGTCCTCTGTGCATGCCTTCTCTTCTAATATTTCACCTAAATTCAGAAGATTGAGCTTATCAGATATAATTTTTGTTGTACTTTAAAACTTCCCCAAAATGTATAAGAATAATATGTGATATTTTGAAAAGTTTTACATTTTTAAAAATATATATCTTGTAAAATTAACTACTGAAAAAGCCATTGATATATTGCATTTTCAATAACTTCTGAGCTGCCAATGATACTATAAGGCAGATTGTAGCACATAGATATTATACTAGTTTCATTTGTGATTTTACATTAGTTTAAAATACATCATAAAGCACTGTGCAATTAAACAGTCACCTATTTTAAATTAAACCTTAAACTATAGTCTATCAGAAGGTTTATTTAGTATATATAAGATAAGATACTTGTAAGAGATATCTTCACAATAGAATAACATCTCAAATCAAGCTGCTTCTAGTTCTTCTGCAAACTGTTTTGCTTTATAATGATCTATCTATTTTTAGATAGATCGCTATGGATATGGATAGATATATATTTACCTATAGTCTCTAGGCACTAACAATTAAAACTGCAATCTAAAAATCAATTCCAAGAATAAAAATAGCCATTTCTTCTCCAACAACAAAACACAACAAGTAGAAAATACTTCCCAAAATATGCCTTGCTAGTCCTCTAGAAGCCATTTAGTTTGAAGGGTGTGAACAAAGCAACTAAGACCTGTAAAAACATCCAGGGTCTTGGAGCAAACGGCTCTTGTTACACCATGAGCTGCTCAAATGTTGATTGGTGTTAGTGCTAGCTTGAGTTTGGAGCTACCCAACATTCAGGCCAGGAGGGAGCTGGAGGATCAAAAGATAAGAATCCCACCCCTTCCATGTATGGGCTTCTCCCCTGCCCGCTGTCCTCCCCACCCTAGAGGAGCAGGCAGGGGAACGTTTGCCCTATACTTGCTGCCACCAGGTTGTTGCTCTTCTCTGAGCAGAACCCAGCCCAGAAAGCAGCATGCAGCCTGGCAGGAAAGTTAACCCCTTCCTTGCCTGCTCTTCTGGGATAGACAGCATAGACAGTCACGAGTAAGTAGGCTGGGGGAAGAGAGTCAGTGAATGGGAATCTGGTATGCTAGGAGGGCATGGGGGCAGTGGGTCCTATCTGGGCCAGTGGGAGAGGGGAGGCAAATGCTTAAAACTAGCTTTGTGTGTTAATGTGTGGACAATCCAGGAGTTAAAATATCCATGGGTCATCTTCAAATGAAAGTGAAACAAGGCCTTTAGATTAACCATTGCACCTGACGCACTAGTGTAACTAATGGTAGATGGTGGGGGGGGACACCAGACTCAGCACTATCTTAGAGTGTCATAGTGGCACCTGCCACCATGTCCAGTCTGGTCACCACCACTGTTATTGGCACTGCCAAGTGCACAAAGATTCCTAGTTATATGTCTGCTGAAAAATTAGGCATGTCCACCCCCTTACTGGGACCAGAACTCTGCCCTGTCACTGGGCTCCTGGGCCTTATGCCCCATTAGGCCTCCAGTCCTGCTAGGTGGACCTTGGCCCTGTCTCAGGCCTCACTCATTGGGCCTGGACCCCATCTCAGGCCCCACTCAGTGAACCTGGGCCCTGTGATTTTCTGTTGGGGTGTGGTCCCTAGCCTTTCCCCTCAATGGTGTACCCACAAGGCAGTGAGGGCTCAGGCTTCCTACCTGGAACAAGGTATTTGGGTCATAAATTCAGTGCCAACAAAGGGCAATCAGTACGGATGCGCAAAATGGCACCATTCCATTTCACCTTGAGTTTTGACAGTTCGACAGAACAGTGTTTCATCTCAAATTTCATTTCAAGTCAAAACAACTGTTCCATACCATTCCATTGAAACAGAAAGGCTGTTTCAAGGCTGTTTCAAGTTTCACCAGGGGTGGGGAGTCAGACCATCTAGACTGACTTCCCAACCCCTGTGCTAGATCACACAAGAGACAGGAGGCAGCCCAGGTGGGCTTCTTTCCTGACCCCCATGTTAACTGGACTGACTTTCCATCCCCAGCCTATTGTCAAAATGTTTCAACTTTCAACATTTTTTGACCAGCCTTGTTTTGTTTCATGGCTATTTTGAGGACTTTCATTTTGTTTTGATTGTTCTGTTTCAACCTCAAAATTGGTCAAAACTGTTGAAATGAAATGGTCGGCAAAATTTTGCACAGCTCTAGCAAATCATGTCAGGCCTCTCCTCTCTCTCCACTGGTGGCAAAGGAACAGATTTTAAACCTATGGGCCCTTTTCCTTTTTGGTTACCTGACCCTGCCCAGTCCAGCCAGCACAGGAGGTCCTCATTACCAATCTGCAGTCTCCAGGATATGTGGTCCTGCAGCTTGCCCCCTACTACATCTCTTCAACCCTGCTTGCTCTAAAGGTCCACATCTGAAAGGTGAATGGGCCAACCAGAAGTAACACTCTCCTATACTTGGTCTTGACCAAAGGAGATGATCTGGTGACTGACTTGAACATAGAGGGTAATCTAAGTGACAGTGACCATGACACCATTACATTCATGGTCCATTGCAAACTAGATTGCAGGATTGAAGTCTTGGACTTCATCAATGCAAATTTCAACAAGCTCAAGACAATAGTATGGGACATAGTGTGGGATCACAGTCAAAAGGCAAAAGGAGTGCATGAAGAATGGTTGTTCCTTTAGGATATAATCCTTGAAACATAAAAGAAATCCATTCCCATTCAGGGGAAAGGCAGCAGAAGGGCTGGAAAGCCCTCTTGGCTAAACAGAGGAATCATGGTCCACTTGAAAAATAAGAAAGAGGTGTACAAACAATGGAAGCTTGGGACAGTCTCCAAGGAGGAATATACAACAACATTCTGCACTTGTAGGGAACAGATTACAAAGGCTAAGGTGGTGACTAAAGCCAAATTAGCAACAGAAATTATGGACAATAAGAAGTCCTTCTTTAGGTATGTAGGAAACAGAAGGAAAACAAATGGGAGACTGGTGCCATTGCTCAAAAAGTCAGGACAGCTGGTAACTGACACACAGGAGAAAATTGAACTCCTGAATGACTACTTTGCTTCGGGTACCAAGGGGAAAATCATGCTAGATAAGGTACAGAATGGGCATTTTGGGAATGACTGTCTCCCTATTATTGACATCAAACTGGTGCACGATCAATTAAAAAATAGGGCTATCTATAAATCAGCAGAACCAGATGAATTTCATCCAAGAGTGCTGAAGGAGCTGGCAAAAGTCATTGTGGAACCTCTGGCAAAGCTCTTCCAAAACTCATGGCACTCTGGGGAGGTCCTTGTGCTCATCTTCAAGAAGGGGAGGAGAAAGGACCCAGGCAACTACAGGCTAATTAGCTTAACATCCCAAGAAAAATTCTGGAAAAATTGATGAGTCTATGTGTAATAGGCTTGCAGAAAGTAGGATTCTGAATGACAGCCAGCATGGCTTCATTGTGGGCAAGGCTTGTCTTACCAATTTCATCTCCTTCTATGACCAGGTGACTTACCACCTGGATAAAAGAGAGGTCAACATTGTGTACCTTGACTTTCAAAAGGCCTTTGATCTGCTATTCCATGATGTTCTCAGGGGAAAATTGGAGGACTATGGGCTTAACTGCTCGACAGTTAGGTGAATAAGAAGTTGGCTGTGGGGTAGGACCCAGAAGTTCTAATAAACAGATCTGTGTTGTTCTGATGCAAAGTGGCTAGTGATGTCCCTCAGGCTCCAGTTCTTTTTAGTATCTTTATCAATTATTTAGATGTGGGGGCGAATAGCTCATGGACAACACCAAGTTATGGGTCATGCTTCAAGACAGACTACAGATACAGACAGGTTAGCAAGCTGGGTGGACTAAAATCTGATGAAGTTCAACATCGAGAAAGTGCTCCACCTTGGGATGAACAATCCCCATCATACTCACAGGCTCAGTAGCATCAAACTGACTATCACCATGACTGAAGAGGAAATGGGAGTAATAATAGATCATAGTATGAATATGAACAATTAGTGTAACGTGGTAGCCAACAGGGCAAATAATACTTTGGCATGCATCAATCGATGCATCTCAAGTAAAACCAAGGAAGTTATTTTTTCACTTTATTCAGCACTGGTGAGACTGCGCTGGAGTACTGAATCCAGTTCTGGGCACCACGCTTCATCAAAAATGTGGAAAAGCTTGAGAGAGTCCAGAGAAGAGCTACCTATATGATCAGAGACTTGCAAGACAAGCCATACAAGGAAAGGCTGAAGGACCTGGGACTCTTCAGCCTAAAAAAGATAAGTCTGAGAGGGGACTTGGTAGCTGATTACTGCTACGTTAAGGGAATATATCAAGGGCTCAGTGAACAACTGTTTATAAAGGCATCCTTGGGGAAAACCAGGAGTAATGGTCACAAACTCCTGGAAGACCATTTCAGGCTTAACACACAGTTAGAGTGTCCAGAGTATGGTGCAATCATCTACCTGGGAGATCTTCAAGAGGAGACTGGACAGTCACCTTGCTGGGGTCACATGACTCCAGTTGTCTTTCCTACCTAGTGCAAGGAGGCTGGACTTGATGATCGTGCAATGTCCCTTTCAGCCCTTACAATCTATGAATCCATCAATCTTAAAGGTTCTTTCGCGTGGTCTCTCCCCAATAACCGGAGAGAAAGCCATGGAACACTGCCACTGCACTAAATAATGCCTTAATTAATTCTGTTATGGAGATCAACACAAGACTTCTTTCAAGAATTCATTATTGAGAATCCCATAGTTTATACATCAAGCTGGATTCATACTGGATATTATAGCAGATAAAAGATTCCTACTTATAAAACAATTAGAAAATAACTAATATGCTTATAATTTTATTTTCTTCTGTCCATAATGTTTGTTTTCCATTTATCCTCTAGTTAGATTTATTTTAGTTTATCTTCCCCTTCAGATGCACTTTCCTTCAAAGCAGCAAAATGACAACTTACAAAACATGGTTTTCAGAGAAATGATGCTTATGGTTTACTTTCAGGGTGCATTACACAAACAAAGATTTGATGACATAATATATAATATAAATTATTATATATATATAATTCTAGTAAAGTATAAGATAGAAAAAGGAAACAATCCATTGTCTAGACTAATACCAGTGAGAAAAAAAATGATATTCCATCATGATATAATTTAGTATGCCTCTTGTAGACCGTGTTTGTTCATATGCAAAGAAAACAAGCATATACAAACTTGCTCAATTATTTTTTCTCTTTACATTTTCCTAGCACCACAGAAACCAGAAACTGCATCCAACTACAGCATACAGCTCTTTGTTATGCTCAGTATCCACACACCTCCACTTTCTAATGAAGATTGTTACTTTTTGAACTTTCTAACCACCTCCCACACATTTACTTAATAATAATAGCGGTAACCCTACACAAAGACTGATTGAAATCAAAGTTAGTCTGAACTGATTTTAAGGTGACTAGTACTTTGAATGAAACTTGGTTTTGTTGATCTAGAGATACAAAATTAGAACAGTTCAACAGTGTAATAGACAAGCTCAATGAATGCCTTTTGTTAGTTGTATACAATGTTAGTCTAGGTATTTTGGGGGAAGGGGAAGAAAAAAATCGAATCCATTACTAACATTATAATTAAGCTCCCCTGAAATAGTTTCATTCTTCATATTTTTGTATTTAACCCTGATTAAATAATGTTTTCACTACTCCCCTCTTCAGTCAAAGTCTTCACACGCTATGGTACACTGCTAATCTTGTTGTTTTCAAGTATCTGTTATTAGAATTGTAAGCAGTATCTTATTGCCTAGCAGAGTAGTTCATTGTGTGTACATCAGTGTCATAGGAACATACATGATAAAAAGAAAAAACAAAACTTTTGGGTGCCTTTTAACCTTTTAAATAATTTGATGAAAGCCTTTCAGTAACTGTCAGAAGAGGAGAGCAGCGGAGGAAATGTCATGGTGGTCATCTGTTACAAGCCACAAAACCAGGAGAAGGAGGAAGTAGATGAGGCCTGCCTTAATCAACAGACAGAAGCACCCAAATTGTAGGACTTGGTTTTCGTTGGGGACTTTAATTATCAGAACAGTGGCTGAGTAGAAACAGTGCACAAGCAGCCTGGTAAGTTACTGAAGTGTGATGGGGATAACTTCTTGGTATGGGTGATAGAAAGGAATGAATGTATTGAGAATGTGAAGTTAGAAGGTAACTTGGGTGACAGTAACCACGAAATGATGGCATTCAAAATTCTATGGGAAGGCAGGAAGCCAAGTAGCAGAATAAGGACACTGGATATCAGATGAGCAGATGATAAGAAACTCAAGATAGACAGGATTCATGGTTGTGGGGGTGGGGCAAGTCTGAGGGGAAAAGGAGTCTGAGGGAGCTGGCTGTAGTTTAAAGGAGACCCTTTTAAAGTGAAGGAGAAAGCTGTCCTGATACAATACAAACATGGGAAGCACAACAGGAGACCAGCCTTGCTAGACAGCCATCTCTTCAATGAGCTGAAACTCAAAACTAAATCCAACAAAAAATTAAGCTTGGTCATAGTATTACAAAAGAGCATAAGAAATCCCACAGGCATCTAGGGAGAAAATTAGGCATCCCAGGTGGCAATTGAAGATACAGCTGGCAGGGAATATAAAAGGCAATAACAAAGGGATTCTATACATATGTCAAAAGTAAAGGAAAGACCACAAACATTATATGTCCCTTATAGAATGCAGAAGACAGTCTAGTTACAGGTGATGCAGAGAAGGCTGAAGTATTTACTTTCTTTTACATTTTGTCTTCACAAATAAGCATAGCTACTAGATGACAAATTTAGTTGGCAGCAGTTAGGGAAGGAGACATCTTAAAGTAGTAGAAGAACAGGTAAAAGTTTACTTAGAGGAGCTAGATGCTTTTAAATCATCAGGGCCAGATGTAAGCCACCCTGGGGTACTGAAGGAATTGGCTAGGTGATTTCAGAGCCACTAGCTGTCAACTTTGAGAGCTCATGGAAGTTGGGTGAGGTCTTGAATGACTGGAAAAAAGTCAAATATAGTGCCCATTTTTAAGGAAGGGAAGGAGGATGCCGGATATGTGGGTCAATCATGGAACATGTCCTCAAGAAATCTACTGTGAAGCAACTGGAGGAGAACAAGGCAATCAGAAACAACCAACGTAGATTCACCAAGAGCAAGGCATGCTTGACTGATCATATTTCCTTCTGTGATAAGGGGAAAGGTTTTGTGAATGCAGGGGAGAGCAGTGGATATAGTTTATCTCGACTTTAGCAAGGATTTTGACATGATCTCTCATTAACACAGTATCTTCTCACTAACAAATTAGTGAAATATAGACTAGATGAAAGTACTGGATACTAGGTCTGTGCAAACCACCAAGTATTTACTTTGGATTCAGTTTTGACCAATTCATAGGGACAGTGATTCGATTTGGTGATTCGAATCACTGTTCTGATTTGATTCAGCTGATTCAGATCTGGAGATTCAGTGCCAATTCAGAGATTGGGCTATAGACTATACAGGCACCAGTCCTCAATGATGCTGAACAAAGCTGCCTCCAAATGGTGTGTCTATTGCTATGGGCAGAGGCAGAAGGGAAGGGGCATGGGAGGAGGCAGACCAACATCCTCACAGTGAAGGAGGGATTAGCTCTGGGGCTGGGACAAGCTGCCCAACTGGGGTGGAGGGGCACAGGACTCAGGGAGGGGGATACCCGCCACTGCATGCTGCCATGTTCCACTAGTCCAGAAGCTGCTTTTCTGGTGGCTTCTGCCAGTCCAGGAGGGCATGGGAGTGGGTGTGTATCCCCAGATCTGCGTGGGGCAGGCTGGGCTGGGCTGGGCTATGCTCTGGATTGGCAGTGAAAGACACTGGAGGTAGGGGCTATGTTCTCCTGCCACTTGCCCAGCCAGGGTGGGAGGCATGAGGTGGTACCGCTCGGCTGGAAGGGCTCAGTCTGTTCAAAAGATGCCCATGTTACATACCTTATCAGAATGCCACAAGACAGAGATAAGCTCTATCCCAGTTAACATTTTGTCTGTCCAAGGAATGACTTAGCAGGTGCCTTCTCTAAAAAGAACTGTAAGTCAAAGGGATCATTTAGTCCAATGCATATGTAGATTAAATAGATTTTTAACTCTAGTATGTTGGTTGACTACTGTAAGTGAGTAAGGACAATATATAGAAGAAAATAATATACAACATAGCTCTTAAGTCTTTTGTGTGTGAAATGCATTTAAAGTACAGTTTGCCTAGACTGAGATAATACCGCAAAATAAGAACAAACAATAAAAAAGAGAAAAATAGCAATAACCATTATACGCCTCCAAGGCAGTATGAGGAAGCTGATCAGTGGTACAAGATTAACTTATAAGAGAGAAGATAGATCATCCATCATGGTGAGTTTCATTTCTCATGACATCCAAGAGAAAAATGCACCGTGTGGAAATATGAAGACATCGAACATATTTATTCCTTTCATTGCTCAGGAAAGTAGGCAAAGTGAACAAATAATATGGACTTTCCTCTTATAACAAAAACAACACCTGATTTATTAAATCCATCCCATATAATATATGGAAATTGATTAACCTTTTTTTACCTTCAGTCTAATTAGACCTACACTATCTAAAATTTGAAATGGGTATAAAAAATGGCTGCTATGGAGTAGCCTTTCACCTATCCCAGACAGAGGCATCAACAGTCTGTAAAACCAACCATTCAGCCCTTACTAAGTCAAGTTTTCCATGTAGGTTAAGTTCCACATCTGTAATAAACTCCCAATATTTCAAAGTCATTCACAAAATGCACATTTTGCTTTATAATTGAATCATAGAAAATTAGAGTTGGAATGGATCTCAGGAGTAATCTAGTCTAACTCCCTGCTCAAAGCAAGACCATCCCCCACTATATTATCCCACCCAGGACTTTGTCCAGCTGAGCTTTAAAAACTTGCAAGAAGGGACATTGCACTAGCTCTCTGGGTAACCTGCTCTAGTGTTTTACTACCCTCCTAGTGAAAAAGGTTTTTTTTCCTAATATCTAACCTAAACTTCCCTTGCTGCATGTGACAGGGGGCCACCTTGTGGCCGGTCAAATCATTGGCCTGTTTACCTGCTTAGGGCAGTCCTCCTACTTGCCTCACCTTTGATGTATTTAATTAGTTGTTTATAAGGCAAGAGGCTGACCATTTACTGCCTGATGCCAAGGATGTAATACACAGTCTAAACCTGTCCTTATACCATGCCCCACGCCTCTCAGATGGCATCACTAGACTGATGGCTCCAGCCCCATGATGACCTCCTTCTATGCCTGCCTAGCATTCAGACCACAAGTGGATCCCTTCTTCTTAGGCCATCTACTCCACCCTCATTCTGGGCTGCCAAGCTCCTTAAACCCTTCACCTTCCCAGCAGTGGCCTCCTCCAGGACCATTGCCAACACCAGCCTTGGCCTCACCTTTAGGCCATTTAGAACACCAGGCCCCTGGGTCTGGCCATCCCTCATGGTGGGCATTGTGGCCCCTTGACTGTTCTGGTCCTGACCCCAGCATTGACCAGTCAAGGGTTTCTCTGGTTATGCTATTGAGCCACTCACCTTCTCTCTCATATATGGGTCTATCTTCTTGGGCCCCTCCAAACCCAGCTCACTCAATCTCTAAGGCCCACCCATGTGCACCCTACTGTATGCAGCCTTGTCACATGGTTTCACTGGACCCACTACTCCATCAAGTCACTGGGGCTCTCAGCCTTATGCCCCTTGGGTATCAGGCCTGATGACAAGCCTAAAGCCCTCTCCTACCCCCTCTATGGAGAGCACCAGGTCATGGGGGCTGAGGCTATATGGCATCCCATACTTGCCTTTCTCTAGGGAGGCACTGGTGTGGTATGCCCTAGGGACCACCCTGCCACAGGCATCCCCATCCACAATCATTAATCCTAGCAGGGTGTAGTTTTAGGTCATTCCCCAGGACCAGGAACCCCCTCCATCCCCATATACCTACCCCTAATGTCCAGGTGTTCTATGAGCAGCAGCTCAGGCTATGTTATCTCTCTGGTTCCCTGCAGCAACTGCCAGTTCAGCTCTGAAGGCCTGGGTTTATACTGAGGCTTCTCAGCCCCATCTTCCATTCCAGGAGCCTTCCCATGGTCATGTGACCACCTTGTTGGGCCACATCACACCTGCCAGCTACTCTGCAGCCTGCTCAAACCTCTCAAAGTAGCAGGCACCAAAGGTGCCCTGCCATACTGTGACTTGAGACCATTGCTACTTGTTCTGTTAACTGCCACCATTGAGAACAATCTAGCTCCATCTTCTTTGGAATCACCCTTCAGGTAGTTGAAGGTTGCTAATAAATCCCCTTCTGTCTTCTCTTCTTTAGACTAAATAAGCCCAGTTCCCTCAGCCTCTCCTCAAAAGACGTGCCCCAGCTCCATAAGCATTTTTGCCCTCCGCTGGATTCTTTCCAATTTGTCCACATCCTTTCTGTATTGGGGGGAGGGGAACTGCACACACAGTATTCCAGATGTGGCCTCACCAGTGCTGAGTAGAGAGGAAGAATCACTTCTCTCTATCTGATACTAGTGCTCCTACTAGTGCAGCCCAAAATGCTGCTTGCCTTCTTCACAACAAGGGAAAACTATTGTCCACTGTTGTCAGCTTGCTGTCCACTGTAACACCCAGGTCCTTTTCTGCAGAGATGCTGCTTAGTCTTGCTTAGCCAATTGGTCCTCAGCCTATACTGGTGCCTGGGATTGTTCCATCCTTTGCACTTGTCCTTATTGAATATCATGGAATTTTTTTTGGTCCAATCCTCCAATTTGAGCTCTCTCTGAATCCTACCCTTACCCTTCACATATCCATCACTCCCTCCATCTTGGTAGTATCCACAAATAAGATAAATGGTACATGGTTCACCAGGCTACAGTCAACACAGCAATGATATTTGTGACAGGGGGCTGTCTGGGATCTATCATAAAGTTGGCCCACCCACCTGTCTAGGGTTGTCTGCCAACCTGACTCACCATCATGCCTTTGTTGTAATTATCAAGTTGTTTCTAGACAGGTGGTTGCCCCTTTAATATCCTAATATCAAGGGTGTAATACACAGCTCAGACCTTCCCTTTACTATGTCCCATGCCTCACAAGTGTTGTAGTAATGTTGTCACCTCTCTGCACCCCTCTGTTACTGGGCCCTCTGGCTCCTGTGTCTCTGCACCTCCCTGGTACTGGGCTCTACACAATTGTGTGCCTCTCCCTCTGGGCGCTAATAAGGCCAAACTCCCCTATAGCCTCATCCCAAACCACAGGTATAAACAATAACACAAGAATAAGCCCCTAAGCTACAACACAACAATAACAAGAGAGATTGTGCTTCCACCCTAGGACAGTGCATCTCTTAGCCCTGGGTGCCTTGTAGGCTCCTGGAGCCTCAGTCCTTATAGGTAGCAAAGCAGGTGACCAAATGCATCTGGTTATCCCTCTAAGACCAGGCTCCTTCCCTTGGCAGTCCCCAGAGAAAGGGTGAACACTGCTCCAACTCTGAACTTATATGTCCTCAGGGTCTTACCTCCTTCTGGTTATCTGACCACCTGCAGATGCTCACCAATTACCCCATTAGGTCAGTGTCTCACTTATGGAAAACCGCATGGGAATCAAACTTATACAGTGTTTTGTCATTCTTATGCATGGTGACTAGTACTTTAGTTTCACTGGGATTACATGAAGAGCAAGGTGAAATAGGAGTATATGAGGATCAAATAAAAATAAGGAGGCTTTGGGGAAAAAAGAGGCCAAGGAGGTGGTATTAGAGATGAAAGAGTAAAATTTAGAGGTGATTTTAAGGCATATCATAAAAAGAAAGAATACACATCAGAGGGCACATCTACAAGTTCACTCATGTGCTCTAATTATGGCACATTTAGTTTAGTACCTGTAAGAACAATAGCTTAATGTACTGTAGTCAGTGCTAGTGCACATTAGCACAGATGAATATGTTTTGTGTGATGCTTAATGCCTATTGGACTAAAGATACAGCATATTAGCACATGAGTACAGTTATTGTCAGCCGCACAAAGGCACAGTAGAATTTGACCAATGTGCGTTAAGTGTCTCGTGTAGACATGCCCAGAGGGAAGGAATGAGAAAGAAGGAAACAGCACTGGAAACTTGATTTTTTTGCATAATTATATCACCATGAAGAAAATGAAAGAATGCAGCCCCATTTGCACAGATTCCTTTATGGACCTGTGAGGCAATCATTAGGGCTGTGCAAAATTTTGATCGCCGTTTCATTTTGGCAGTGTGTTGAGTGTTTCAATGCTCAAAACACTGAATCAAAAACAAAATGAGAATGAGAGATATAGCAAAGTGTTTGAAATGAAATGAAACAAGTCAAAATGTTTCAAAGATGTTTCGGCATTTTGATGGTGTTTCGAAGCTGGGCTTGCAGGGAAAGAGAATGTAAGGAGAGGGAAGGGGGAAAAAGGGAACAGACTGACATCTGTAGCTGTCCAGTGTCTGCTAACTGTCCCTGAGGGCCCTTCTATGGGAAAGCACAGCATATACATATGCTACACACAATCAGACACCTTTTCCAGCACAGGAAAACATGAAATGTCATTGTCATTGACCATGAACCTGCAGGTGAGCTCACCCTGTGGAGCTCACTTATATACCAGTGGAAAGGCTGGTTCTGCCAAGTTTGGGAGAGGAGTGAGAGGGAGTAGAGGGAGAGGTGTCAGTTCCCCACCACCCATCTTGAAGTAGGGGACCTCAGCTTGATAGCACAATAAATTCTGGGGAAGGAGGGGGAGACAGAGTTTGTGCTTCACACCCCTCAAAGTTCCACTAGAGCCAGGTCTCCATGCCAGAAGGGATTGCATAGGAGGCAGTACGGGCAGCTGGCTCAGCTCCTCTTGTTGTGCTTCTGCCTCCTGCAGAAGATAAGGAGGAAGATAAGACAGGAGTTCCACCTCCACCCCAGAAGTGAGGGTGTAGTGTGGTCAGGGATCATTTTGAAGTGGCAGATGATCCCACGTATGCTACTTGCCTGCAGTACTGAGCCAAAAACAGCCAGGACAGGGGAGCAAAATACCTGAGTACCACAGGGATGCTGATGTATCTCCACAGGCACCACCCCCTTGGACTTGCTCCTCTTCATCCTGACAACAGTGGGAACATGACCAAAAAGAAGTCCCCTGTCACTCAAAAGCCCTCATTCCCCCAAAGCAGATGTAGGGCACCCTGGAACAGTGGGGGAAAGGTAGGCACACAAGGGGGGCATGTTCCCAAAGTAAGTAAGGTCATACAGAGAATTGGGGAGATGCTTATTGTGGATGACCAGGCCTACTCCTTAGTTGAGTGGCCAGGGTTCAAGTGGCTCATGGTGCTCATGGCTGCATCATACAAAGCTCCCACATGCACCACCTTCAGCAAGAAGGGGTGCATTCCCTGTATGAGGCATGCAGGGAGTACTTGAGGGAGAAGCTGTGGAAGGCAGGTCAACAGGTAGCTTTACAACTCACCTGGGACATCTGGAGCAGCCAGGGTGGAGATCATGACTATTTCTCCTTCACAGGGCACTGGTGCAACCAGTCAGGCCATTGGCAGGCTCTCCTTTAAGCCAAGGTAATCTATGAGTCCCTCATGGCAACAGAGATCATGGGGGCCAAGAATTGTTTTTTGTTGGGCAGGGTGAGCTCACCTACGGGTTCATGGTCAGTGACAATGGGGCCCATACAGCCAAGGTGGTCCATGATGCCAAGAAGGCTGGCCATGCCAGCCACCATGTGTAATGCAAGGGTGAAGGGAAGCATATGCATCAGGAAAACCATAGATCACTGGATAGAGGAGCTGGTGAAGAGTCAGGGAAGTAGAAGTGTGGGGGTAGAGGGATGTGGAAGAGGAGGGTCCACTGTCCCGTGCCAGTACACCATCCACCAGGCACTTCCAATGTGGGCCAAAGGCATGGTTTCCATGGTGGGGTCCAGAGGCACCAGACCCCACCATCAGGCAGGTAGTACTCAGGCCTTGGTGACTGATTATCTCACTGAGGCAGTAGAGATGCTGCTGTGCAACCCCTTTGCTTACTGGGCAAGCCATAGCCAGATGTGGTAGGATCTGGCCCTGGCTCCCCATGAACATCTGTCCTGTCCACCAACCACTGGTCCAAGTGAAAAGGTGTTCAGCATTTCTGGTGATGTGGTGACAGCCCACTGCACCTCTTTGCATGGAGAAGCTGGTGTTTCTCAAAGTGAACATCCCACTGCTGGGGTTCCCCAAGCTCCAGGTGTAGACAGAGTGAGTGCCACCCTCCTCACTCCATTCGCACCTATTTCATTTTTATTTTTTTTAAACATTTAATGCCTCACTCTCAGAGCTGAAGACAGCACTCACTGCATAACCAGCCAGCAGGGGAAGAACATGTTCCAGATGACAGACAGGGGGGACAAGGCTGAACTCCTCAATGAGTTCTTTGCCTTAGTATTCCTAAGAGAGGGGCAAGACAAGTCTCTCACTGGGATTGCAGAGAGGCAGCAGCAAGGCACCAGACTACCATGTGTAGACCCTGAGATGGTGCAGAGTCACTTGGAAGAATTGGATGCCTTAAGTCGGCAGGCCTGGATGAGTTCCATCTGACGGTACTGAAGGCATTGGCTGATGTCACTGCACAGCCACTGGCGGGAATATTTGCACACTTGTGGCACATAGGCCAAGTCCCAGAGGACTGGAAAAGGGCCAGTGTGGTCCCCATTTTCAAGAAGGGGAGGAAGGAGGACATGGGCTATAGGCCAGTCAGTCTCACCTCCATCCTTGGCAAAGTCTTTGAAAAAATTATCAAGGCTTAAATTTGCAAGAGCCCGGCAGGACAAATTATGCTGAGGGGAAACCAGCACGCGTTCATAGCAGACAGATCATGCCTGACTAATCTAGTCTCTTTTTATGATCAGGTTATGAAATGCCTGGACACAGGAGTAGGGGAGGATGTTGTATAACTAGACTTCAGGAAGGCCTGCGATACAGTATCCCACCCCATACTGGTGAACAAGTTAAGAGGCTGTGACTTGGGTGACTACACAGTCCGGTGGGTGGTGAATTGGCTAGAGGGTCACACCCAGAGAGTCATAGTGGATGGGTCAGTTTTAACCTGGAAGGGTGTGGGCAGTGAGGTCCCGCAGGGCTCGGTCCTTGGACCAATACTCTTCAATGTCTTCATCAGTGACTTGGACGAGGAAGTGAAGTGTACTCTGTCCAAGTTTGCGGATGACACAAAACTGTGGGGAGAAGTGGACTAACTGGAGTGCAGGGAACAACTGCAAGCAGACCTGGATAGGTTGGACATGTGGGCGGAAAACAACAGAATGTAATTCAACAAGGAGAAATGCAAAGTGCTGCACCTAGGGAGGAAAAATGTCTAGCATACCTACTGCCTAGGAAATGACCTGCTGGGTGGCACGGAAGTGGAAAGGGATCTTGGAGTCCTAGCGGACTCCAAGATGAACATGAGTTGGCAGTGTAATGAAGCCATCAGAAAAGCCAATGGCACTTTATTGTGCATCAGCAGATGCATGATGAATAGATCCAAAGAGGTAATATTTCCCCTCTATCGGGTGCAGATCATACCGCTGTTAGAGTACTGCATGCAATTCTGGGCACCGCACTTCAAGAGGGATGCAGATAACCTGGAGAGGGTCCAGAGAAGGGCCACGCATATGGTTAAGGGCTTGCAGACCAAGCCCTATGAGGAGAGACTAGAGAACCTGGAACTTTTCAGCCTCCGCAAGAGAAGGCTGAGAGGCGACCTTGTGGCTGCCTATAAGTTCACCACGGAGGCACAGAAGGGAATTGGTGAGGTTTTATTCTTGTAAAATTTACAAATTTATTTATTATTTCTTGTAAACCCCGGGCGTCCCCAGGGTTTACAAGAAATAATGGCCACAAGCTAACAGAGAGCAGATTTAGACTGGACATCAGGAAGAACTTCTTCACAGTTAGAGTGGCCAAGGTCTGGAAAGGGCTCCCAAGAGAAGTGGTGCTCTCCCCTACCCTGGAGGTCTTCAAAAGGAGGTTGGATATGCATCTAGCTGGGGTCATCTAGACCCAGCACTCTTTCCTGCCTATGCAGGGGGTCTGACTTGATGATCTATTGAGGTCCCTTCTGACTAACATCTATGAATCTATGAATCTTTGAATCTGAGCTCCTGTGACAGGATTAACTTGGAGGAATGGGCTGGGGCTATGGGGAAGGAGAAGACCACAGGTACTGGGCTTGACCTAAAATTGCACCCTGCCAGGGTTGGGAGGGCTTGTTGGCCTGCTGATGGCCTGGGAGCCCTCAGGAAATGCCAGGACCAAGAACCTCCCCAGTGGAAGGTGGGTAGAAGGCACCTTATAACCTCCAGCTACCACACACATGCTCAGTCCTGACTGAGGAAAGCCCATACCCCTAAGATCTTTGAGAGGCCTGAGGCTTGCTGGTTGCAGTGGAGTTCTGAGTCTCCAGGTGAGCTCAAGTTAGCTGCCTGGGATGCAATCTGCAAGTCATGGTCCACGGTGTAAATGAGGTACAGAGCTGCAGAATCACACACCAGGCAGACCAGGTTCTTTGGATCAATCCAATATCTAAAAGATATTGGAACCAACTGAATAGCTAGCAAAATATATGTTAGCAAGCTTTTGAGTTGAAAAACTCTTCTTCAGGCTGAGGAAGCATCTGCAGTTTGTGTGCGTGCTGTTCCTGGATGGAAGGAATAGTAAAGAAACCAGAGTCTGACATGCAATGAAGGCAAGAAAGGTAGTCAGTGAAAATGAAAATGGAGGCATCAGGTGAGGGACAGGCTGGGATGGTAGAGGGGAAGGGGGATGTAGCATGTAAAAGTTGAGAGGTACCTGGGGACTCAGATGTCCGGCAGGTTGCAGTGTGTCGTAATTCCAATGTCTATATTGAGTCCATGAGTTTCTGTATCCAGGAGGTTGATGAAGTGAAGTTCTCTAGGCTCATTTGTAAAAACTGGTTTGTAAATTCCCTTTGAAGATCAACCTGACAAATTGGAAAAAGGTAGTTGGGTGTTCTTGTCTTTGACAGATTTTTGGTGTGCACTCATTCTGGTGCATAGTTATTGGTTGGTATCTCCTACATATTTTCTATCAGACCATTTGGTGCCCTGATGGAGATACGTATTGTGAAGATATCTCCATACTGAAGATATTATTGGCAGGTTTTGCATGTCTTGTCATGGCATGCTCTGGATCCATTCGGTATGTATTGGGCTGTGGGAAGACCATTTCTGGTGATGAAGTTAGCGAGGTTCAGTGCTCATCTTAATTTACAAACCACTTTTCACAGACAAACCTATGAACTGTACTTCACCAACTTCCTGGATACAGAAACTCATGGACTCAATACAGACTTTTGAATTCTGACAAATTTCAACCTGCCAGACATCTAACTCCTTAGGCACCTCTCCACTTCTACCTACTGCATCCTGCTTCCTCTCTACCCCAGCCTGTCTCTCACCCCCTGGCACCTCCATTTCCATTTTCACTGGCTGGATTTCTTGCCTGCATTACAAGCCAGCCTTTGTCTTCTTTACTATTTCTTCCATCCAAGAACAGCACGCACACCAGCTGCAGGTGCTTCCTCAGACTGATGAAGGGTTTTCAACCTGAAAGTTTGCTAAGATATATTTCTCCAGCTATTCAGTTGGTCTACTAAAATATATCATATTGACCCAAAGAACCTTGTCTACCTTGTCCTTAGACCAACATGGCTACAACCTACACCCCTAGCACCTGTCCCTAGTCAGCTGACCAGAAGGAGACAGGGCTCTGGGCACATCTAAGTCCCAGGCTGGGGGTAACAGAGAGTTCTCTGGCAGCTGGTGAAGAAGAAGCTTCTGCAGGAAAGAGAAGAAAGGCTCTGTGACAATTTGGCTGCCTGAGGTTCTAGTGCTACTGTGCTGCTGACCTGTTGTTATTTAAAGTGGTGGACCAGGCCAAAGCTGTAGGGGAGGAGGAAACCTCATTGTGGCACACTACTGTGTTATCTAGAGGCCCCAGCACCAGTGAGGGTGCAGCAACAGGGTCATAGAGAGCCCAGTGACAATAGAAGGTAGAGCAAAACTGAGACCTCATTACAGGGACGATATTGATATACTATCTGTGAGGCACTGGGTGTGGTAAGGAGTGGTTGAAGCCATGCATCTAGACCATAAGGCATAGGGTGTCCCCTTGAGGCACCTACTTAGAGTGGGTCCCAGCAAGGGGTCCAAGAACCTACAGGGTTTAGTGGGATCCATTAGGACCTGACTGAGCTGAAGTTGGGGGGCAGCCTCCCGATCTATTATCTTTTACAACAAGATGTGGCAGCAGGTGAGAAGAGAAGGCACCTGCAGGGCAGAGCTGGCATGGTCACGGAGGCTTAGGGGCATCACAGCCATCTCTAGAGACCCTACTCCATGAAAAAGTGCAGTTTTCCAGAAACCCCTGGAACTACCTCTTTAAAACGTGGCAGGCTTCATGGCCTCAGCAGGGGCTGCTGTGCCTTCTGTTTTCACTCTGCTCTGCTTTCACAAACTAACAAAGTCACACGTCATGAGTTTTGCCTGTCAGTACCTTGAGGTGCAGTTTCCCAGAACCTCTGAACCTATCTCTGATGCCCTCTCCATCTGGACCAGCATCATGCCACACCACCTATCCACTCAGAGGCCTGCCAGCGATCCCCCTCTGACCAACACCTACTGGACAAGGACCCCTTTCCAGCCTGGATAGGGAGCTATCACCTCCCACCCCCTCTAACCAAGGACTTGGACTCTGATTCTCTTCCCTACCTGGACTCCAACCCTTCCACTGAGTCTCTTTTTCCTGCTGCCAGTGTGTGTGTGTGTGTGTGTGTGTGTGTGTGTGTACACCAATAACTTCATGGGGCTGTGTAGCATGTTGTCTGTTTAATAAACCTGTTATATGGACCCCGAGTTGGATTTTGCTTTACTATGGTTCAGCCCTGCTCCAGTCTCTTCTCCTCACCCCACTAACTTCTCATTTCTTCCATTCCTGCTTCTGACTCACTGCCACCTCCAACACCCGTCCTGAGCTCCTCTCTGCCTCCAAGCCCCCTGTTTCTTTGTCACTGTCTTATCCCCACTGCTGTTCCCGCTGAGCAACCAGGTTTCTGCTTCAGTTTCTTTCCTGGATGTTTCCTCCTTGCCACTACTTATCTGCACCGCCCCCCAATATCTCAGAGGTCTGCCTCAGTTTCCAGCCCCAAGCTTATGTCTCTCTCTTTCCTGGCTGTCTCCTCCTTGCTATCAAGTTTGCTTTTTTCCCTTGCACCAGTGACCTCAAGTAACGCTTGGGCCACTTGATTTTAAGTAAACCCAAGCCTCAGTTCCTCAGCTAGCTTCCCTCTAGTCCACCAGTTCTAATCCTGGTCCTGGCAACATTCACTCCCTACACTTTAATTCTCTCTTTTTCACCTTAACCTTCCCCCAAGTATCCCAGGTACCCCAAGCACACACATATACACTGTATCATCCAAGTTAGGAACTTACCTGTGTGTATGTGCAGGTGGATTGTATGTGAGTGAACTAGTGAGTGTGTGTGTATGTATATCATTGTATATATGATATATGAATTAGTGATCTGTACTGACTGTGTGGGTATTGACAATTGATTTTTGTCTAATTTTAGTGTGCATGTTCTTGAATTGGTGATATGTGCCTAAGTTGGTAGTGTGTGTGTGTGTGTGTGTATTCACCTAATTGATTTGTGTGTTTGTATATGTGCAATTGTGTCACACCCTGTCTAACAGCACAATATTGAGATCTTGAGAGTTGGCCAGACCCCACAGGGCAACATCTCCTTGAAACCTGGCAGGATTCCTGGTCTTAACAGGGGCTACAATGCCTACCATTTTCACCCTTCTCCACCTTAATACACACAGGTGACATGAGTTTTGCTCATCAGCATCTTGAGGTGCTGTTTCCCAAAACGCCCTGCACCTACCTCTTTGAAACCTGGCAGACTTAATGGCATCAACAGGGGCTACAATTACTACAATGTTCATGAGAATCAGGCAAGAAATGACAAAGTTACTGGCATTTTAGTCATTCCCCATTATAGCCTATGGCTGAAACACTTTCATTTCGTTTCGGTCAAAACTGTTCCAAGTTTCAAAGCTGTTTCAGTGATTCAAAACACTGAAATGAATAAGTTGGAATGACAAATCCAAAACTGAAACAAAACACAGGCATTTTGCATAGCCCTAGCAATCATAGCATTAAAGAATCGATAAAGCATAATCAAACCAGTGTGAATATAAATATGCCTCATATCATTCAACTTAACTAAAATCTAACTTTATTAACACAGTACATGTATTAATGGTTTTTACATAGAAAGAGAGAAAAACAGGGTTGGTTTGGGGTATGCCACACAGAGCCCTGCAGCTTTTAGGTTTGAAGCCTGGGCACTAGTCCAATTGATTCTGGAGCCCAGAGCAGCTTGCCATGTGTCATGGAGGAAAAAAACATTTCCTCAGGCCCACTGGGGACCGCCTCCCCTGCTGAGGCTCTGGGTCTACTGCCAACCTTGAAACCACAACATTTTGACCAGGAGTTCAGAGTGCTAAACCCTAAGCCAGACAATAAGACCAGCACTTTGGACTTCCCCTTCTCCCTGACTAGACCAAGCCCATACTGACATACCTACATATTCAAACCACCATCCCACACTTAAAAAAAAATAAAAGACTTGCAGGACAGCCCTGTGCACTACAAGAGGCCATAAGCAACCACAGACATTACCTTTTCCCAGCCAGCATGATGCTCAGCCCAAGAGATAGAATGTAAGCCTCCAGGGCTGCTGGTTTCTTCATTGTCCAGGCCCCAGTGGTCTCCGCTGCCACAAAATTAAAACAGAAAACAAAAAGAAAACTATAGCCATACCAAGATCCCCTTCCTCAGAGACATTCTGAGTGCCCTGATTGAACCACGGGCCTCAGAACTGGAGTGGCATGCTGAAAAACAAAGGGTTTAGAATACCCTCCCAAACCCTACAGCTTCCAGCCCTGGAGCCCTGGCACTAGGCCAGTTGGTTCTGGGGCACATCAAAGCTTCCTATGTGCTGTGGTGGAAAAAAAAAATCTTGATGCTTAATACTTGCCAGCTGAGTCTCTGGGTCCACAATGAGACTTGACCTAAAATCCATTTGACCAGGAGCTCAGTGGGCAACTCTCCAAACTAGACAACAAGTCCAACACCTGAGTCTTCACCACCCTGCTTCCTAGACCAGAACCACACTCACCTACATACATATGAACACTAACACCCCACACATGAAAAACAAAAACAAATTTCAAAGCCTTGTAGAAGGGCCCACCAGAAGAGTCCATAGGCAAAAATAACCATACCCTTTTTCCTGCAAGCATGATGCTCAGTCCCAGAGGTACAAACCAAACACTTAGGGCTGCTGGATTCTTTACTGCTCAAGCCTCAGTGGTTTCAGCTGACACATAATTGAAAAAAAAAAGAAAAAACATTTTGGCAGCACCAAGTTTTCCTTCCTCAGAGACACTCTGAGCACCCCAATTGAAGCACGGGCCTAAAATTCAGGGTTCTCCATTAGCTCCATGTAGAGTCCTACAGCTTGCAGCCCCTGGCACTAGTCCAACTGGTTCTGGGGCCCATCACAGTTGGCCATGTGTCATAGTGGAAAAAAAGTTTTGTCCACACCCACCAGGGAACCAGTCTCCCAGCTGAATTTCTGGGTTTACACTTAGTCTTAAACTCATAATCATTTGGCCAAGAGCTCAGTATGCAAACCCCCAAGCCAGAAAACAAGATCAGCACCAAGTTCTTCCCCACCTCCCTGCCTAGGCCAGTACCACTCTGCCCCTGGATCCCTCTTTGCTGAGCTGGGCAGGGAGCTGAGCTCCCGAGCCACACACAAACAGGCACACTCTGTAGAGGCACACCAGCATTTGCACTGGCATCATGCAGGTAGAAGCAAGCAGGGCAGCAAGAGAGTCTCTTCCTTAGGAGGGAACAGACTCCAAAAAAAGATGGAGGTAAGGCCTACCTGCAAGCCATAGTGAGGACTCGCAGTGCTGGTAGGCATCCTGCCTCCATGGTGCCACCCTTCCAGGGCTCCTCTGAGGCTACCACCCAGATGGAGCTCTTGGGGGGCCTGGTGACCACCTGCCCCCCGACCTGTGGGGGTGGCTGGGTGGGATCCCTGGGGGTGGGACTGAGGTCTGATGATTCCCCCACTTTCCCTTCTTGTGAGCATCTTCAGGCTCTGGAGGGGCAGGTGGCAGAGCTCCAGGCAGAGGTGAGCGTGCTGCGGGAAATCCAGGCAGTGGAGGATGAAATTGACCTGTACTTCCATTCTCTGCAGGGACGGGAATCCACTAGAGACACCCCGTGTGCACAGCACCCAACTAATCGGTGGCAGCAGGTTCCTGTCAAGGCCAGAGCAGTCTGAACAACTGCTGTGCCTGCTCTCCAGACACACCTTGGGAACAGGTATGCAGC
>JAGPOW010000261.1:132638496-132651419 GCA_030014935.1 Caiman crocodilus
GGAGGCACTACTTCACAGTTAGGGTGGCTGGGATGTGGAACCGGCTTCCTAGGGAAGTGGTTCTTGCTCCTACCTTGGGCATCTTCAAGAGTAGATTGGTGACCCCAGCACTCGTTCCTGCCATTGGCAGGGGGTCAGACTAGATGGCCTGCTCTAGGCCCCTTCTGACCCTAGTTACTATGAAACTATGGTGATAGGGACAGTTCTAGGCTTCCACATTCCTTTAACATTGTAAATATAGCAATACAACATTGCTCAACTGGTCAATCCCTCTCTCTCAAAGTGGTTTTAAGGGTACTACTTCAGCAGTCCATCTGGCACAAGGGGTGCCAAATGGCCATGCCTCAGAAGCTTCTGAGGGCACATAGCCTTGAGCTCCTGGGTAGGGCCCCAGCCTCTAGCTCCCCCCCGGCTGAAGATCCAGGAGGAGCTTGGCAAGGTTATTTTGCGCCAAGTGGCATAACTTGCCCTACAGCAAAGTGCATGTCCAGGAACATATGCTGAGGCAAAAAGCCCTGGCTCAATTTGTGCCAATTCTACATGAGCTTCTGCAAGCACACATGCCTGCATGTGTGGACATGGTCTTAGACTTTAAACAAAGGCTGTATTGTTGTGTAGGCTATACAAATGTCTACGTAGAGAAAGCTGTACTGAGCAGAGAGAGTTCTAGTTCTATGCTAAAATTACATCTTGCTATAGTTCTTTCCTGGAAACCAGGAACTGGTATGTAGGATGAGATTTCTGGAAAAAGATGTTGTTTGGATACTGTCACGCTCTTTTTTCTAGGACTTCTGTGTATGTGTAAAAAGAGGGAACACGGAGGTGGTTAGTCATCTTAGTCAAAAGTCAAGGAGAAGGTAGAACAGGGAACACAATGGAGAATAAATGGGTCAGGCAAGCATGGCATGGCTGCTCTACCTTTTGCCCAAATAAAGTGAATGACACTTAGGCCATGTGCAGGAGTTACAGCCACTGTCTCAGCAAAAGTTGCTAACACATGCATTCATCCAGTGTCTTGTGGAGTAAACACACCCCATACATGAGAAAGATCTTCTACTTTGTCACCTGTAAAAGAGCTTTTCCTGCTAGAATTAATATTTGATTATTCCATGACTGGGAGGAGTCAAGTAGCATCTTCTCGTGAGCCTTCCCCAAAATGGGGGAACTATGATATGGGGTAGGTGCAGGTCCCACAACAAAACACTTCCTGATCAGGGATGGAGTTGAGCTGCCAGTGCCCTCCTGAGCCTTCCACAAGAATTCAGGAACCCCAATCTGTGGAAGACTCGGAGAGTAGTGAGAAAAATGGTAGCTGGACTCCTCCATCGGAAGAGTCCAGCTGCAGCTTCCCCTGAACTCTTCCCAGAAAAGAGAACACCAGTATGGAAAAGGTGTGAGGACATTTCCCTGTACCTGGACTCTTCCCATATCACTGCTTTCCCAGCCTCCCCAAAGACTGTTTTGAGAAGTAGAGAGGGGGTATCTGCAGTTTGGAACGCTTGTATGCTCCCTCTCACAGAAGATTTCTACTGCAGAAAATGTTCCAGAAATTTGTAGCAGTAGAAATGAATTCCTGTCCAGAGGTGAGACTATACCCAGATTTTATATAATTGGCTTCCCCTGTACTCCAAAACTGACTTTTAAGACTCTATCATTCTGATACCACTCTGTAGAAATGTGAGACTTGATGGCAAGGACAGCTATATTCTTACTTCAGTGGAATATCATTGTAAATGTAAAGACAGAATTATGCTTATCTGTCACATTTCATAGAATCTACAGTTAAAATCGTCTCCTGTATTATTCACGGATGTAACCAATAGTATGTGGTACTCAGTACATTTCTTAAATCTTTACAATCTGAAGAGCATTTTGAGAGATAAGGCCAAAACCTAACCCATTTCACTGTATATAAAACATCTGAACAAGCAATCTTGGTTTGTGAGAAATCAGAAATGGCTAATTAACTTTGGATATTCTGTGCATAGACAAATAAGAGACAACAGGGTGCTAATTAGTCTGCTTCCACAATGATCTTTCCCATGGATATGTGCAGAGCTGGGGGGTGGTTGGATCTGGGAGATTTACTCTCTGCTACCAATCACATAAAAAGTCTACTGTAGGCAAGTAATACATACTTTAAAACATACTAAAAACTATTTCCCTAAGTTTCAAGTCATGTGATTTAGTATGTGTGAAAGGCTTTGTCTAAACTAGATTTTTAAACCATGTTAGTTACCATGTATTAGCTGGCAATTGCTTATGCTTCATCTTTAAATCCTGATCTAGATGAGGCCAGAAATATTATTTAACCTGATCTGTGTATATAATCTAAACTTACATATGCTAATTTGTCTTCCATATTGCCTTGAAAACACATTTAATATGACTTTTAAACATACATTATTTTTAATTCACAAATTAGAGATACTGAATAAGCCCATTTTCTGTGCAATCTTTGTAGACCCTTACTGAATAAATTCACCTAAACTTGGTGATTAGGTGTGCTACAATTCCTTTTTGGTCCTTTACTCTGTTACTACTTTTCCTTCAATCTATTAATACTATTTATATTTAAGCTAGAATCACTATACATTTTTTTTTTAAGTAATACTTTTGCAAGAGCCTATATCCAATTATTTATGTGGAAGACATCATTTTTGCTCTTTGTAGTTAAGCACACCCATTTTTCATTTTATAAATATATTTTTAATTAAAAAAGACAGGACATATGTATTGTACAATCCTTTACCAAGAATTACCAGTATGTAGTAGGAACGCAGGGAAGATACTTAGCAAGTGGAGAAGGAAGGAATGTAACCAGGTTACACTACTTAAAAATGGCCTATTTGAAACAGCAGTGGTGAAGTGTGCCAGACAACGGGCCGAAGACCCAAATAAAGGAACATTCATGATGATTAGGCAGAGCTGACAAAAACTGAATAGGAACTGTCTGGAGTAAAGATCTGCTTTGATGCAATGTTTATGGTTTCCACTGCTATGTTACAGTAGTTTTCTCTGTGGTTCTGTTTCCTAAATGCTTTGGCCCTTTCTTAATATTTCTTCTCATTTATCATTATCAGGATTTAGGACAGCAATAGCCAGCATAATTTTCCCTTTCTTTTTTAAATTATTCTATCATACTTATTTTGTATTCAGTCTTTCCAAATCACTCCCGTTCTCCATACCTTTCCAAAAATAAACTTCCAGAATTTGATACATCTGGACCCAACCATGCTCTCTTAGAAATCAGTGAAGTCTGTTATTGACTTTAGTTGAAATCCATCTAAGCAATTTATTAGTCATCTCCCTTAGCACTCTAAGTTATACATCACTGGGGCCAAGATGACTTGCATATGTTAAAAAAAATGAAGTATTCCCTTATCCACTCTCTATAAATAGCTATTTTAAAGGATTCCATTACTCCATAATTACCCAGACTTCTTTTCTTTTTCCTTTTCTTATTAAAGGTAGTTGTTAAGAGCTCAGTCTCACTCTTTGAGTTGTTATTAATTTAACTCCTCTTATTAATCAGGCCACTTTATCTCACTCAGCTCATTCTCTCTAGATATGATTATAAATCCTTTTTCTTTAACTTCCTTGAGAATGTTAGCATTAACTCATTTGGGCTGCATATGGATATTCATGCCAGAAGTTTTGGGGAGGATTAGATCATGTTAAAAATTCACCCCCCCCCATCTAATTAGACAGGTGCCAGGAGCCTGAGCCAATGGTAACACATAGGGGATACATGGGGGTGACTAAGGTAGCATCAGTTGCCCATGGCCTGAGCTATGGTAAACTGCAGAGGGGAGAAGGGCAAGCAGGATTGGGGGGGGTAGCAAGAGGGCTTATAGGGAGTCAGGGACCTAGTGGGTTCTGCCAGGGAGGCTTAGAGGGCCAGGGGATTAGGAGGAATAGGAGGGTTAGTTGAATTAGACAGCTTTCCAATCCTGCCAAACCTCCAAGAACCATCCAGGTCCCCCAGCCCCACACCACCCCCAGCCCACCCCTAATGCCACCAACACACCGCCAATCTTATAAACCACTCCAAGGGATGTTTTTCCTGGTGTTCACCAGTGCTGGGAGCCTGATTAACCTAAATCAGGGAGGGGGGAATAGACAGGCTGATGGAGGGACTGGCAGGTTTGTGTGTGGGATAATGGCTCCCCTGGGGGGAATTGGTGGGAGTCAGGGGCCTTTCTCACCTCACAGAACCAGAAGCTATTTTTAGCTCCCCATCCCTTTCAGATGAAGAACCTCCCACCCACAAACCAATGGCCTCCAATCCCACCCACCCCTTTCTCATTCCCAATTTACTTCAATCTGCTCCTGGCATTGGTAAATGCCAGTAAAACTAGCACCAGGAGCAGCTTGAGGGAGTTTGGTGGGCTCTGGTGGGGAGGGATGGCTGGCCCTTTGGGGCAGATTGCCTGTCTCAGGTAGGGGGAAAATAAAAGAGGGGACTAAAATAGAGAGGACTAAAAAAGCCTGGTGCCTGGAAGGAGGGGAAGGAACAGTGCAGCCCCAGGGCTGGGGCTAGTGGTTGGACTTTCCTAGCCCCAGAGTTTCACTCTGGACCTGTACAGAAGTTCAGTTAGATCAGTCTAGTCATATCCGATCCAACTTAGCAAACCTCTGACTTATCCTCCCTGAAACTTCTGTACAGTTCTGTTAGATTGACCTAGCAAAGAATCTATATGTAAGGTCCACTTACAGGCAAACAAAATTAAATTGGGTGGCCATTTTTATTGCAATCTTCCAAAACCTCCCCAAACATCTGTAAGTACCATTGGTGTTTTTGCTGGTTTGCCTTCTTTCCTCCCACCTCCAGAAACCATTACTGATGCCTTATTTAGGTGCTATTATTGTAAGAATAATTCCAGGAAGAGCACACACCAACTGCTGCAGCATCCTTAGCCTGATGAAGGGTTTTTGAACCTGAAAGCTTGCTCAATAACTATTCTCCAACCATTTGGGTTGGTCTAATAAAAGATATCAAATTCACCCAAGGAACCTTGTCTGCCATTATTGTAAGATGCATTTATTTATTATTGCTATTATTGTAAGATGCCTTATTTAGGTGCTATTATTGTACATATATTTTAAAGCCTGTGAGTAATGGCTCAAATCTCAGGATAACTTCTTGCAAGATTTCTTCCTAGGTGTTCCATTAGGTATAACAATAAGTTTTACCATCCAAAGTGGTCAAACTCCCACACCTGAGGAGATTTACAGACAGTTTTCTGTAGGAAAGACCCATGGCTCCACCTGCAATTTGATTTTATCAAAATCCTGACACCATGCTTGTATCTAGTTTTAGCTATTACCCCCTACCTTGATGAAAATATTTTCTACAGCTTGTGTTCTGTCATTCCAGTTTTTACTATGATTTTTTCAGGTGGTCATGGTTACCAACAATTTTCTTCTTTTTACTTAAGTGAACCCAGTTGAAAAGAAATAGATACAGAATGGCTATTTGCTGATGAAAGTGACCTGGATTCTAAAAGTATATCTTTAAGTAAGCAACAAACAAGCAAGCATATACCATCAACCCATATAAAATATCTACATGTGGCTGTTGTCTTGTAAAGATGTTAATGGGCCTGAAATGAAATCGAGGAAATATTGGAAAGGACAGGGGGAGGAATAGCACACAAAAAGTGTGTGTGCTGGTGGGGAAGAATAGCAATATGCTTGTGCTGATTGAAGACATGATTTGACAAAAGGCACAGTTAAAATAACACTGAGTGTAATCTACCTTGCACATAAATAGCTTATAGTGGACTGTCATTCAGCTTTTATGTTCCTTGGAGCAAACTTGTCCTTACAGGAAACGCCATCAATAATAAAACAAACAAATATACAAACTACAAAAGAGTTAACTCAAAACCTGTGGTCCTTCCTTGGACCTCAGAGAGGGCAACTCCAGCTCTGTGTTGCCTTGCTAGAAGCCTTCCCTCTCTCTCCCAGAAGCCCTGCGAGCTTTTAACTTCCTCTGGGGCCAGGAAATCATCCCTGTCAGCTGGTTCCATGTCCCTGAGCAGGCAGGCTATTATTCATTAGCCCCCTCCCCCCCACCCCCAGGCTGGGCTCCTACCCCTGAATCTTGCACTGGGTTACAAACCTGAACAGAGGAACTATTATTTGTAGTATTTGTCTGGTTCTCGTTTCTGGCACATTCTGCATATTTCCCCTTTTTTCCAAGTGTAAATTAAATATACGCTCACCACTTCTGAAGCATTGCTTATCTTACACAGCTATTCTTTGAATAGTAGCTTATTTTCTTAGAGTCCCACACAGGTTGATATAAGAAAAGTGAGTGCCAATGGTCACTCTTGGCCTATGAATTTTGTGCCCAAAGTTAACAATTTTCCCTAATTATACATACCTAATCAGACACATTTACACATGCATATAGGAACAAAGGACAGGGAGGGGCCATCTGGATTATATATAGTCCAGTCCCTTATACATACTGGGGGTGGGGGGTTGTCTTCATGTTTAGCTTAATTTACCCAGGGAGAAACGATATAAAATAGATTACTATCTTTTAACTTTTGAACCTTTTCTTTTAACAGCATTCCTTGCTAAACTGCTGTCCTAAACCTGCTGTGTATGACATGGACTTGGATTCCAGACAAACATAACAATTATATCAAAATCAAAGGTTGTCACTATACGTTGTCAGAATGCTACTGATGCATTTCCATTTTTTTTTAAATAAAGTCAAGATGCATGTAAACCTGTGTTACAGTATAAAATACTGGTGCCCAAACTTTTGCTTCCACAGGTGAGAAATGTTATATGGGGTTGGTCCATGAGCCAAATCCCACACACCCTGATCCAGACCTGTACTGTCTCAATATGGACTCCTGCCTGCATGCTGCCCTGAAAGGAACTAAAACTTCCCTGTTCTGGATTGCGCTTTGTGATCTGGCCATCCATGAAAGGTCCAATCCGGCCTTGTTCTGCTAAATCCAGCTACATACTGTCCAATCCAGAATGCTTCTACATTTCTGACCCATGCCACCCTGATCCAATCCTGTGCCAACTGATCTAGCAATGTGCTGCACCAACCTGGACCCATGCTGGATCTAACCCTGCACTTCCCAATCTGAACCCACCGACCCCTATTCCAACGAGTGCATCACCCAATCCAGCTCTGTGCCAGCCAGATCTGGCATGCACAGACATGTTATTCAGCCCATGGGAGCTCCCCCCCCCAGGAAAATTTGCCAGCACAGATGCATTAATTAATATTGCAACTGCTCCTCCACTATCACATTTCCACACTCTGGGCCTGGCAACATGGCTCCTTGGGCCACATATGGGCTTGTGGCCAGGAGTTGAGCATCCCTGGTGTAGAAAAAACATAATTTTAAATACAACAGTTTCACTCTAAAAGTGAAGTATTCGCTTATATTGCTGTCACTGTCACTATTGTCTTCTTGTATAAAGATTTGTTGAGCCAAAAATGACTTTGAACTCACTGGCTTTTGCCATTGATTTTAACAGATACAGGACTGGGCCCAAATTGCAAAGAACTGCTGTATAAAACTCATTAGTTTCCTGCCCTACTTTTATGTATATTTAAATGCCCCCTTACCCTTGTACTTGAAACTCATTTTAAAATTACCTTGTAGCATTTATAATCTCTCTTCCTAAAGAAAGGAATCTATTGTATTGCTTTAACCTTTTTAAATAACCCAGATCATTGCATTAGTCTGCCTGCCCTTTGCTATGCCTTCTCCATTTTTATAATAGCCTCTAATAATAAAGTGACTCACTCTGCACTTTGAAGATTCCTTAGTCTTACACAATACTACATTTTTCCTAGTGAAATTCAGTCCCACTGATTAAATTAATACCTACAGATAATACAGCTCAATTTCTTTGCATTTCTACCTGTTACTATGGTGGCAGAATTAGTGTATGTGAAGTAACATGAAAACAATTTTCTTTCCTTCTCTACAATGAAGAGTAGTATCTTCAACACTTAAAATTAAGTAAACTTTGATGTAATTGGTATAACCAGATTTCAGGTCAATCCACCCCAGATGAAAACAAAATCAACAAAAAAAGAGAAAAAAGTCTATGACTTCAGCTTAAACGTCAGTTGACTTCAATAAATTAAATTAAATGTTTTAACATTATTTCAACTAGATGTGGATGAAGGCACTCTGTTTTGTCAACAAATTATTAAATTCTCAGCATGAAAGTGTTCAGTGCACTCATTAACAGTGCTTCTGTAATCAGAGCCAGATTTTAAGACTAGAGCAACTATGAATAATAAATATTATGCAGCAATGTGACCACCTTTGTGAGAGAAGAAGATGTAAATCTAAATAAGAAGGGCCTTGGGTTTGCTTATTTGGTCTTTTTTTTCTTTTCAAGTGTTTTTTTCAGGATGCACTTAGAGATGCTTTAATTGGGGGGGGGGAGGGGCACATATCATTCAGTCCACCCCACACCAACTGAGAAGATGAGCAACTAGAACAAAATATTTCTGGGGTTCTGTAAGGACAAAGATTGTACCTGACATAAGGAAAGAAGATTTTTCAATAAGCTGTCCTCCTACATCCTCCCCCAGCCCCCATCACCAATGTCAAATAACAGTCTGACTCTCAGCTGTGTCCCTTTCAGTTGTGAACATAAGTCATCTTATAAGCATCTTTTCCCTGCTTAAATATATGCAGGCCCTTATGGATATGTAGTAGGCATTTCATTTCTTTTTCAAATTAAGACTTATAGATGTTGCTCTTCTGGCTTTTTCTTTTCTGCTGCTTAGGTGACTAACAGAATCTACAATATGTCAAATAAGTCTTAATGATAAAATATAACAAAATCACCTTTGAATTTAATAAATACCTCCGACTACTTTTTTATAGCTGACACAAACTAAGATCTTATTCTAACAGTGTAACAATTTTACCACTATCATGTTATTTTCCTCATTTCTACTCTTTCCTGTTATTACTATAGTGCTGCCAAAGTGAATGACTTTGAATTTGAGACTGAATTCCATGACACCTTTCCTTTGTTCTCAGTACAAGTTGTCTCTATAAAGTTACTACTTTATTTATTTTAAATAAATAGCTAGGCACAAGGGTTAGACTTTCAAAATGATTTGTGTATAAAACTCTTCCATTTCAATTACGACCAGCACTGTTTTTCAGAGCCTAGCTTGGTAACATCAATTATATCTATAGTCTTCCTCTCCAGCTTTCAATCACACATTAATACCTATACTTTTGACCTTTCAGACTAATGTCCTGAGTGACATTTTAACAAATGCTCTACTGACATCCTACATCACATTCCCCCCTTTCCCAGAAAAAAATGTTTGTCACTCTCAGACAATGCCATAGATTGTCTAACAAGCCCTTTCCTTTGACATATACATTGGAAATGATCTAATTTCCTATTCTCTTCCAAATAGCTGACCATTTAATCACTTCTTATAGATTTTAAAACCTATCAACCTATCCTGATATTGAAGTTAGATGCAGCCTAAAATTGGGGAAGCCTTTATGTTTTGTTCTCAGCTTCTCTAACATACAATGCCCTCTAATAAAGCTAAGCTAACCGCTTACAATATCTAACATAATCAGTCACACACACACACACACACACACGCACACACTTATAAAACCTAAAAATGAAAACAAACAGGATAAATATTCACAAAGATTTCAACCACTAAGCTAAAAGGAACCATTTCATGGTTAGGTTCATTAATATCCTGGCCTACAAATTTGCTGGGAAGCAGGGACTAGATCAGCACCTGTAAGCTGTTCTCTTTATATATAATCTTAGTCTATAAAGTTGCCTATCTAGTCAGCCTGAAGTCAGTCAGAAGACAAACACAGCTAACCACCTGTTTTAAATGTTGGCCATTGTAAAATAACCCACTTTAGTAACCTAGCTTGAACACAACACAAAATACGCTTCTATAGCCAAGTTTTCAAACTATGACATAAAGGGAAAATTGAAAATGTACAAGTATCTGCTCTGTCCACAAGCTCAACCAGCATATTTTTACCAGGAATCCATTGGATATTTGTGTCTACTTTGTAGAATTACAATTTTATAGTTTATGTAATTTTTAAAAAATCAACTTTGATCAGAAACTGGTCCCTTACATACTTCAATTAGGTTTATTCTAAATGTCCTGGCATTAGATATAATTCTAATTATTGCATAACCTTACAGACACTGAAGAAGTGGCTGGATGTTCCATAGAACAATAGCTTCAGATGCATCCAAACCTTTCCCTCCCTCTTTCAACACAACATAACTTCCCTGCATCCTGGCTGCATGACTACTAAAATAAGTACTTTGCCAATTTTGTATCATTCAAGCCCTATTATGCAATTTTCCTGTACTTCTGCCAAAAGAATTAGCCCTTAAAAATAATAATCCTTTCTACAAAGCCCTTGTAAAAAAGCACTTGCCAGAAGACATTGTGTGCATTCATTTGTATAATGTAATTGATTTGCAAATGTTTCAGGTTCATTTTTAGTCATGGTTTTGAAAATGCCTACCAATTTGTCTTCTCTAAACCAATTTGAAAATTTTGTAATATAACTACGAACTTGTTAAGGGAGATCAGCAGCAATAGGAAGAGTGCTGTTTTCTCCAGCACCACCTGGGGTGATGAGGAACAATGGCCAGAAGCTGCTAAAGAATAGGTTCAGGTTAGAGATTAGGAGGCACTATTTCACTGTCAGGGTAGCTAGGATCCGTAACCAACTTCCTAGGGAGGTGGTCCTCACTCCTGCCTTGGGTACATTCAAAAAGAGGTTGGCTGGACATCTGTTTGGGGTCATGTGATCTCAGCGTGTGCTCCAACCAGTGATGGGGGGTTAGACTAGATGATCTATTCAGGTCCCTTCTGACCCCTAACTACTATGAAACTGAATTTTCTGCTCATCTTTGCCTCATTTTGAAAGTATGCATCTCAAAGAGAAAACTTTCAAATGGAGGAAATTTCCAAAAGGAACTAGATGAGTAACCTTCCATGTTACTCCAACTATCATGAAAAATGATAACTCACAAAGTGGTTGAATGGCTTAATTTTACATTATACAACATATTCCGTGTTCACCTGTTAAAAGTGATCTTTCCACTTTACCAGATGAACTGCTTTATGATTTCCAAATGACATATGAAAGAAAGATACCCGAACACAATTTTTCAAAACTGATGTCTAAAATTAAGTTTCATAGTCCTAGGTCCATATTTAAATATTAAAAAAAAACCCTGGCTTGTTTTTTTCAAGAGTGTTGATTACTTCCTTTCTGTCCTTAACTGCAATTCAAAACATTGCTTGTGGGGGACCATCAAAAAACAGGCTAACTTCTGCAATCATGAATTACTACATAATAGGACTGTGCAAAATTTTGGTGGCCATTTCATTTCAAATGTGGAAGTTTCAGCAGCTGAAACACCAAATTCAAAATGAAACAAAAAGTTCTGAAACAGCTGTGAAATGAAACAGACCCATCCAAACTGTTTTGGAAATGTTTCAGATATTTCAGAAATATTTTGGATGTTTTGGACTGTTTCAGAGGCAGGCTTTGAGGGAAAGAGAAACTAAGAAGGCAGGGTGGGGAAGGACTGCTCTGATCTTGACATCTGTAGCTGGCCAGTGACAACAATATGCCCCTAAGGTCCCTTCCAATCCCAGTGCTCTGGGGAAGGGACAGAGAAGCACCATAAAAAGGCTGCTTGTGAACTGCTCTCTGCCATTTTGCAGCTGTGTCTGTGTAGCAGGAGGAGCAGCAGCAGAGAGCAGCATTTGTAATCTTGCATAGATCAGTTTTGTTGTGCCTCCCTAGCAAGTTGTAGCCAATCCTTTCCTATTTACCCTTGCCTACCCTCCCTATTGCTGTCCCTTGCAACTCTTTCTTCCCAAAAAATCCTGTCAAAAAAGAAAGCAGTGCTTTGCCTGGCAGTGTCTCATTACTGTGCACTGCAGGAAAGCATTACACATACATTACACACACACTCACACAGATACACATTTTTTTTCCCAGCACACAAAATATAAAGTGTACTGGAAAGGCAGGTGCCAGGTCTTCTGGCTGGGGAGAGAGGGGGCAGAGGGAGAACTGTAATTCTCCCCTGCCTCCAAACATAGATGCTCCCTTTTCCCTAGCACTAGCAGGCATGAGGCTTCTGGTGCTAGTGGCAGCAAGGAGGTGAGACTAGTGCCTGCATCTGCACCCCTTTCAATAATACCAGCCATAATAATAACCCCCAGCACCATGAGCATGACAAGCAGCACCAAGATGACAGTCTCCTCCACCTCCATTTCAGTTCCTAGCCTGATCCCTCCAGTGTCAGATGGGGATCTGGATCTGGAAGCAGGGGACCTGAGCTCCCCAGCAAAAGAAATTCTGAGGACTGAGGAAGAATCAGAGTTTGTGCTCCACTCCACATCTCCTCCTGTTGTTGTGCTTCTGCCTGCTGATGAGGGGGATCAGGCAAGATATGAATCTGCACCCCAGAAATGAGGGGGTAGTGTGGTGTGGCATCATTTTGAGGTGGCAGATGATCCTACATATGCTATCTGCCTTCACTGCCAATGCAAGACCAAGTGGGGCAAGGAGCTGAAACATTTCAACACCAAAGGGATGCTGCTGCAATTCAGGAGTCAACACCCCCTTGCCCTTGCACCCCCTCAGCCTGGCACCAGTGGAAGTATGCCCAAAAAGAAGTCTACCTCTTCCTTCAAAATCCCTTATCCCCAAGAAGCAGAGGCAGGCCACCCTGGGACAGTGGATCAAAGGCAGACAGAAAGAGGGGCACATTACAAAGGTGAGTAAGATCACTCAGAGCACTGGGGAGATGCTTGGTCTGGGTGGCCAGCCCTTCTCCCTAGTTGAGTGGCCAGAGTTCAGGTGGCTCACGGCACA
>JAGPOW010000261.1:132651519-132678353 GCA_030014935.1 Caiman crocodilus
ATCTCCTCCTGTTGTTGTGCTTCTGCCTGCTGATGAGGGGGATCAGGCAAGATATGAATCTGCACCCCAGAAATGAGGGGGTAGTGTGGTGTGGCATCACATCCTCACATGGCGCCATGGTAGGATGGCTCATGGCCATCCTACCAAGTGCCCACATGCACCACCTTCAGCAGGATGGTGGTGCCTTCCCTGTATGAGGCATGCAGGGAGAACTTGAGGGAGGAGCTCCACAAAGAAGGTCCATAGGTGGTCCTGCACTTCACCTCAAACATCTGGAGCATCCAGGGTGGAGATCATGTCTACCTCTCCTTCACAGGGCACTGGTGCAATCAATCAGGCTGTCGGTAGGTTCTCCTTCAAGCCAAGGTGATGGATGAGTCCCACATGGCAACAGAAATCATGGTGGCCATGAACCACATGGTGCAAGGGTGGGCTTGTTAGGCAAGGTGAGGTCACCCACAGGTTCATGGTCGACAATGGGGCCAAATTGGTCAAGGCAGTTCATGATGTGAACTTTGTTTGCATCAGCTGCGTGGCAGGAAAGTTCTACCTCATAGTCAGGGATGCTTTGGAGGGAGATAGGGCTGCTGGTGACAGCACCATCACAACTGGCCAGCGCATTTCAAAATGCATGACTCCGAGATCCCTTTCTGTCTCTCCGCTCTCAAGAAGGGAGTTTCCCATCTTATAAATGTGTTGCTGGTTGCTACTGCCCAAATGCAGCACCCTGCACTTGTCCATATTGAAACGCATCCTGTTTTTGTTAGCCCACCGTTGCAACCTATCCAGGACTAACTGGACCCTATCGTGTATCCACAGGTGCATCTCAACCCTACTTCTACGATTCTATGAAGTGTAGTTTATAGGCCTGTCTTTGAAAAGTAGTTTGTAAATTCAAACAAGCACCAAACCTTGATAACCTCATCACTAGAATCCAACTTTCCTTCACTCCCATCTCTCTCTCCATGATGCTATATCTTATATGCCAGCAACATGTTGATCAAAAGTTATCTGAATAAATATTTAAACCCAGCTAAAAACTTGTTTGATTAGACAAGGTATAGTAAAGGACGCACATTTTGAACGGAGCTGAAACTTCAAATCTGCTTGCAAAACTGTAGCTCATGGGATGAGTGAAAAATAAATAAATTACACAGACGTATTGGACCAGGTAATAACCTGTCCAATTCCCTGTATGAGGCCATTGGACTTAGGTAATAACCTACGGGACAGGAAAAAATGTTGTTTTGGCAATTCAAACAAGAGAACTCCAAGCAAGGAAATTAGAGAAAGGTTAACATTTTAAATATGGTGTATATGATACATTTCTCCCTTGCTGTTTTCCCTGTCAGTGAGATGTTATCAGTGACAGAGCATGGCATAGCGTGAACAACAAGTAGCTGGCAATATAAAGCCTACATTAGTCACAAATGTGCTCTCTTGTAACAAAGCATGTGTTCCTAATTTAGGACTGTTTGCCACCAGGATGATCTTCTTGCACAGACAGTGACACATTTTAACTTCTTTATTTACCACCTGGTGACTGGACACAACCATAGCCTGACAGATGGATGAAAACACAGTTGTGCCAGAAAACCAGCGTCTGTAACCACTTTTAATATTGCTGGTGGGTTTGCATCAAAGAATTTCAAACAGCAGCATCTATACAGGGGAGGATTCTAAAAAGAGTTTGAGACTGAGGCTCCAGATCAGAGATGGACTAAACTCTGATGTTTAAAATCACTGAGATCTGTGTTGATTTAGTAGCCCTCAGGGACTATATTTTAATAAGTCTCTCCAACTATCCAGCTATTCAAAAGACACATCCTCAAACAGGGAGATCTTTGTGCTAAATAGCTCAATTCCTGCAGAAGTCTATTCAAAATGCATAGATCTTCTGCACTGTTGAATTATTTGGTAACACTTTATTTTAGGAAGGAACTGCCATTCGTTTGTACAATTCCTAAAACAAGACTCTGAGGGTAGAGCTGACATAATCTCACATTTTTGGGGATGAGGAAAGTAACAGATTTTTTTTCTAAATAGAAAAGGAAGATTGCTGTGGAGTTGCTTTAGAAACACTGAGAATTAGCTTTGTGACCTACCAGGATCCCAGCAGTCACTAAGTAAAACTTACTTGTTTGACAATATCACTCATCAGTGTTTGCTAGTCTGGACTAAACCTGGCTGGCTACATGGCCTGCCCAGGTGCCAGAGTTGCACAGGACCTCCGAATTCCAGCTGGCTCCCCTCAATGGTTATCCATCAACTAATGGCACAGTGTTTTTAAAATTTGAATTAAACCAGCACTAGAGCTGCTCTAGGCATAAAATCTCAGACGAGCATATGCACATGCACCAGAGATGCAGCGAAACAAGGCAACAGTGTAGATCCACTGTGGTTCCACCCAAGATATTATCAATGAGACACGTGGTACAAGCAAAGACTGACATGTTATTTCAAATAAAACGCTGGTCAAGATGCACAGAAACAGAATGTAACATCATGATGAAGAGTTTATGAAAACTTAGTGACTGAACTGATGCCTGTCTAAATTACTAATGTGTAGTTTTAAAAGGTGTCCTGAACATTGAGCTTTCAGAAATCTTGTTCTGAATATCCCTCTAGGAAGAGCAATGAGCCATTGTCATAGAGAAGGCAGCAGAAATGTGTACCATAGGAGTTGAATACTAACCGATTTCAGGTATTTCATGAAGTATTCCATAAAGCCCTGGATGTGAACAGTCAGATTAATCAGTCCGTCAAGGGGCAATTCCCCCCCACTTTTTTTTTTTTTTTTTACAGGGGATATTATAGCCAGGAGGGAGCTACAGACCACACTGTAACTTGGTTTGTCATGAGTATTAGTAGTAAAATAATTGACTGTAAAGGTGTATTGACTCATGACATCACTAAGCACATAAATTCACTGTGCTCTCCTAACTCCATTTAAAAGGGCTTAATGAATAAACACTTCTAAAGAGAGTGAGAGACAGAGGGAGATTTTTCCCCCTGGTTGATAAACCTAAATAAATCTGGTACATACAGTACAATACAAATATTGAAGAGTGAACAGTCAAGAAACCAATATTAATTTAAATGAACTCCTCACCTATATCAGCTGTCTAAATCCAGCCATGTTCAATTTTGTATGTTATTCCCTATTGATCTCTGCTAACTGTTGAGAAGGAGACAAGCAAGTTGCTATTTATACTTTTGGATAGGTCCTTACTTTTCTATAACACTTTAGATAATTGAAATAAAAATCTGACTGTCCAGTTCAACTGCTCATAGGTAAGGGTGACTTACCCTTCCAATATAGTAAGCATTAGAGGACACTTTCTATACCTCAACAAAGACATTTCATTCATGGGTTTAGAATGAAGCAATAAGTGATCTCTCCAGATTACCACTGCAGTTAGCCAACCGGAAGCATAAAGTTTGCTTTGGCCCATCCATGGACCATGGATAGTAATAAAAACCCTATGTCTATAGTTTGTTCCATTAAACTCCATTAAAATACAATAGCCTATAACTGACATCTTGTTTTCAAAGAAAAAGGCAACTCAAAACATTCAAATGCCCATTGCACCCATACAACTCACTGCCAAGATCATGGTCTTAAGGACAAAGGACCAGATAATTTGTACAGTTGCTGTAGATCAATAGATATAGGTTGCTATAACTCCTGATATATTAGTTCTGTCTCAGACCCAAAGCCAAGTGAAAACTAGGGTGAAGGCATGCTGATGATTGTATTATGATCCATTTTTATTTTCTGTCATTAAGTTAGATTCTACTTACATTGTTTAACTGTTTTAAAAGACATGACATTTTGAAGTACCATTGTATTGAATTTCTCTAAAATGTCTCTAGCTTTAACTCTGGCAGGGGATGGCCCAAATCTATGACCCCAGTTGATCCTTATAATTATTTGCCTTTCATGTTATATCAGAGTGCACTGTGGAACATAACATCAGCTGTCAGTTTGTGGATACAAAAGACATTCGTTCTAGCTTCACACTGATTTAAATCCCAGCTAAAATATTTCTTGTGATAGTAAGAATGGAAATATTTTGTCCTCTCAATTTATTAGCTCAATTGTGCATCGCCATTAAACTCAGAGATGTGAACTTTTATACCCAAGAGATTGAAGTGTTTCGCTGCTGGAAGGGCTTCTGATGAAGCAGAGTCACAAGGTTGTAAATCTGCCCCTGAGATGTCAGTTGGCACACAAGCTTCTAGATTCTTGCTCTCCTCCCTAAAGATCTCAGAATATTAAAGGTGCTGAAAGTCTGATAAATGCTTCACAGAAAAAATGGTGAAACAAAGTAAAAGATTCAATAGAGTTATTTTCCACTGTACTGTAGAGATGCATGTAATATATGACTCTAGTGTATGGCTCAATTTGTATTTTCTATTTGAATTACAGGAGGAGTGTAAGTAATATCATACAGAATTGCAATGAAACATTCCTCCTAAAGGCAGGACATTATCACTCCCTAGAACACTGGCTTTTTATGAGCAATTTAAGTGAAAACACTAATTTCAAAGCATCTATTAGGCCATTGTTAGGTTCTGACCATCTTATTACTCATATACTTCCCAAGTAATTAATAACATGACATTATTCACTCCCTCTAATTTTTTATTTCAGTAAAAGCAGATTCACAAAAGATACTGAAAAAAGTGCTACATAGCTCTTTCTTACCTCCCTTTCAAGTATTTTCTAGAAACTTACTGGTGCTTCCTGAAGGTAGGCAAAAAGCTCATTTTTTTCAGCAAGATTTATAAAGACATGTTTTTGGCTAAGCAACCAAAAAGTTATGTACTCCCTTCTACATGTTAGTGATACCACAGCACAATTTTCAGAAGACTTATGACTATATCATTAGCACCATATACTTGGCAGATGATATCACATCCACTGGCCACTACTCATCATTCCATCTCTTCACCATTGCCAGCATTTCTTTCATAATACTTTTTGAGGTTGCTTCTATCTCTACACTTGATGTGACCAAAGTGCATGAGCACAGACATATTGTATTCCAGGAGTCTGTATTTCAGCAAATATTTCTAAGAGGAGAATTAATCTTTTTCCATCCAGTAGATAAACAAGAGTCTTTGTCATCACCACATCTCAAAGGCTTAATTTTTTTCTCTCTCAGCAATACTATTTTGCCAAGTATCACACCCCTATGATGCAATGGAAGAAACTTTTCAACTTCGTAAAGGGAGCAAGCATTTGTGTGTGTAGCAGGTTTGTGTTCGTATGGTTGAAGCACACCTCCCTGATTGGCTGGAGAAGACAGCATAGGCCAAGGCTAGCCCTCCCACCCTGGGGGGCGGGGCTTTGCAGGGGAGGTACAAAGCATCCTGGGATACTGGATGAATGTGCATTAACTTGAATCAGGAAAGGATCTGGGACTGATGTTCAGCGAACTGACTTAACCTATCAGATAAGTCTGATATTACATCCATCCAGGTATCTTAAATTTATTTCAGTAATTTTGAAAGTGGTTTATGGGCACTGAACTTCGGCTGTGTGTCATATTTGAATGAATTTCTGATCCCTTATACTGGTTTATATGCAATTTGTGTAATCAGATGACAATTTAGATGACTCTGAAAGCTACTACTAACCATCATCTGAATAATTATTAAGGAAACTTTTTTTTTGCTTCTCTTGTTAGAAACATACACATTTGTATATACACATACGTGCACATGCAACTGAGATGAGAAGTCTTGTCTTACATGCAAGCATAAGTTTCATTATTATAGTAAGTATGCTTTGGTCTGGAAAAAATGTAAAGCTTGTCAGAAAATCATTGTGAAGTACTAGCCTTAGATCAGAAACAAGTGGCTATCACACAGAATTTGTTGTATGTGTCTGTGTTTCTTTAAGTCCAATATTAACTCTTTATGGCACAGATATCATATGCACCCCTGTTTTAAAATAAACTGTTTTCTTTTCAGTAATTTAGATACCATAACTTGCATACAGCATTATATGTACAGGAAAAGTTTGCACATAGGAATTGTTGCAACAAAGAAGATCAGCATTGTTACCTTACAGAGAAATAATGGTTTGGGGATCCAGACACTGGGATGGAAATGGAATGCTGATTCAGTTCCTACTCCAGTCAGATTATAAGCAAGCAAATCAGTTATTATAAATATTTTAAAACATCAGATGTGAGGGTGGATTCATTATAGTGATGAACTCAATGAAGCAATCAGGTCTTCCTTTTCTAATGTGAAACAAATTACATATTGTTTACAGGGTAGCTTGCACATAGGAGGAAAGCTCTTTTTATAATCCAATGAGAGGACTCAGTCTATTTCTACCATCCCAGAACCTCATAAAAAATGTTAACTAAGTCTGTGTACACATGTTTAAATGACCTAAAAGTACTCTCCCAGGTTTGTTTTTTTCTTAAAAAATACTTACCCAGAGATGCCTGAACAGATATTTGAATGCTGAGCACAGAGTTTGTGGATACTGCACAGCCAGAGGGCCTAGGGCACACATCTTGGTGTGCTCTGCAGGCTTCCTCAGTCTGCCTGGTTAGAGATGGCAGCAATGCACAAGGCAGCCCTAATTGGCTAACCCAAATTACTCAGGGTCATCTAGTGTCTCCCTGCAGCACAATGTGGGGATTAGGAAGGGTGGTGCATTCTGCTCTGCTATTTGCTAAGCTATATAGGACAGTGCCACACTGTCTTCTGGGAGCAGGACAGGAGTGGAGTAGAGAAAAGCACCCTAGGATGCTGGAGGACTTCTTTGTGGCTTCTCTCAGAAGAGAATGTATACAGGAATTTACTCCCTCAGAGGAAACTTTCCTGGGACTAATTTAACCCTCATTGTTTCTAGATTATTTTTTTCCTGGAGTAGTCATTTTTGCTCTGGGAAAAAAATCCTAAACATCTGTATACTTATGGTTTGTCCTGGGAAAGCAATAACTCTTCCAGGAGAAACTGCATATCTGTACATGGCCTCAGTTTTAAAACAAATAAGCAAGGGAAGAATGATTTTTAGGTTGTAGGTCCATGGAGGATGTTCCTATATTAGCACCTACATTGAGAAAAGTCTATGTTAGACACTGTACATCAAGACTCTCACAGGTTAAATCTAACCTCTAATCCCACAAAGAACTATGGAAGTATGGATACAGCAGAGGTCCATGGACTTCTGCATATGCAGCCATCAAGAGAAGCATAGTCTGTTCTCTAAAGAAAAAGGATGTTAATGTATGGGAAAAGTATGGGAAAAGTAAACAGAGAACTCCCCATGTTGTTGTTCAGTTCACTCTATTCTAAAGATTTCTTTTCTCAAGAATATAATTACCTTCAATCTCACCCCCATCTTTCCTAAACAATTTTACTTATCTGCTTAAAAATTAGGAAAAAGCTGGTACTGAGCTACTGTTATGTTTTTGTTCAGCAAGGACTAATTAGATTCCCTGCACCCAGTCACAGACATGAAATGTTTCTCTGTATTCTACAACATAGATTTTCTGAGCACAGAAATATTGTCACTGTCCAACCTCCATTATCCAAATTGCATAGGTTTGGAGGGCACCCTAATAGCCATACTTAGTCTTATTGCAAGAAGTTCATACAAAGGAATTGTTCTTTTGTTCCTTTATAGCAGTTGCTTAGTAACAGCAGCAACAGTTAGGGTGTAAAACAGTTTCCATTATGACCCATTTTCACGTGCTCTATTTTTCAGGACACTCATTTTTTTTACTGAAATTATCCATTCGTGATTTCTTTCTAAGGGTTATGTAAAAAGAGTCCACTCAGCCATTTAATTAATACTCCACTTTTGCAAAACACATTTGTCTAGAACATAGCTGAAGCAATAAGGGGTAAGAGAGAAGTTATTATTGACATTGCTGAGACATAATTCATTGTTTCAAGCACGAAATGTCATCAAATGTTATAATCAAGACACCACCATCTTAAAAGCATGCTCAATTAGCATCTCCTGAGTTTTCCATAGAGCTGAATTGAGCCCAGATTCCTAATTTTCACCAGTTCAAGAGAGTTTTGTCTACTTTCTGAGCTGATTGGTTGTAGTATTCCAAAATTATTGTAGATAAATGTCATCAGTTGAATGTAAAGTTATATGCTCTTCAACCAGTTAAAATTAAGGTGGACAGCAGATAAGATAGGATAAGGTAGTCCACTCTATCTCAACCTGTTAGAAGAGGGCTTTTTTCTGACATTTCTTCTGCTGGTATATGTAATGGAGGCAGAAGCACCTCTTACTTCCCAGTTTGGCTCCAGTGTGCCTCTTGGAAACCAGCAGGAGTCCCTAACCAATAAGGAGTCTTGTTGTGAGGGTAGGGGGCAGAGGACCCCCAATTACAGGCCTGTAGGGTCTCACTCAAGGCCATAGATGATTATATAGAATCGGTTGGACTACCTGACCTCATGAGGTCCCTTTCAACCCTAACTTTCTATGATTCTATGATTCTAACGCAATACTACAGTATTACTAGTTACTATAGTTAGTTATTATAGGGTGCTGATAGACATGCAGGTCCCCGTTCTAACTCATGATGCTTTGCATACAGCATCATGAGTTAGAGAAACACCCCCAGTCCAACAGATGTTCACCCATTGTGTTGGGAGGGGAGAGGGACGGGAAGAAATCAAGTCTACCTGCCTGTCCTGTGATTGGGGCTGGGCTGATGCAGCCCTGTGCCCCTGTCCTGCCCCTCCCCCCCAGTCCCCATCACCTTCCAGCTCTGGTGATCTTTGCAGGAAGGGAGGGGGGAGGGACAGAAGAAGGTGATGAGGAGCTGCAGGCTGGGGTTTGCCTGGCCTGAGCTGAAGGGAGGCATGGGGGTGCCATAAAGTGGGGGGTTCTAATCCCGCTGTCCCCCTCCAGCACAGGCTGGGCAAACCCTAACCTGCAACCCTAGCCCCCTCCATCCTCCCCCCTCTATTCCTGCAAGCAGCACTGGGGGCAGAGCTGAGCTAATGATTGCATGAAGGATTGACCCTAAGGAACAGAAATTTGTTAGGGCATTTCACTTCGGAGCACCTTCATCTGTTCCTCATTAGATAAGCGTTAATTTGTTGCATGATTGGTTACTATTCAAGCATTCTGTAGCCAGGCACATGTGTCATGGGACAACTGTAGAGCACTTTCAGGGGGATGATCATGCAACAAATATAACTTATGTCTGTTCCCATAGATAAGAAGTGTAGTGTGACTTACAAATAAATACTGGCTAATTCCACGTTATGATCCTGAATCTCCTTCCATCTGAGATAATCCAAAGAGTATCCTTGACTTCAATGGTTTAGAGTTTACCCTGAAAAGACCTTTGAAAGTTGGCTTTTCACTTGGAGTAACTGTATGTGGCTGACTTGGGTGCCTTTTAGATTCCTGGCAGAACGCTCTTACTACTACTGGCTTTAGGTGTTTAGTCCCCATCCCAGTCTTCTCTGTCCTTAAATATAAGCTTCTCCGCCATTTGGGAAGCATTACTCAGCTGAACATTTTACCAGCTGCAAAGCCAAATTTGCTCGTGTCAATTACTGAAAACATTACTTTGGCAGTGATTAAGATACAATTGCTGAAATTGTTCTGAACTGCTAAAGCTAAAGAAACTTGCAGACTAAGAGTTTGAAAAACAATTTCAAAGTGTTTTGGTCATGGTGTCAATGTCCCTTTTTTGGTGCCTGAAGAATAATCTCTTCTGCTAAAGAAGGAAAATCTTCTATGCATAAAAAGCTCCAGCACAGTGAAAAACAGTTTTGAAAGAACAGGAGAGCAAGGATCTAGAGGCTTATGGGTCAACTGAAATTGCAGGGGTAGATTTATGACCTTGTGACTCTACTTCATCAGACACCCTTCCAGTGGAGGAACACTTTAATCTCTTGGGTGTAAAGGTTCATATCTCTGAGTTTAATGGCAATGTACAATCATTCTGAAAATCTCCAATTGTTGGACTTTTTCCCAGAATGTGTTCAGGATCTAATTCAGGTCTTCTTGCAAAGAACACTGTCAGCATTTTTCTACTGGTCCAGAATCCATGAGTAGAAGTAGAAGTTTCTCTCTGTCACTTCTCTAAGGTCAAATTGGGAACACAGGAGAATGTTATGTTTGGTCTAGGTTATTGCTTGTGTTAAAAATAGACTCTCTCTTTTTTTTTTAATTAGGTTATTTTCTTAGATTCTTAGCTGCCAGTTTGTAAAAAGTTAGTTTTCAGATGTGTTCACTTCTGGCTGAAGAGTACAATTTTGTACTCTTCTATGTATTCAGCTTCTGATTAGTCAGATGCCATTCTCAGTATACAAAATGACACTGTGGCTGTAATACTAGGTCATAATTCAGCCCATTTCCCCTCCCTCTTGTAGATGGGGTTGAAAAACCAAAAATCTACACAGCAGATCTGGTTTACTGCTTCTTCCTTCTACTGTCTCTCCACTCCTAATAACTGTTTAAACAACGGTTTAGAATTCTTTGTTTAATGGCCAGGGGGTTAATACTAGTAAAGACAATAAAATAAACATTAAAATTATAAACCCAGACATTTGACATTAAAAAATACCCAGGCAACCCAAAACTTGTGACATCATAGTATCATAGTATCATAGTGTCTAGAGTCGGAAGGGACCTGGGCAGACATGACTGAGCCAGTAAATGTGTAGAAAAAAACAGCAGATGATTATTTAATGAAAGATGGAATCATGATTTACATACACAACAGAGTTGGGTGCTGATAACACTAAAATAGAATTTGTTAATTTATGAATCCATAAGTTTGCCATTTGTATAATGTTCTCACTATAGGAAAAACTGCATTTAGATTCCTAGGTTTGGGCTGCATCTTCAGCAAGAATTGCATCATCAATGCATGTGTTGCCTCTTGACTGGAGTATGTGAAAACTGGGTAACACAGGAATAGTGAAAGGACAAAGTGGTCTGTCTTTGCTTTCTCATCTCATCCCACACTACCTGCTCCAGCAATTCCCTGGCATTCTGAATGCATTGTGTCTTGCTGCTGCTGTTCATTTGACAGGAACAGGGTCTATTACTTTAGAACAATCATACTCAATGACTTGGGCAATTTTCCTGAGGAACACCAGCAACAAAAGGGAAATGGCAAATTTTATATGTTGTAACTCAGACACTCTGCATTGAATACTACATAACTACATTTTCTCTAGCCCAAGAACTTCTCCTATGACAAAATGTCAAAAGTTTCCTACAGATAATGGAAGTACAAGATCAAGCAAGGGCAGTATTGGACCCCTGCTAAGTCAGACAGGACAACTGATGACCAATGCCCAGGAAAAAAGCCAAAGTACTAACTGGGCACTTTGCATCACTCTTTCACCAGTCCCATGGGACACCCCTGCCCATTACAGGACAGGGAGGCCCAGGTGAGGAAGATACCTTTCCTTCCATTAATGCTGACCTTGTGAAGGAACAACTTGAGAAGCTGAACACATTCAAGTCAGTTGGCCCTGACAATCTATACCCCAAGTACTCAAGGATCTGGCTAGCATCATAACTCATCCCCTGGCATGGATCTTCAAGAACTCCTGGTGCTCTGGAGAAGCTCCTGAAGATTGGAAGAAGGCCAATGTGGTGCCTATCTTCAAGAAAGGGAGGAAAGTGGATCCAGCAAATTACAGGCCCAACATCCTCACCTCTATCCCAAGGAAGGTCTTAGAAAAGATTATCAAAGAGGCCATTCTTAATGGACTGGCCAATGGCAACATCCTGAGGGATAGCCAGCGTGGATTTGTTGTGCATAGGTCTTGTTTGATGAATCTTATTTCGTTTTACAACCAGGTGACCTGTCACCTGGAAAAGGGAGAGGAGACTGATGTCATATATCTTGACTTTAAAAAAGCCTTCAATCTGATATCTCATGATCACCTATTGGCAAAGCTGGCCAACTGTGGCCTCAGGCCCACCATGATCCACTGGCTGGGGAATTGGCTCCGTGGTCGGACCCAGAGGGTGGCGGTTGATGGAAGTCAATTGTCATGGACTGGCCAAGTTCGCTGATGATATCAAACTTTGGGGTAAAGCATCCATACCTGTGGACAGGAAGGTGATCCAAGCTGACCTTGACAGGCTCGGTAAATGGGTGGATGAGAACCTGATGGTGTTTAACACTGAAAAATGCAAAGTTCTCCACCTTAGGAAGAAAATCCTGCAGCATGCTTAAAGGCTCAGCAGTGCTACACTGGCTAGCACTAGAGATGAAAGGGACTTGGGGGTCATGACTGACCACAAGATGAACATGAGCCTTCAATGTGAAGCTGCGGCTAGTAAATCGAGCAATACACTAGCTTGCATCCATAGATGCTTCTCAAGCAAATCCCAGAATGTCATTCTCCTGTTGTACTCAGCCTTGGTGAGGCCACAGCTGCAGTACTGCATCCAGTTTTGGGCTCCACAATTCATAAAGGATGTGAAGAAGCTTGAGAGAGTCCAGAGAAGAGCCACACACATGATCAGAGGTCAGGAAAACATACCTTATGATGACAGGCTGAGAGCTATGGTGCTCTTTAGCCTGGAAAAGCATAGGCTCAGGGGAGATCTGATGGCCACCTATAAGTTTATAAGGGGTGTCCACCAAAATCTGCGTGAACATTTGTTCACCAGAGCACCCCAAGGGATGACAAGGTCGAATGGTTATAAACTCCTGCACAACAATTTCAGGCTGGACATAAGGAAGAACTTCTTTACTGTCTGAGCCTCTAAGGTCTGGAATAGCCTGCCATTGGAGATGGTTCAAGCACCTACTTTGAATGCCTTCAAGAGAAATCTGGATGCTTTTCTTGCTGGGATCCTATGACCCCACCTGAATTCCTGCCCCTGGGGCAGGGGCTTGGACTTGATGATCTTCTGAGGTCCCATCTAGCCCTAATGTATATGAAATCTATGAAATCATGAAAGAGTCTTTTATAATAGAAGGAGTGGAGGTCCCCTATAATTTATTAGTTGGCCTATAACAGTTTTAATATACCTCATAAATTACTGAAAAATGAAAATACAGCTTCAAATGCCATGGTTCTACTGTAAGAGAGAGAGAGACACAGGGGGCAGAGGAGCAGTGGCCAAAGGTAGAAGCAGCTGCCCCAGTCCCAATGTCCCAAAGAGCTCAGCAGAAAAACTCCTTAACCAGGTGTTTCTGGAGGGGAGGGGCCAGAAATTTGATTCCCAGTGGAACGGGCAAGGGTGTAGGGGATGGTGGAGCCCTCAGGAACAAAGGCCTCAGGAACAGAGGACAGTGGATGACAATCAACTGAAACTACACCCCCAGGTACTGAACCTACTCCTATAAACACCAAGTCATGGCAGGAGAGGACGTGGGTGCGTGGACCTCCAGTTGGGACCCATCCTTGATATCAGCTGACAGACTGAAGTCCTATGGGGCTATAAACAGACAATAAATATATCTATATACACTTCTCTATCAAAAGAGAAAACAATAGGAAGGTCAGAGAAACAAAAGGGAGATAACCACTTCTACACTGAAACCAAGAGCAGCTGGAAAAGCAAAGACTCTTGGGAGGGTGCTACCTAACTAGACATTACTGAACTACTTGACACTACTGAACTAGTTATGTGACAGTGGTGCATTGGCTGGGAATTCAGTGACAGCCCCCAAAAGGGTGCAGGGTGGAGCACCAACCAATGTTGTCAGGCCCAGACTCCCTTCAGAAGACCCTGAATCTTGTAGCACAGGTAGTGCAGCAGCAGCAACAACAGGCCACAAAACAGATGGCTATAGAGAAGCACCTGATACGGCAACAGGCTTGACACCAAAGGAGTTCACTGAACGCCAAGATACCTACAATGACAAAAGAATATGATCCAGAGACATTCTTAGAAATATTTGAGAGGGTGGCCATAGCATCTGGGTTGGAGACCGCTAGATGGGCTGGACAATTGGGAGTCTTCTTGATTGGCCAGGCCCAGGCAGCCTATAGGGCCATGACCTGGTTAGATACCCAAGATTACAACAAAGCAAAAAGAGAAATGTTACAGAGACTTAATATAACCCCAGAGAGGTACCGGCAAGCGTTTAGAGGCAGATAGAGGAAGGAAGATACCTCGACTTTTGTGGCAAAGTTTGACAGACCTTTTAGATAAGTGGCTTAAACCCAAAACTACCACTAAAGAGGAAATATGTAACCAAATATTGTTAGAACCCAGAGATGGGTAAGGTGTCATTGCCCTAAGTCTTCCCTTGAAGCCCTGCAACTGGCAGAAAACTCTGATATGGCTCAAGGAGAGATTCAGCGAGATCAAGATACAAGAGCAGCGGGAGCGAGTTATCTGCAGGAGGCAGACCAAAAGGTGAAAGAGAGAGCAGGGAGAACAAGAAAGGAAACACCACAGGGCTGGTCTGTTTTAGTTGCAGTAGATACAGCCATATAGCTTGAGAGTGTTCCCGAGGCCAATGAGTAACCCCAAGACCAAGAGAAGTCAAGGCAGAGACCACAGACGTTCGTGTGGAGATGAGAAGGTCACAACATGGAAATGATGGATTGCAGCGTAGGGGACAGCTTGACAGAGAAAATACAACCCTTACTCGAGGTTACCGTGTGGGTGGAAGGGCGGCTGGTACAAGTGGTGGTCAATAAAGGATGTGCTCAATCCATTGTACGACCATCATTGGTTCTGTGGAGACAAGCACCCAGGTGTGCCAGTGTGAAGATGGTCTGCCTCCATAAGCAAAAGGCCTATTATGAACATTGGTTGTTACAAGTGCACAAGGTCAGCTGAAAAAATCCCTCTGGGGTTAGAAGAGGAAATTCTATACCCCATGATATTAGGTCAGGACTGGCCAGAAATTTTCAAAGTAATAGCATTGCTTTGTAACTCCAGTGAATTAAAGAAGGGCTAGCAGGGGCAAACAAGGAGACAGAATAGGAATTGGACATAAAGAGCCTAGCCAATAGCAGTCAATTCAGAGAGGCCCAAGAGAATAATGAGGAACTTCGGGCCTTGCAAGAGAACGAACAAATGAGACAAGACCAACAGTTAATTCACTCTGAAACAAGTAAGCAAGTGCTGTGGCGTGAGATGTATAATGGATTAATGTATAGGATTAAGAGGGGTAAAACGGAAAGAGAAGAGGTGTCACAGTTAATTATGCTCAGATCTTATAGAGTGCTGCTCTTGTGTTTGGCTCATAGGAACCCATTGGGGGGGACACCTAGGGAAAACTAAAACTGAAGCTCGCCTAGCTAGATGGTGTTTTTGGCTCCTTATGTATGAGGCGATTGAAGGGTTCTGTCGAGTCTGTGAGGTATGTCAAAAGGTGAGCAATTATAAACCACTCAAGGTACCATTGCCAATGCCTTTAGTCAGAGAGTCATTCCCCATGGTTGCCTTAGATGTAGTAGGCCCTTTACCACAGAGTGCAGTGGGACACCAGTTTATTTTAGTGCTGATAGATTATGCAACTAGATTCCCGGAGGCTATACCCATTGCAAGCCATGACAGGACCGAGAGTAGCAGAAGAACTTAGGAAATGGGTAGCGAGGGTCAGTATTCCAAAGGAGATCATTACGGACTAAGGATCTAATTTCATGTCCCTAGTATTAAGTTCAATGTTTTTACAGATCTGTCATTTAAAAACAGTGGTTTATCACCCATAAACGAATGGCCTGGTTGAACATTTTAATGGAACATTAAAGGGTATGTTGCATAGGTGTACCCAAGTAGAGCCAAGGAAATGGAACCTATTGGTACCACCCTTGCTACTTGCAATAAGAGATGTCCCACAAGCATCGTTAGGATATTCACCATTCGAGTTAATGTATGGACACCGCTCCCAGAGTTTATTAGATATTGTGAGAGAGGGTTGGGAGGCGGACTAGGAGACAGGAAGAGTGGCATCTGAGCATGTGAGAGAGTTAAAGGAACACCTCCAGTTGGTGAGGGATGTGGCATGTGAGAATTTGGGTCAGGCACAGAACAAACAAAAGGAGAGGTACAATGTGCCGGCTAAAGGGAGAGAGCTGAAAGTGGGTCAAAAGGTGTTAGTATTGCTACCTAGCTCAACAAGCAAGTTTTTAACCTGCTGACAAGGGCCTTTGAAGGTGCTAAGAAGGATGGGGCCCGTAGATTATGAGATTGCCCATCCAGGGGCTAAGAGAGAAAAACAGGTTTACCACATAAATCTACTCAAGGAGTGGCATGAACCTGAGGGCCTACTAATCTCCCCTGACCCAGAGTCAGAGGAATTTGGGCACCAGGATGCAGAGAATTCTAGCAAACCAGGGGACACAACCAAGGTTCCCATGGGGATTCAACTAGAGGAGGGGTAGCAAAAAGAGTTACAGAGGTTAATTAAAGACTTCTCAGATGTTTACGTGCAGCATCCTGGGAAAGCCGTAGGGGTTGAACATAAAATTATTACCACAGATGGGCACATAGTATGGGAAAAATGGCAGAGGGTTCCTTACCATAGATATCAACCTATCAAAGAAGAGGTAGACAAGATGTTAGCCCAAGTGATTATCGCTCCATCACATAGCCCATGGCATAGTCTGTTGGTGGCAGTGCCGAAGCCGGATGGAACATTGCGATTATGCATAGATTTTCATAAATTAAATGCCATAACCCAAGTTGATCCGTTCCCCATTTCTCATGTAAGTGAATTAGTGGAATGTATAGGCCAGGCAAAATTTATATCCACTCTAGATTTATCAAAAGGCTACTGGCAGGTGCCCCTAAGGACCGAAGACCAACCAAAGACAGCCTTTAGAACACCGTGGGGGCTTTCTGAATTTAAAAGAATATCCTTTGGACTTAAAGGGGCGGCAGTCACCTGGCACATGTTAATTGATTGGGTGCTCGCCCCACACCAAGACTATGCATCGGCATATATTGACGACATTGTAATCTATACGTAATCCTGGGAACAACACCTAAGGGCTTTAAGAGCCATCTTACTGGAGCTAAAACACATAGGACTGACAGTCAACCCAAAGAAGTGCGCTCTGAGGGAGACAGAAACTAAATATTTAGGATTCTTGGTAGGGCAAGGATGTGTGAGACCCCTGGCTGATAAAGTAGGAGTTATTAGATAGTACAAGGTACCTCAGAACAAGAAACAAATGAGGGCATTTTTAGGGCTCACAAGTTATTACAGGCGATTGATACGCAAGTTTGCAGAGGTAGTGGCACCATTAGTCAAGGCTATTAAAGGCAGGAAGGCACATCAAATTGAATGGGACACTGTTCGATGGAAGGCCTTTTTTGATCTTAAACAGTCATTGTGTCAAGACATGCTACTCCATACTCCCAATTTTGCACTGCCCTTCACTTTACAGACCGACATCTCAGCATCCGCACTGGAAGCCTTTATTGTCCCAGGAAGTGGGAGAAGTGGAGCGACTGGTAGCATACACCAGCCGAAACTTGAATGTGCATGAGAAAAGATACTCCACAGTAGAATGGTGATGTCTTGCTATCTGTTGGGGGGTGAACTATTTCCATTATTACTTGCTGGCCCATGAATTTAGATTGATAACAGATCATGGCTCCTTGAGATGGCTGAATGCTGTGAAAATGGACAACGCTTGCATTATGTGGTGGGCGCTAGCTTTACAACCTTTCCAATTCTGCATTGCTTACAGGCCAGGAAGAATGAATATGGTGCCTGGCTTCCTATCTCAGTGTGACATTGACAGCCCAAGCAAGACAGATGAAGAAGAGGAGGGAGAAGAAGTTGGCAAACTGAAGGAAAACTCAGTAAGAAGAGATATAGAAGCGCCTAGCAGTGTCTTGAGGGGCAGGATGTGTGAGAGAGAAAGAGAGCCACAGGGGGCAGAGGAGCACTGCCCAAAAGTAGAAGCAGCTGCCCCAGCCCCAAAGTCCCAAAGAGCTCAGCAGAAATACTCCTTAACCAGGTGTTTCTGGAGGGGAGGGGCCAGGAATTCAAACTTCTCTATAAAGAACCCAGAGCAGGCAGGAGGGGAGAGCGCAGGACCAGAAGGAGAGGAGCTGGGTTGAACAGCACTGCGGGAGAACTTGAGAGCAACTTGAAGAGCTGGCAGGAGGCTCCTGCAGAGAGGGAGCTCCTCGGAGACGACTTAGAGGAAGAGGCATGGGAGAAAACCCGAAGGCTGAACATTGATGAAAGGACGATTTTGATTCCTGGTGAATGGGCAAGGGTGTAGGGGATGGTGGAGCCCTCAGGAACAGAGGACAGTGGATGACAGCCAACTGGAACTACACGCCCAGGCATTGAATCTACTCCTATAAACACCAAGTCATGGCAGGAGAGGACGTGCGTGAGTGGATCTCCAGCTGGGACTTGTCCCTGATATCAGTTGATAGACTGAGGTCCTATGGGGCTATAAACAGACAATAAATATATATGTATATTATTTAATTTGCATATGCAACCCTGTTAACTTTATGTGTAGATTAGGTACAAGAATGCACAAGTACTTCTGTTAACAACAGGCTTCCTTTTCATAATTGCATATTAAAAGCATTTTTTGTGAGACAAGCCATTTTCATGTGAAGACATCCATATGTATACACACACACACGCACACACACAGATAGATATATAATTAGCAAGAACTGGAATACAGACAGAAGGACTGCACAGTAAATATTTTAGGGCTATTTAATATAAGACAAATATATGGTTTTTTTCAAATTAATATCTTGATTTTAATTTTTAATACAGATAGGAATTTTTTACTGATACTGTAACCAGGGGATATTATCCACCTAAAAATGGCTCTCTTTGGTTACGAATCATTCCTGAAGCACAGTAGCAAAGGCAAGAACCTTTTACTGAATGTAAAAAAATTAATAACTATAGAGCATTAATTCAAGCCCTCATTCCTGTGCTCTGCATTGCATCTTCTCCAAACACAGTAGCCCCTCTAGCTTTAATGGGCTTCCTCACACCAATACAGACATTACATTTTTACTGGTATGAAAGTAATTAAAAAACCCCATCTATACCTGTAACACAACAGAAGGTTGCCACACACACACACACTCATGTAAGAATGTAAGGACCCAGTTTAAGATCCCCACTCCTCCCACCAGCTCACCAAACAGCCAACATGTGTTCTTTTCACTACCAATGTAACCTACACTGCTAACAGAAAACTGTGCAACTTAGACTGATTTTTCCTCAGGCTGTTTGGGTGTCTATACCTAGCCACAAAGTATGGCACAATCTCTCTCTAATTGAGAAAAGCATCTGCAGAGCAGAATTGACCAGCCCTCCATTTAAAGTTAGTTCTTTTGCTTGTATGGACTTAAGAAGCAGAACATGATACAATTTTGCAAGGCAAGCCATAAACTAATAGATTTTTGGAGTGTAAAATCCCCCAAGATTCTTAATTACAATACTGAGTTAGGAATTTGTGCTTCAGTTAGTTTCTTTGCAGAACACAGTTATATATGAACAAGACAGGGCTGGTGGGGAGGAGGGGAAGCTTTGTAAAGCTTTCTTATAGTCAACCTCAGTAGAATAGTTACAAGTTCCTCCAACAGTGCGTTGTAAAGGTCTCATGTACATTTCCTATGAAAAAAATATGCATTTATTATACCATTTCTCTCTGTAAATCTAGGCAAATAGAAGACATTTAAACTCCAAACGAAAGAATTTGGCTACAGCATGAGAATGTGTTGCAATTTAAGAGATTAGCTATAAAGGCAGAGCTGGTTACAGTCAATGCTTACAGTCTTCCTTCTCTCTGCAGAAGTGATAAGATTGCACAAGTTTACTGGCTACAGAGCAACTGGACTCCAGAAAGTCCCTCAAGCATTTGCCAGCTAACTCCTTTGTTGGTTCCAACAGTTGCAGTGTGTTTAAGAAGGCAAGCACAATGCTGAATTTAACAGTGGAAATTTAACAATGGCGAGTGGTCAAATGAACTGTGGAAGAAAACAGACAGCCAAGAAAAATGTAACAGCATGCCAATAAAGAAGAAAATTAGCAATCTCAGAGACCAAGGCAACTGGCATCTCTGGCAGGAGCCTTAACATGCAATGTACAGTTGGCTACATAGTGGCAATTTTAAAAATGATGATAATAAATGTGTGAGACAGCTAGAGAGCACTTTTTGTGAATATTTTACATACAGACACTTCTCTACTACATATCATCAAGGTATGCATATGTAGGTCCAGCTTCACAAAAGAATAAGTGTCTAAATCTATTCACATCCCAAGTATGCAATCCACCAAATTCCCAACTAATCCTGCCTGATTACCCATAGAAATCCACATTTTTCCAGGAGAGTTCCCTTGGAGCCTGGAGTGTTACATTTCTCTGTATTACACAGACTGGGGACTTATCCCTAACATTGTCTAGCTAAGGATTCAGCAAAACTTGGCTCAACAAGGCTCCATTTTCTAGCAAGCTTCCTTCTCCCTTCAACCTTCCCTACCCCTTTCTCCTTAGTTTAATGAGAGTTCTGTTTTTAACAAAGTTACCCCTCACTTCCTGAAAAAGAGTATCAGGCTCAGTTAGGACACCGAAAAGGAAGTGAGAAAGGACTTTCAAGTTAATAGGAGATCATACCAGGAAGATAAATCTTCTAGGAAGAAAGAGGCTGAAGGAAGGTTCAACAATAAGAGAACAACTAACTGACAAACATAGCAATGTAGTAAAATAGGGTACATGTGCATAGGTATCTGTGCGTTAACTGGTTTTCTTATGCAAGCATTCAAATATAATTGGTTTCTATAGTTATTCAATGTGTAAGAAAGGGTGGTGTAACACCTTCAGCTTAACACTGAGGGTGCAGACAGAAGTACAGCTCCCTATTGTAACTCAGAACACTTTGCTTTATACGCTTTGAACATTTTGTTCTGAGTTGCAAAAATCCCCCAGACCAAACAGAAGTTCACTGTGGGCTTGGTGAGGGACCAAGGGCAGAAGGGGCTGGGCGTAGAGAATGTAGAATCTAACTTCATCTAGACTTGATGGCCTGCTCGAGGCCCCTTCTGACTCTAGATACATTGATACTATGATATGATGCTATGGTAACTGTTGGCTCTGAGCCTGTATTGGGATTTCCTTGGCAATGTCCCTCCTCCCTGCCTGCCCACACTATTTTCAGAATGGGAGGGGGTAAAGGGAGCAGAGGGAGCTTGTTCTAAGGGTTCCTCAGCTAGCCCTGGAGGCTGGGGTGGGTGAATCAGAGCCCAATTCCCTCCCTTTCCCCCCAACCTCAGGGCAACTCCAATATGCTCATCCAACCCTCCCTCTAGAGGGAATGAAAAAAACTCAGACTGTACTCTCTCTGCTCTCTTTCTTCCTTCCCATTCTGAAAACAGCAACCGTTTGCCAGGTAAGTACATTTAAAACATGAACTAACTCACATTCAAGCAGTTTAGTATGGGTTAAGTGCTTTCCTGGCATCGCAAAGTCATTGCCTTTCAGGCACGGATTATATAATGTACCAACTTTAATAGGTTACAACATTCCAGTGACTTGAAACCATTGCAAATGAACCTGTGACTACAGGTTTTTAAAGTATAAAAAATATAACTCTTCCAATCACACTTTGAAAGTGTAACTGCTGTATATTTTTCCTCTGCCAGCCAGTCTAATCAACCAAACATCAGTAACTAAACAGGGATTCTCAACCTATTTAGCCTTGAGGCACCCTGTGGAAACTGCGAGCTCTTAGTTTTCACTAATTTTTTAGCTACAGAAAAATTTTCTGTTGTGAAGATCACAGAAAGGCCACACCATGTCAGAAAGTTTTGACACTATGGATCACTGAAATCCCTGGGTTTATCTTGTGAATCATGTCTGCATGCCTAACACTACCAACAGCGTGTGGCATCCTTGAAAGAATCAAAGCACTGCAGGGTGCCATGGCACCCTGGCTGAGAACTCCTGAATTAAAGGCTCTCTAGATAAACTTGCTATGTTGCTTCTTTAAGTTTAAGAAGTCCTACATGCAGTAAACAAGGAACAAAAACCAAACTCCGTGGGAATGGCCAACCCAGCAACTCACAACACCATAGAACCTAGAGTTCAGATGCCAAGAAGTGACGCTATCTTGTCCACTTGGGAATCACAAGCCAGACCTGCCTATTAGGGCCGCGTGAAACTTCAATGCTGGTTTTGTTTTGATGCTGTTTGATCTGTTTTGAGGTTGAAACAGAAAAATTGAAATGAAACAGATATAGTTGAAACAGCCTTGAAACAAAATGAGGCCAGTTGAAACATTTTGCCATTTCAACGCTGTTTCTATGTTTCACCCATAGGCTATAATGGAAAAGGACAAAACAGCCTATAACTTTGTCATTTCTGGCTTGATTTGGATGAAACTTACAGAAATGGTAGCCCCTTTGGAGGGCATGAAGCCTGCCAAACTTCAAGGAGATAGGTGCAGAGGTTTGGGGAACCTGCATCCCAAATTCCTGAAAGCAAAGGCTTGTGTCATGTGTATGTGTTAAGCCACAGCATGGTCAAAACTGCAGGCCTGCTAGTCCCTGCTGAGGCCATAAAGCCTGCCAGATACCAAGTCGATAGGTACAGGGACTTCTGGGTTCTGGGGACCTGCACCTCTAGCTGCTGACAGGCAAAATTTATGTCATGGGTGCTTGTCCAACTGTGTGTGTCTTGGGGCATGATAGAGAGGGTGGAGCAGGAAAGTATTGCAGGCCTGGCTACTAGGCTCTGCTGTGGCCACAAAGCCTGCCAGATGTTAAGGAGATAGGTGCAGGAGGATTCTGGGGCCTTGCACCCTTAGCTACTGACAGGGAAAACTGTGACATGGGTGCTTGTGCAACTGACTGTCTTTGTCTTGGGGCATGAGCAATTCCCAGCTTTGTATTGAGTCTTTCCTCTCCCTAGTCTCCTTGCTCATTAACTCATTATCCTAACTAGCTACTGTGTTACCAGATCAGTCATGATTCACTCAGGGACCAGCTCAATACACAGCAGTTAATGAGCAAGGATTAACACCTACAAAGCCAGAGACTAAGGAAAGGAAAGAATTGATAGAGACCTCAATGGCAGGCTTTATGGCCTCAGCAGGGGCTAGCAGGCCTGCAGCTTTCATCCTGCTGCACTTTAACACACACAGTGTCACCCATGTCACAAGTTTTGCTTGTCCACAGCTTGACGTACAGTTTTCCCCAAACCCTTGCACTTATCTCCTTAAAACTTGGCAGGCTTTATGGTCACCACAGGGGCTAGCATGCCTGCAGTTTTGACCCTGTTGTGGCTTAAAACATACACGTGACATGAACTTTGCTTTCAAGAATTTGGGGTGCAGTTTCCCCCCAAAACTCCTACACCTATCTCCTTGAAGCTCGGCAGGCTTCATGCCCTCTGAAGGGGCTATCAGTTCTACAAGTTTCATCAAATTCAAGCCAGAAATGACAAAATTATTCCCCATTATATCCTATGGGCAAAACATCAAAACAGTTTAGCTATTTCGACCCTGTTTCAATGGAACAAAACAGAACAGCTGTTCTGAATCAAAACAAAATTCAAAATGAAATTCTAGTCCATTGAAACATCGAAACACTGGTCAAAATGGAACGCTGTTGTTCACACAAGCCTATTGCCTATATCCAATCCCATAAGGGATTCAATCCTTTAGGCATACTCAAAGCATGTCTATCCCAGCTTGACAGTATTGAGCTCAGAACAAAACACAGCATCCATGAATACTTGTATTTTAAAAAACGAAAGCAGTGTTACTCACGATGTCATCAGTTTAGCAAGTAGGAAGTCCTTCTCGACATCAGGCTGCTCCCATTTCCCAGACGGGCAAAGCCAGGTGAGGAAACTCCACCCATCACACCGAAGCTATGCCAATGTACTGAAGAAGTATACGAGATTCATAAAGCCAACCTAAAGCAGAATGATCCTGCAGTTAATGGCACTCTTCTGAGGAGCAGGGAAAGGTTCTAGGGTATAGGCCCTGCAATCAGAACTACTTATTCATCTTATATTAAACAGCCATTAGTTACAATTTTCTCAGTCATTCTCTATCTTTTCCAGCAAGCTACTTTCATGTCCTAAATTCAGCACTATCTGGACTGGACTCAAAAGCTTTTCAACCTAAAGTTACCTCAGTCACAAACCTTGAGAGCAGAAGAGTTCCTTCTCAGTGTTTCCCAGATGTGATATTTCTACCCTCTTCTGTAACCTGGAGCAGAAAAAATAGCAGTCATGCTTTCCATTTTTAAACTTTGAAATTTGCTATCAAGTTTTTTGTGGGTTTTTTTTCTATTTATCTGCTCTTGATAGGGACAACAGAGTGCTTTTTGCACAGTTCTTTCCTTGCAGGGTTTTCTTGATTATTTAGCTCAGTAGTTGTCAACCTATGATCTGTGGACACATGGGGATCCACAGACTATGTCTAAGGAGTCCACAAATATGACTATGATCAATCAAATGTATGTGAATGCCCACACTTACAACTCAAACCTCCATTCATGTTTTTAAGGGTCCACAGATGAAAAAAGGTTGAAAACCACTGGCTTAGCTGATTGATTGATTGATTGACCAACTGAGTGGGAGAGAAGACCAACAGACTCATCCTATGTTACAAGGCTTCTTACCTTTGGCCCCTTAAACAAAAAGCAAGCTTTTCCCATATTTGCTGTCCCCAAAATCTATGTCCCACTGGACACAGTTAGGTCATGTTCGTCTGGATCTTGTGTTACCTAATTGTCTTTTTTCCCTATTCATTATGTTACTCATAGGGGATTCTTCAGCAGCTGTATAGTTTGCTTTATTGCACTGAGGTACAGGCAGCCCCTGCTTAATGCTGTTTCACTTAGAGCTATTTTGCTATAACGCTCATTTGAAATTGATTCCTGATTTTACTTAGTGCTTAGTGAGTTTCATTGTAACACTCTCGGTCTCCATCTTGGGTCATTAAAAACAATTGTGGTTGCCATCTTGGGTTGTCAAATACTTTTAGTTTTCCTTAATGCTCATTTCACTTAACACTCAGTTTTTCAGGACCAATTGAAAGGGATAAAGCAGAGGTTGCTTGTATTTGAGGATATGAACTGTTTAGGAGGTAGAGGAGATGGTGAAATTGTATTTTAATGCATCTTGGAAAATCATGTGCTGGTAGGGAATCTTTTGGGAACTATGAGAGCATTTCTAGGCTTTAAGCTGGATCTTCAAGTTTCAGTGCTAGCTAGGAGCCTTTCTTCCAAATTCAGATCTGAAAACCATAATCCACTATGCCAATTTCAGCTGGTAAAACATGTGGGAGGTCAGTCTTGGTAGTCACTCCTCAGTTCTAAAATTTCCTCCCATTTGTGTCCAGGCATGAGGTCTCACAGACCATCTTCCAAAAGGACTATAAAATGGGGTTAAATGTGGGAGAACTTCCTGGGGAGTTTATTCTATTACATATTATTTTAATATTTTTATCTGCTTTTATAAATGGATCTGGTTTTTATTGTAAGGCACTTGGAGCTTCCTCTTGGAAGACAGGCATGTAAATCTAATAAATAAATAATGCAATAAGGACCAGGTTAGCCTCTGAAAATCCCCAGAAAACATAGATGTGTGAGAAAGGGCACAGCTCCTGATTGATGAATCCAAAGATTTTACTGAAAAGCAGCAAAAGAAAGAGTAAAGAACACACTATTTTATTTTGCAAGGCATGTCAGCACTTCGTGTGTGTTTTCTTTAGATTTACAGCTCCTTTTTTAGAGGAGGAAACACATTTATTTGACTTACTGCACACTGGAGCAGTCTGGTTCAGAAGTAGGTGGCATTTAACAGCTTGTCTGTTCTCAAGCCTTATTGAGCATAGCCACTACGCAACTGGTAATTCACCATTTACTTTCTGAGTCAGCCAGTATGTTACCAGAATAGTTATTTCCAACCCACAAACAGGGAAGTATTACAAGAAGTGACCTTTCATGTAGATCTTTTGCCATTATTTTCATGTAAATCTTTTGCCAGCATTTACATCTGTTGCATAATCATTAAAAAACTATACTATTTCTTCCCATCACTTGTTTGTGCATAGGCAGATGGGGTCAATGTGAGAGTGTCCTTTTGTACCTGCCTGCTGTTCTTTTTCTGCATTGGTGCTGTTTTCCTCTCTTGGCAGATAATCTGGAATAGCTGTTCTCCTTGCTACTAATAATCAGGTTTCCCACACAGACACCACTTCAAATAGAGAGAAAGGAAAGGGGAAGAGCTTTTTATGAACTTTTTATGAATGATAACTGTGGAGCCATATATATGTATATTTTTGTCATATAACAAAAAGGTCCATATTTAAAGTCAGTTCCCCATATCTCCTTTATTTACAAACTGATTTTTTTTTAATCGGGCCCCTGAGGGACTCATCGGGCAACCTGGTGCTTGCAGCTGATGGGAAGGCAGAGATCTTCAATGGGTTCTTTGCCTTGGTCTTCCTGAGGGGGAACTGGGACTTCCCTCCTGTTGGAAGCCTGTATTCCCCCTTGGGAATCACTGCTAGGCCATGGGTGAGGGCTGACCTGGTGAAAGGGCTTCTGGAAGGGCTGGATGTCTTTAAGTTGGTGGGCCTGGATGACCTACACCCGAGGGTGTTGAAGGAGCTGGCAGGGGTGATTGCTGAGCCCTTTGCTCGGTTATACGAGTGCGCTTGGAGCTCTGAACAAGTGCCAGAGGACTGGAAGGTGGCCAGTGTAGTCCGCATCTTTAAGAAGGGGAAGAAGGAGGACCCGGAGAACTACAGGCCTATCAGTCTCACCTCAGTTTTGGGGAAGATCTTTGAGAAAATTCTCAAGTCCCACATCTGTGAGGGACCGGCAGGAGACTTTATGCTGAAGGGCAACCAGCATGGGTTTGTTAAGGGCA
>JAGPOW010000261.1:132678453-132699814 GCA_030014935.1 Caiman crocodilus
TCCTGTGACCCTGGCACTCGTTCCTGCCATTGGCGGGGGGTCAGACTAGATGGCCTGCTCTAGGCCCCTTCTGACCCTAGATACTGTGATACTATGATTATTATAAAACTTGATATTGAGTATTTTTTTTCTTATATAGAGGCCCTTCATAGTGTGAAGCTCTAAACTGTAGCTTAAGTAGTTTAAGCCTAAATCTGGCACTGCCCTGAACATCTACACAGACTGGCACTTAGATCCACCTATCCCTAATTCAGTTGTTCTAAATGTAACATATATAAGTACTCAATGTAATTGCTTTTGACTGCCTTTGCTCTCTTGCTTCCAGTTTGCACTGTGACTTAGCCAAATGATGAGGCCAGCAAAGGCAGCCATATCCAGCATATTCAAAAATACTGTCATTTTTGCCACCTGTTGATTTTCCACCTGCAAGTGGTCATATGGACCACCCTTGTTTTTACTGTAGTCATGATGATAGCCAGCTTTCTTTGCTCTCTACCGACAGGTCATGGTGAATGCTTAACAGCAACAGTGCAAATTTGGACTTTTTTGGATCATAGGAAAGTAGGGTGAGTAACCCATTAAAAGCAAAAATGGCTGAAAAATTTTCCCTTCTTCGATTTGCTTGCATTTCACTTGGGATATCAGCCTTGGTTTTTTTCTGAATTGTCCCCACATAGATCAAGTCCTGCTGTAGAAGTCTTTGTGCCCGGTCAGTACTTGTGAAGAAACTGTCACCCACACTATTCCTTCCTGTCTTGTACCAGGGATGAAATAGTTTTTCAATGACCTGGGTACCAAGATTACCCTGGCATGCAGCTTCTGGTTGCTTGCCCAGGTAGATGTCTCCAGACAGGGGGAATGATGTTGCTGCATCACAGCACCACCAAATTTTCAAGCCATATTTGGCAGGCTTCCTGGGCATATACTGTCTGAAAGGGCAGCGACCCCTGAATACAATGAATTGCTCATCAACCATCAGATGGATTCCTGAAATATACCATTCCTGAGCTGCTCCACAAATATGTCCAAATATCTCTGAAGCTTGTCCACAGCTCTCCTTTCCTCATGTGTCAGTTTGATGTCAAAGCTCAGGTAGTTGGTGATTTGATGGAATCATTTTAAACTCATGGTGTCACAGAAGCAAGAACACCCAGTATGTTGCTCCCACAATTCCTCCAGTGCCTTGTGCACACTTTGGTATAGACCACTCAGCAGTAGTAGGCCAATGTAGGCTTTCAGCCCTGTCTCATGTAGCTTTTTTCAACCCTTTCTATTTTCAGGATGGCTGTCATTCCACTCCCTGAATCTTCTTTCTGCCTCTCAGTTTTTTTCTCTTTTTATAACAGTCAAGATATCTTGGAAGAGAAACAGGTGGAATGTTTCCACCACTGTGTCTTTATTACTTTCTTGTGTTGACCTTGCACCTTCATGGACTATGTCTTTGGCTGTTCTCTGATGATGTATAGCTGTGGATTTTTCCCCCACACCCTGACATTCCTTCCTCTAAAGGTGTCATCATCTGCAATGTTTTCTGGGGGTGGTGGCAGTAGTTCTTCTCTATGTCCTCCTGTAGCGCTCCTCAGTCTTCCATAGTGACCCTGAGCTGGTCCTTTTCCCTTTCCCACTGGAAGTGTTGGCATCACTTCTGCTTGTGACACCAACTCCTCATCATCTGAGCTGGATGACACTTCCATAGACACATGGTCTTCTTCCTCTTAACAATCTCCCATGTCTGGAACAAACTCAGCATCTTCACTGCCTTGGGATAAGATTTCATCAGTGGATGTGTCTCTGTCATCCCTTGTTACCTGTGCAAGACAGGCTTCAGCACTGAAGAGGCACTGCCTTCTCATCCTGGACTGCAGAAAAAAAAAAAAAGAAAAAAATTGATTACTGCTGAATGCATATAAATAACAACCAAAGACAAGCCTGTCCACCTATGCTGTCACAGAAGCAATTCCACCCCACCCTATGGCAACATAGGAAGCACCCTCTCCTCCTGAGGACAGAAGCCACAGACCAGCATCCACACTTTGCAGGCAAGCCAAAAGTGGGTGGATAGTTTTTGGAAACCCCTCATGCAGAGGCTTATTGAGAGCAGGTAAAAGGGGCATGGGAGGTGTCAAGCCCTTGCCATTGAAGAGGACTGCATAGCATATACTGTATTACAGTATGATGTTGTTTTGTTTCTTCTCTGGTGTCCCTTTGCTCCTTGTCTTCACCTCCATCAAAGGCAAGGCAAACTAGCTTGTATATTATGAAAGGGGCAGATGAGGCATAGTTTTGCCATGAGAAAAGGGTGCAGAGGTGGATCTGGGTGTGACAGGGTTTTTTTGTTTTGTTTTGTTTTTGGGGTAGGGGGGTTGGCAAAGGGCAGGGTGTTTTGATGACCCTGCAGGCTGAAAATAAAGTGGTTAGCAAAAGGGATTACCACATCTGCAAAAGTAGAGTGGCAGATAGTCATCCATTAGTTACCATGAATACCTGAAGTAGACATGAATGAGGTGTGAATGAATGCTGACCTTTCAGATGCATCTATTCAAAGTGGCAAAACAGGTCTAGGCTTGTCATCTATACAGAAATTGCACCGGGGTAACAAATTACCCCAATGCGTTAACACAGGATTGTGTTAAGTTGTTACCCCGTATGGAAGAACACAGTCACGCCTGGGGTAACATGTTACCCTGGGCAGTCTGTCATCCCCAGAGAGCAAACTATTCATGTAAGCTGGCTGTTATTTGACGATATTGTGCACTGCAGTGCTGGTGACAATGTCCTAAAAAGAATTTTTTTTAGAATTAGTTAACTTTAAGATACTGCACAAAATATGCATCTGGGGTAGGAAATTACCCCCTGGGAATGCCTGAAGGTTAAAAAAGTAACAGAGATGAGAGAAAAGGAAAAACTGCATACCCTTTTTTAGCACAATGACATACTATTAAGTCCTTGTGAACATTTCATTTAAAAAAAAAATCGCATAACCTTTCTTAAGAAGGACACTGCTTCTGATAAGAACAAATCCAATCTTAGACTTCTATACTTTTTGGACTCAGAGGAACATAATCCATTCAGCCAACCCACCCACACTCCCACATGTGATTCAAAGGAAGCTTTCTTCTCCCTCTCATTTATAAGATATTCTCTTTCATTTTCTCCTCTTTTTTTCCAGTTGAAATCTGTAACTCAACAGAAATTCAGTGTATATAGATCACTTTCAAAATGGCCAAAACCAATTTAAGATAACTTGGATGGATGTAGTACCAAACTTAACTGATTCATCTTAAATCAGTTTATTGAACTTGTCTCCCAGCTCCCTTCCAGCTTAAAGTTAACCTAGCATCTCAGGATGCTTTGCACCTTCCATGCAAACCCTCTTGCCCCCCAGGCTAGGCTAGCTGAGCAGGGAGGCGTGCTCTACCATCCCACAGCTTTTGGTCTAGGCCAATGCAGACATGTGGCTGCATTTCTGGAATCAAAAGTGAATGTCTGTTCACTTGCTTAACAGTTTAATCCTTGCAATTTAGACTAACCTGCAAAGGTGGAATCAATTCAGCCTCAGGCTTTTTGACTTCCTGTTCTTAGCCTAGGTCTTCACCTTTACTGTTTTGTACACTATAAGGCACCCTGTCAAAGCCCTTCCTTCAGACACTCTCTTTCTAATAAGGGTTCCACATCTCTTCACTACAACTGCAACATGATGCAGTTGCCATGCTTCACTTAACTGAAACACAGTGAGTGACATGCTCCTTTGCCCCTGCTGGTTACTGGAATTATAACTACTACTCTGTAGCCTTAGGTCAATAATCACTCATCTGAGAAAACTCAGATTAAGAAAATGGAGAAGAAAAACCCTGGACAAATCTTATTGTTATTGGAAAGGCAAATACATTTACAGGGGAAGAGTAGGAAGCAGTGTTTCCTCCTTATCCCCTCACTTTAGTTACATGCCTGGGGTCCTCTTATATAGGGCTGGAAATGAAATACAGATGAGTAAAAGCATAACTAGTATTATACACTTGTGCAATGCCAAATAGTTCAATATTTATAAATATATAATGTTTTTGATTAAGCTGTTGCTACTAAAATCTATTACTTAAACTTTCATCCAGCCTGAGGATGAAGTCTCTCTTTCTGTGGAAATAAACTGGGTTTAAACTTTTTATACAAAAAAGAAAAGAACTTTGGTGTAACCATGAGTCACTGCAATTTTAACACCAAATGGAGGGGTCATTATTCTTGATACTAAAATGACCTGGATTTTATTCTAGGGTTTGCCACTGATTTCAAAGGGTGACTTGGACGTTGTACATTTGTTTTTTTCCTACCATTCTTTCTCTATGTGGCCTATTTAGAGTGTAAGCTTTTCACAGAGGACTTTCTTTTTCTCTTTATTCTGCACCTAGCACAAGGAATTTCTAATCTTAGCTGAGGCCACAAAACATTACCATAATACATTGAAACAGTCAACAACAGTAGCTAATAATTTATTTCTACCTATACTTAGACAGGTGAAGGTAAAAAAAAAATCCAATTTGCCCTTGTTTTCCTCCCCCACCTGCAAAGTTGTAGGAACAATTTCAGTGGTGTAAACTACTTGCAAAATCGATGACACCCTTTGAAAGTGTTTCTCTAGGAATGTTAAACTCGGGAGTAATTTCCTATTAACAAAATGTAACAAAATTCTGAATGCCAAGCCTTCCTCTCCCCAGTAAAAGACAAAACAACCTCCTTTTAATCTCATAGGATGCACAGGCTGTGCTTGAATGAGTTCTTTAAAAAACACAAAATATCCCACTTCTTAGGACAAATTTGCATCATCCTAAATTATAAGACTGAATAAATTGCTTCATAGGAGCATGTATTTGGTTTTTTAATTATGCAATATTTAAGTATAACAAGCAATTGAAATTAAAAAAGATTCCAAAGCAACTTGCTTGTCTCTGCCATTTTTTATTAATTCCTCAGAAGAAACAAATCCCATGGCCACTCATAAAGCATCTTTTTCTTCAGTTGCAAAGAGGTATTTGAACATAAGGAATAAAGCTCAAATCTGTCATTCCCAACCGAAAACAGTGCTTTTGAAGCTTCAAAAATGCCACAGAGACTTGCTTCTACTGAGGAACCAATCCAAAGTGGTATTCAAGATTTCCTGGGTCCTGTGGAACATTGCCCATCTGTGTATTTTTTCCAACAGAGACAGAACATTTAGTTTTTGGCATTGTTTTGTTTTGTGTCTGACATTCAAATGGGATAAAAAAATCCTAGCTTCTCTACTCGACTCTTTCCATTTCAGAATAGTCTTTCTGAGCTTATTGTAAGCTTGCAACATTTTTATTAGGAGGCAGAAAAGCATAACTAAGTATTTGTGATATCCTTGGAAAAAATAAAGGTTGTCCAGAACTATAATCATTATCGTCTGTCTTTAACGGAATGGGACTCTGTGAAGGCTATGAACGACAAAGGTAAATATGAAGGCTGCAATCAGGGAGAAAGCTTCACAATATTACCAAACACTGAATTTAGTAAATGCATGTCCTTCAAGGCCTAGTGAAGTATAGAATACAATAACAAAAAAAATTTGAACAGAACTGTGGATCCCTGATGTAATTCTACTGGCCTCCATGAAACTACATCAGAGATGAATACAACCATCTATCTGCTAATCACCAACAACAACTCAGGTATCCTTCTCTGAGAATTATCCAGTGAATAAAGGCAGCAAGCAATGTTTATCCCACATGGCATTTATAATAAATTGCTACCGAACCTGCACAAAAATCTCAGAGAATGCATTAGGGTAGATCAGATATATTTTGTCAGTCTGCGGTCCCAGCAGCTTAACAGAATTTATAAAGCAGATATGAAGAAGGAAATGGCATGCAGCTACAATACTTCATCCTCACTTTACTTGAATGAAATAGAAGTCCAGCTTTACCTCTAGAGTCATATTTCCTGGCTGCTGTGGCTCTGCACAGCTCTACTGACTTGAACACAGATTTCTTGATCTATACCAATTGAAGAGCGAGCATTATGCTCACAAAATATGGATGGAAGCTTTCACTGATATTTTCAGATAGACAAAATTGAGTGGGTGCTAATCTGAATTCCTAGTTAGTTGTGAATTTCTAAACCTTAGGATTGTTTTATGCTGTACCAATGAGCCAGATATTGAGACATGGTTATGCCCTTGAGTTGAAATTTATTTAGCAAGTGGTACAAATGCAGAAACCTAAAAAACTGACTCATCAGAATAGCCATACACCTTGCATTCAACTAGGGCAAGTCAGGCCCTGGGGTGGCCAAATCATCCCCCTAGTAGCCACCAGGCTTCCTCCTTACTTGCCCCTTCTGACCTCTCAGAGGCCTACCCTGTTTTCTCTCCTGCCACATGTTGATGTTATCATTGGACAGGCAATCTTCCCCTAACAAGTCAGGGAGGTCAGGGAGTTTCGCTTCAGGTCTTAGATCCTTATCTGGACTGCGGCCCTTTGACCTTGGCCTACTTAATTCTGGCTATGCCCCTTCACCAGAGGCCCTCTGTCCCAGAACCCTAGGCTTCTGGGCCTCAGTTCCAGCCTCACACTCATGGCCCTAGGCCTCTCAGCCTGTCTCACCTTGGTAAGCCCCAGGCCCCTTGGCCTCTATCTCAGCCTCTCTCACCCTTGGCGGGTCTGGTCTCTGCTCATGCCCTCAGTCTGTGGGACATCAGCCCTCCTTCCACCTCTGTCCCTTCCGGGGTCTGGGCCCATGTCCACAGCATATTTGTTACAGGCATCAATACTCTGTTGTAATAGCAACACACCCATAGGCACTGGATGTCTACAGCCTCCTTTCAGCCACTTCTAGTTTTCCAGTTCAAACTTCAACACAATAAAAAATAAAAGCAACTGATTCTAAACAAAATAAATTCTGCTGCCTGGTAATGCAGGGGCTTCCTTGTAGCTCCCCACAATCTGGAGTCATAGATTTCATAGACATTAGGGCTGGATGGGACCTCATAAGATTATTGGATCCAGCACCCTACCCAAGGGGCAGGAAGTCAGCTAGGGTCAAAGGATCCCAGCAAAACAAACATCCAAATGTTTCTTGGAAGTGTCCAGCGTAGGTGCTTGCCCACCTCTGGGGGTAGTTTGTTCCAGGTCTTGGGGGCTTGGACAGTAAAGAAATTTTTCCTTATGTCCAGCCTAAATCGGTCTTGCAGGAGTTTGTGTCGGTTGGACCTTGTCATCCCTTGGGTGCTCTGGTGACCAGGTGTTCCCACACATCCTGACGCACACCCCTTATGAACTTATAGGCTGCCACCAAGTCACCCCTGAGCCTTCGCTTCTCCAAGCTGAAGAGTCCCATAGTTTGCAGTCTCTCTTCATAAGGCCTGTTCTCTTGCCCTCTGATTATGCACATGGCTCTCCTCTGGACTCTTTCAAGCTTCTCCACGTCCTTCTCCACCAAGGCTGAGTGCAGGCAGGAGGATGGCATTCTGGGTCTTGCTTGACATGGATCAGTAGATGCAAGCCAGAGTTTTGTTCACTTTGCCAACTCTGGTATCGCATTGGTGGCTTATATCAGTCTTGTGGTCAATCATGACACCCAAGTCTCTTTCGGTCACAGTGCTAGTGAGTGTAGCATTGCCAAGCCTATAAGTGTGATTCAGGTTTTTATTTCCAAGGTGGAGCACCTTGCATTTCTCCATATTTAATGCCATCAGGCTTTCATCTGGCCCACCTTATAAGCCTATCGAAGTCAGCCTGGATCACCAGCCTATCCTCAAGTGTGACAACTCTTCCCCAAACTTTGATGTCATCAGTGAACTTGACCAGTCTGCTTTTGACACCGGTGTCGAGATCATTTATGAAGACATTAAAGAGTACAGATCTGAGAATGGACCTTTGGGGGACACCACTAGTCACTGAATGCCATGTTTATTCAGTTCTGTCAACTACCACTCTCTGGGCCCGACCTCGGAGACAGTTCCCCAGCCATATTGGACTGTAAAGTAGTTGAGGCCACAGTTGCCCAATTTTTCCATGAGGACATCCAAGTCAAAGGCTTTTTTAACGTCCAAATATATGACATCAATCTTCTCCCTTTTGTTCAGGTGATACACCACCTGTTCATAGGAGGAAATAAGACTGGTCAAGCAAGACCTACCCACAACAAACCCATGCTGACTATCCCTCAGAATGTTACCTTCTGCTAGCCTGTCAAGAATGGTTTCTTTGATAATTTTTTCCAAAATCTTTCCATGGATTGAGGTCAAACTGATTGGCCAGGGACTTTCCTCCATTTCTTGAAGATGGGCACCACATTGGCCCTCTTCCAACCTTCAGGTACTCTGCCCAAGTGCCACAAGTTCTCGAATATCCTCGCCAGTGGCTGCGCTATGATGCCTGCTAGTTCCTTTAGCATTCTTGGTTGCAACCTACTTGGACCACCTGATTTATGGGGGTCCAGCCTTTTCAAGATGTTCTCTCACAAAATCTATGCCAATGGTAGGCCTATATTTATCTTCACTCCAGTCATCCCACATCATGTTAGGCAGGGTGGTCCCTTTGGGCTGGTGAAAAACTGATGCAAAGTAATCATCAAGCAGATGGGCTTTTTCCCGGGTGTCAGAAGTCAGTTACCCTAGCTGGTTTAGCAGGGGTCCAATGTTGCCCTGGTTTTTCTTTTGACTCCCCACATATCTGAAGAAGAACTTTTGATTTTCCTTGATTCCTGTAGCCACATGGAGTTCAGTTGCAGCTGTGGGTTTTCTAGTTCACTCCCTGCAAGAGTGGACCAGTGCAGTATACTCCTCCTTAGTGGCATTTCCTGTCCTCCATCCATTATACGCCTCTCTTTTTAGATGTAGGAGGTCCATGTTAAGCCACAGGGGTTGTTGAGCCCTTTTACCACCTTTCCTATAGGTGGGAATGGACTCCCCTTGTGCTTCTAGGATCATTTCCTTAAGGAGCAACCACTCGTCACTCCTTTCCCTGTGAAATCATGGCCTCTCGGGGCCTCCTGAGCTTATGAAAGTCAGGTTTCCTAAAGTCAAGGACTACTGCATTGCTGGCTGACTTGCACCCAGCTTCCCTTTGATTCTTGGGTCACAGATTAGATCATCCCCTTCGGCCAGTACCAGGTCCAGCAGCACGTTTCCTTATCAACCCATAAACTTCTTGGGACAGGTAGAGCTCATCCATGCATGTAAGGAAGCTTTATGACTGATTGGATTTGGCCAAATGCTCATCCCTTGAGATGTCCAAGTAGTTGAAGTCTCCCATGATGACCACGCACCAAGAGCATGCAGCCTTGCCCAGTTCCCTGATGAATTCTTGGTCAGGTACTTGTTCCTAGTTTGGATGTCTGTAGTAGACGCCAACCATTGTATCCCCTTTACTATGTTCCCTTCATATTCTAACCCAAAGGGTATCCAGTCATCCTCACTGGGTGCCAATTTCACGGTGTAGGGACATACAGCTCTCCTTCACATAAAGAGCTACACCCACACCCCTTTTGTCAGCATGAACTCTCCTGCACAGGGTATAGCCATTTATACCAGTAGTCCAGTCATAGGAGGAGTCTCACCAGGTCTCCATGATTTCTATGAGATCATAGTCATTTCTGTTTAGCAGAAGGACCAGCACCTCCTGTTTATTCCCCAAACTTCTAGCATTAGTGTACAGGCACTTAAGTGTGCCATTGGAGGCTCCAGGCTTCCTTGTACTCATGGAGAAGCCCGGTTCCTGGGCTAGGGTAGGAGTGGGTTCCCTTGAGCAACCTATCCTGCGGGTTTTGTGGTTGATGCTTGGTGAGCTTGCTCTGGTGGTTATCTGCCCATCCCCAGGAGTCCTTCTTCCTTGGCCAGTCACACCCCCTCTCCTGAGGCCTCAGCCATGGTTCTGGTTTTATAAGGGCTCTAACCCACTTCTGGGTTACCTGACCCACTACTTCAGCACCAGGCCTGAAAATCACTGGCATCACTGTGCTGCCTATACTTGATATGGGTGACCATTTCATTACAGTACTCTCCGCAACTATTAGTCCCTCCATGGGGCTGGATCCCTCTCTCTCTCAGTAATGGGAAGGGGATCCATTAACTGACACCTGCATGGCGAAGACTGAACCATCTTCATTGTTACTTAGCTGACAAGTAATATGTAGAAGGTAGGACCATTCCCATGTTGTGCAACAATAAGCTAAGAAATACCAACAATTTTAGCTGCTTGATTTAAGCCTACCAAAAGTTTCACTTGCAGCAGGAGTAGCTCCTGTTTATTTTCCAATATCTTACTGGCTACTTACTGACCTTTCCCTACATTGGTCCTTCCATATACTTGCCTTTTGGGTATTAGTCAGCAATTCCTTCACCCCTAACATATATATGGTCAGAGAAGGGAGTATACTATGAAAAGAGTACATTCACACTCTTCAGACTCTTCAATCTTGTGAGGACCTAGGGTGCTAAAATGTCATAAATAGGCATCTCATGCCTAAAAACAAAGAACTTTTAAGTTATTCTCTCCTTAACCCCCTTCACCAGCAGTCTTCCATGTCATCCAACTGACTTTCTGCCTCCCCACCAGTTTCCTTACTTATCTGGATGCATCTTTCCAGGTTTTTATAGTTTCTACTTCCTCCTGTCACTCCCTTTGATGGCTGCAGTAAACCATGAACACTGGAAGAGGCCGTTCTATACTAGGTACTTTTAGGCAGTCTATTTCAGATGTTATAGAACCACTGTTCTGTCCCTGTAGGATCCCTCTCCTATCATGAGTCTTTTGGGTATTTGGGGAAAAGTTCTTATAACAGGGCAGGGATGTCATACTCCCTGCTCAGATAGATGCATCTACATAAGATGCTTTATCATGCAATAACATAGTTTACTGCACAGCAAATATGCACATCTACACGTGCACATTCATAGATTCATAGATTGTAGAGTCGGAAGGGATCACAATGAATCATTGTGTGACCCCTTGCCCCTGTCAGGAAAGAGGACTGAGGTCAGATGACCCCATCCAGGTGACTATCTAACCTCCTTTTGAAGACTTCCAAGCTAGATGATACCACCACCTCTCTTGGAAGCCCATTCCAGATCCTGGCCACCCTTACTGTGAAAGATTTCTTCCTAATATCTAACCTAAATCCACTCTTAACTAGTTTACACTCATTATTCCTAGTCACTCCCTGGGGTGCCTTAGTAAACAATGCTTCCCCTATTCCCCATTGACCTCCCTTAATAAATTCTTACTGAACAGTAAACTACTGCTCACAAGTAAATTTGCCACCTGCAAATGCAAGTAGAAAATGTATTTGTGAGTAGTTACTGTGCAGTAACATAAGTCCAGATGCGAACCAAGTGCAAATTTGCTTTTAGTAAGCCCTGCTACTAGGGGACCTGCCTCACTACAACCTCAGGGCCTCTGGGCTGGGAGTTCTCCTGACTCAGCCACAGTCCATTAAAAGCCTGAAGGCACATCCTGTCTGCACCCAGGTGCCACTGCCTGGCACCAAAGTGCTGCACAGCTACCAAGGCTGTATCATTCAGCCCTGCAGGCTGCTTCAAGCTGCCACCAGGCCTACCAGCACCCAGTCCCAGCTGCAGACAGCTCCTGGCCACTGAGACCAACTCCAGCTGCCCACCGCCAAACCCCAGCAGTCTTCCCACAGCCTGCAGGTGCTGTAGGCTATTGCCTCACTGTGCAGCTGCTAGTCCCATGCTGTGCTCCTGTGCTGGGCACTGCAAGTGCGTATGTACAAGGGGCTGTCAGGCTGGATGTGGCAGCAAAGGCACAGCTGGTTCGTATAGCAGTGCCACATAAAGGTCAGGGCCTTGCAGGCACAGTGGGTTACAATCACTGACCACAGCAATCAGTCAGGGGGTGCCACATTGGTCAGGAAGTACCAGACTTGCTACCTGCAAATGTGAGTAGCCAGCAGCTCATGGAGCTCAGGCCAGCACTTTCCTAACAGGTCCAAGACCAAAGCTCTAGCCACAAAGTGTGGCTGGCCATATTACCACTGGATGCCAGAAGCACTAGTTCTTCTCTTGTGAGTGGGAAGGCCTGCCCAGCACCCACATGCCATATTCTGATACTTGACAAGTCTTCTGGGAAATGCATGTTGTCGCCACTAGCTAGGACCTACTAGAGCCACCAGACACACCAGCCCAGCCCACATGGTAAGCCTCATACTGAGGGAGAACCTCCCCCCTCTCTCTCCACCCCAGCCTCTGCCCCAAGCTTTGGCCCCTGCCCCAGCTCCTCACCTGGTCCAGCCACACTCCCCTAGATCCTAGGTTCTCCCCCACTCCACACAGCACGGAGAGAGATGGGACAGTGCACAACTTTTTTGAGTAGCCCATGCCCCTGTAGCTAGGTAAGCATGGGCCTCGTACACTGAGGAACATGTCAGCATCAATGCTGGCAGTAATGTCCTCCTTGGCTGCAGGGAGAAGGCTGTGGCAAAGGTTACAGGGAAGCCCAGGTTTGTCCCCCACAACACTGAAGCTCAGGTTCCCATACCTGGTGTGCCAGTGAACCTGGGGTACCGTGGTGATCAGCAGCAGCAGGGCATGGTGGGTCAGACATCCCTCAGTTTGTGCAAACAACTCCTCACATGGTATCCAAGACACACGTGGCAGGGGCATGCTCGGAGTCCAGCGTAGGTGCAAGGGGAAGCTGACCCCAGGGCACCTCTCTGGAGAGTCCCCCTGTGGAGAGACAGGGGCATGGGTAGCTCCACATCCCAGTCATCCAGGAGTCCCATGCCCCCTGAGCCCAGGTGCTGTGGGCTTGGTGGCAGCACAGTAGGTAGGCTGGTCTCCACAGTAGGTAGGAAGGAGGAGAAAGGGTGAAAGCGGGTCTGGAGCTACAGCAGCAAGTGTTGTCAGGATCCTGGCCTAATCAAGCCTGGATAGGGAGTGGGGGAGGCAGGCTGCCTGCAGTCAGCACTCAGTGGCCTGTTGGCTCATGGGGAGCGAGCGACGATGAGGGGCTCATGTGGAGGCTGCCTGGGCCTGGGCCAAGGTCTGCCTGGCTGATTTACCATGGTCCCTAGTTATCTGTGCACGCACTATCCCTAATCTGAGGCTGGACAGCACATGGGCCCTTGGGACAGAATATCTGATCTCAAAAATGTTGCAAACTCTCACAAACAGTTTCTTTCTCATGGAGCTGCAGGCCCTGCATCTGCATGTGGGAGAGAGGTGTCAGTTGGCAGCCAAGATGGAGCTTCAGGGTCACCACTGCCCATGGCCAGGGCCCTGCAGATGTGCTAGATCTGGAGGAGAACCCAGGACTAGACCCTCCTCTTGGACCATCTGGCAGACATATGGATGTGGTGGCTGGAGGACATTGCCCATCGGACAGATTATGGGTGGATGACATTGCCTGTGAGGATGCACAGGACCATGTGGACCAGAAATTCAGGACACAGATCCTGGCCCTATATCAGAAATTCATGGAGGCTCTATGTGAGCAGGGTGAGCTCAAGGCCAGGGTAATGGAGTGACAAAGGACTGCCAGGTGCTGGACACTTTCATGGCCCTGGTGGTTGTCTTCATGCTGTGCACTGCCCTGTCCCTGACCATAGCCCCTCCTGCCTCCTAGCAGCCATCTGCTGCCCAGCACCAAGCCTAGGGCATGTGCCGGGGTGGAGGCCCTACCCTGTCCCACACCCCAGGTTCCCTTGGGCCCAGCCCCACTGCAGAGCCAAGGTAGCCTGCAGCTGTGACAGGACTGCATGCTATCCCTGTTAGCCCTGGCTGCTGGAGGGGGAACCAACTGCACTGAGGGACCAGCAGCTGCCATCACACCTGGGCAAGCCCCCAACCCGCTGGACCTCCCATAGCATGTGCACCCATAAGGGAATGGTCAGAGGCCGGGGTGCTGGCCACCTGTCCCTGGGGTCCAACCCTAGGCACCCTATGGCCACTCAACCCAGGAGGGTGCACACATACATGCGACATTATATATAGTTCACATAAGGAAGAGAGTGTCTGATTATTTGTGGGTGGTGAAGGGGCTCTGTTACTGGGGAAGGAGGTGGGGGTCTGTTTGTAGTGAGGGCAATAAAGTGTTTTCCTGAGAACTGTCTGTAGTAAGCATGGTGCTGGGGAGGGGGTTGAGGTGAGGTGAGGGGGGTGGGGGGGCTATGGATGGCTGTCCAGGTGGGCTACAGTGAGGAGTGCAGAAGGAGGTAGTTGGCCACCACCTCTCACACCCAGTGCCCTGGCCCCCACTGGCAGGTGTGCAGCTCACCTGGGGCCTCGGTGGCAGGGGTCCATTGGAGCCAGCACCATGGTTAGCAGGAGCTTGGGGCACTGCACATTGTTGCCAGGGGTATGGGCTGGATCAGCCAAGGCATGGGAAGATAAAGGCTGTGGTGAGAGGCACTTTTCTGGCCAGGAACAGCATGCTGTGGTGCTATCTAGGGAGTGGAACTGTCTTTTAAAGATAGCTGTCAGCTGCTGGCAGGAACCCAGTACTGGCCTGAGCCTCGCCTACCTCACTCGGGGTAATTTGTCCTGCACCAGAACGTACGTGGTCTCTCTTCAGCACTGTTTCAAATTTTCCATAAGGCAGAACTTGCCAGCTAGGGGAGCTCTCTTGTCAGCTTTGTCATTATTGGACCTCTAATTGAGACCAAAAACTGGGACAGGATGGGAGTCTTTGAATGATGTCCTTTTGCCTTTTCATAGAATGGATAGAAAAGTAGGGCTGGAAAGAACCTCATAGGAGGTCATGTAATCCAACCCCTGCTCAGGATAGGATCATCCTTATCTAAGACATGCTAGGCCAGTGTTTTTATAACCTATTCATAAAACTGCATGCAAACCTACTTAAAACTACCAGACCGAATGCCCCAAAACACCAAGAACACTGTAACTTGCCACAGATTAAAAAAGAGGGATAAACAGACAGTTTCTGCTGTCTGTTAAATATATTTTGAAGAGATCTTAAGAAGAGGACCATACCCCACTACAGAGGACAGCATAAATATTACCGTTAACATTAAAAGAAGAGAAAGCTTGTGTCATGGGAACAATGTAAAGGAACATGTTGGTTAGTTTTCTGCTCAGCCTGCTTGATTTCCAGTTGGAGTCCTGGTTGCTCATTCAGCATAACAAAGCACAACTATGTGTACAGCATACATGGTTTCCATTTTGTAAAAAGCAAAGATTGCAGGGGTTTCCTGACTTTTTATTACAGAGTTTGCAGCAGGAATAAATTCCAGGGTTTTTATTGCATTTGACAAGTTGGAAAACAGCTGCCTTTCATTTCTTAGAATTACTCAGGAAGAAAGTGTCCCCAAACAATTTGCTTCTCTCATATATTTTGCAAGCACCTATTCTGCTCGTGTACACTTCAAGTGGCTCTGCATTCAGCTTTAATTCAACCATTCTGTGTTCTCACACTTTAGTCTCCATAGACAGGACTGCTGTTGACAGCCAGTTTTATTTGCTGCTTAATTTCAGGAGCTAATGTATGCATCTTCACCTATATTTAACCTTAAATTTGAGACTTTTTGTATCCTTGGAGGCATCTGTTATCAAAACATGGAGTTAATTGAGTGGATCTTCTCTGGTACAGGTGACAGGAGGGATTACATTTGCAGACTGCGATTGTGTTGTTTTTGGTGGTGCTTTTATTTTATTCTTCTTTCTATTCATCTTAGCTTTTAGTGTAGTAGGGTCCAAGGCTGCCCTACTACAACTATTTTCAAACACCTGTAAAAGCCTAATACCCACATGGAACAGTTCACAACATGTTGGAAACGTGGGTTTTTTATAATCCTCCATCTCGATTAGAACCCAGCTGAGAGCAGAAAGAAATATGCATGCTGTTAAAAACGTACTCTGAAGCATGTCTTTTTTAGAAACCCTCCCTCCAATATATATTTTCTTCCTACCTTGCAGTTTCTCAGTGAGTTAGTTCTTCTCTGTGATAAAGCATACAGCTGCAGGCAATTAAACACTATAGAACTACTTCCTATCAGAAACTGCAGTTTTAAAGGTACCATAAATAAAAATAAATGCAGAAGGTTGTTTTTTTTAAAAAAAATGTGCAAAATTAACATAATATGCAAAGCTTCTTTTTATTGTTAAAGTTATTCTCCTTTTCCATTTGCTGCCTAATCTTTTTTAGCCAAGATACCAGCATTAAATATATTATGCTTCCAACCAACAGGCACTATGATTAAAATTATATTGTTAAACATAATAACTTATCTTCATGTACTTTCTGCAGAGTAAGTTACTCTTCATAAAATGATTTTTTCTTTTAACAAGAAGCAGGGGTAGACACATTGACCAGAATAAAAATATCAAAGAGAAGAGCTTGTGAAGCTGTTGGAAAACCAAATTTGAATCACAGATGCCTAAGACAGAAAAGGTCATCTATCCTATTTTTAAATATCTCAAGCAATGAAGATTCTCTCTAGTCCCTTAAGACTCCACTGTCTAATCCTGCTCACTCAGATAGTTTTCCTTGTTAGTACATCTACTTTTCATTTTAATTTCATCTCATTCCTCCTAATTATGACACTTAGTTTAATGTTTAATTCTCAACAAATTCATGGAATATATTTGTTATTCCAAATTGCTTTGCTTCACAGATAAAAAAATGTTTTAAGTTATTTTTAAAAAATAAATCAGCACCATGTTACTCATGATCAAATAAAGGAAAGGAGTGAAAAAAATGTGTTTAGTATTCCACAGATAGGATGATTAATTACTTTCTTGAACTGAGGCCTCTCTCAAAAATGATGGAACCAGTTGAATGTTTATCCTCATCATGCTTTAAGGCCCAACTCACAGAGCATTTACCACAAAATTTGTAACAAAATTAGCCACATTAAATTTGAAGTTATAGTTGGGTAAGTTATTGTATCTGATGTATTGTGTGAATATTTTGGTGAAAAAAAATAATATAGGTGTGAACTCCATCCACCTTTTTGAGACATGGTTTTTAATGTTAAATCAAAACATATTTGTGTTTCTACATACTGAAGCAAACTCTGCAGAAATCTGAACTGCAGAAAAAGGATTTTAGGCCATAAACTAAAACTATTTGAGTTCTTGAGCAACGGATCAGCATAATCTGCTACCAGGATGACCAAGTGCCAGTGATGCTAACAGTGCCAAAATTAGCTCCGTTTGCTGATACCTGTGGGAAGTAAATCAACATTCTCACAAATATTTTTCTCCCTATTCTGCATCCCAGAATTCTGGCATGATGATGTAAATGTAAAGTTATAACAAATATATTATGTTTAATTAAAATGAGAGAAAGAGACACGTTGAAATGTTCTGCTTTCTCTAAGACAGAATGAGACTATGGAGTTATTACAAAACCTTCCGTAAACATTACGGCTGTCCAAAATGGCACTGTTCTGTTCTGACCTCAGTTGCAAGGTCTGGATGGAACAGTGTTTTGTATCGAATTTCATTTTGAGTCGAAACAGTGAAGCTATTTTGACTCTGTTTCAATGTGTCACCTGACCATGGGGCTGGGGAAAGGAAGTCAGACCAGCTGAGCTGACTTCCCACCCCCACGCGATCTACGTGGGGAATGGGAAGGCAGCCCAACTGGGCTGACTTCGCGTTCCTTGCTGGATCTTGCACTGAGGATGGGAAGTCAGCCCAGCTGAACTGCCTTCCCATCCTCAGCACTATGGTCAAAACATTTTAACTTTCAAAACTTTTTGACTAAGCCTCATTTTGTTTTGAGGCAATTCTGATGCCCTTTGTTTTGCTTCGATTTTGGTGTTTCGAACTTGAAATGAGTCAAAACAGCGTTGAAATGAAATGAAAGGTGAAATTTTGTACAGCCCTAATAAACATGCACACTGCAATTATAAAATCTGTTACAATGCCTAATATAAATGATAACACATGGAATGCAACTTGTAAGTAATACAGAATGTCATTGTAAAGTGCCTACCATCACTATAGTAATAGCAGTTTATTTCTAGAAACCAAAGCTGGAGTTGTGATGCCAATACAATTAAATGAAAAAAAAAAAAGTTTTACACCCATAATTTATAGGTAAGGCTGTTACATGGCTAGAGCCCTGGCATATGGAAATTAAATACACCATAAACATACAGAAAAAAGCATGGCTGCAGCTACAACTGTGTGTGTACACATTATTATTTGTATGTGGGAAAAGAATGAATCCCTCTGACACCAGAAAAAAATGCCACACTGAGATCTCAGGTCAGAAGTGATCTCAAGAGATCTGGAGGCATTTCAGAATATCCAACTGGTTTAGTACTTTCTTCTCTACAGACTCCTTTCAACCTGTCCTTGAGCAATTCAGAGGAACAGATTTTCAATTTATGTAAATGGAGCAATTGATCTAAATTGGTTTCAGAGCTATAAACATTTACACCAGCAAAGGGTCTGCCCTCAGAGACACCTTGTAACAAAGTACAGTTACAATGAAACAATAAAGGGAAGAGCAGAAACTAAGTTAACCAATCACAATAGAGCAGAGTAACAAGTAGCCAATTCTTGCACTGAGCTTTCAAGCAATGCTCAAAAGGAGTATTTAATTAAATAATTTAAAACGAAGAAATTTTGTAAAATATTTGTAAATAGAAGTATTTTTGTTACACGTCAAAATTCACTGGGGTGTTCATTAAAATAGTTGCCAAATTCTCTTTATAACAAGCATGTGTCTATTCTTATGAATAAGCTGATTAAGCAGTCCTCTAAAGAGTTATGGTATGTGTGCATTTTGCATTATTTCTTTAGTGCTTTTGGCATCTCATGACTTATAATATGTCAGCTCTATGTTGCTACGTTTAACATGCATTGTAGTTTTATATTTTTTTACTATTTATAACACAAACTACTTATGAAAGAAAAAAGGAAAGAAATGGTATCTGCATACAGTGCTTAATCAATACAGCCTAAGTTCGGATTGATTTCTTGAAGCAGGATGATTTCACAAATAATTGGGATCTCAATGAATAAGCCCATTGTGTTTATTTAGATTATTTAAGCAAATTATTATCCATATGGAACAAAATTCAGGATTTAATACATGAAAACAAAAACCATATTCAAAGTGTATTTAAATGTTTAGGAGAAGATTTTCAAAAGGTCCAAGCGTTATAACTAAATATTCTCCTGTTGAAGTGCTTGTGAGATCTTTTAAAAATGCTCCCACTGGTATATATCAACTTAAAAAAAAAAAAAAAAAGCATATAGCTGTCAATATGCATATTTTGAAGCTTTCCTTAATAGGTGATCTCTTGCTGCCTGATTCAAGCAATTATTCCACAACACCAAAACTATATTTGCAAATGCTCAGTAGCAACATTTTTTTTAAAGTATATTTTTGTTTATTAAATGATTCTTCAAAAGGAGGTGTGTATTTTTTATAAGTAAAATGTACTCTTCTTACAACTGATAGAAGTTAGCTGATCTTATTAGGATTCATACACAGGTTGTTATTATGACTTTATCTCTGAAAGAAAAGCAAATGTAATTATTAGCTCTCCTTAAATATTATCTTTAAATTACTGTTGTTGGGGAAAAATACGTGCTGTTAAAAGGAAAGTGGGTTATTTGATTTTAATTACTACCTTTTGCTTCCTTTCTGAAATTTCCTTGCAGAAAATTACACTGTTCTGTTTTTCTTCTTTTTCCAAACCTTGTTTCACTGGGAGGTCTAAAGTAACATGATGCAGTTTCCATGACATGAAATACAGGATTATGATCCTTCTACTTCTATTCCCACTCCTAGAAGCATTTTACCCACTACAATGAATGCATGTACATATGTAATTGATATAAAGAAAGAGCTAGAATTTCTTTCCAGATAAACATTACATAGTGGTAACACTTCACTTTGAATTTTTGCTCATTTGAAATTGTCAAAATTCAAACAAGCAAAATTCAGCTATATATCAAGTATAACTGAATTTTGAATATAATTTACATTCTATGGTGCGAGTCAACATAGGTCCACTGACTTTGACCGGACGTAGCAAATTACACCAGCTGATACGTTAAGGTAAGATTCTATCCTGTGCCAAAGGCCATTACCGGAAGCACCACTGAGGGCATGTGTACACAAAATGCTTCAAAACACAGTAGACTAATTCTACTGCACATTAGTGTAGCAGGCATTAAGGTTGTACCTGTAATTGTGACACATTAATAAACATGCAGATGCAACCTGAGGAAATAAGTTCCATCTAGTCATTCCCACTTGGGCTGTTTTCAAGTTTTCTGTTTTAGCAGAACTGAGAAGCAATACTGGAGAAAGTTCATAGATCTGCTATTGGCTGCTCATGAGACACCCTTGCTGCTTAATCACTGTCCCTGCTGTTCCTCCTGACTTGCTAAGCAACACTTCCAGGGTTGGGTACACAGTTCAGACCTTAGAAGTGGTTCACAGAATTTTTGGCTCAAGGGATTTGGACCTACAAAGATTTTAAACTACTTTTAGTCCACTTGTTCTCTAGCTGCTCTGTGTTTGGCTCATATGTGTTAAGGTAGCCTCCTAGTGCTATGACACTGAATGGAATCTCTGTTCTTGGAACATCCTCTCAGCTCTCAATCCTGCTTCAATTAGGGCCTTAATATCAGGGTTTGAGAGGGGCAGGTAGTTTTCTTGGCCTTGCCTACATGTGCTTACCTGTGCATTAGACTAATCAGCTGTGGAGTAAAACGTCACCATCTATACATACAACACCATTAGGACACAGTACAGATAGTACTGTTGGGGAAAGTAACATCTTATGGCAGGGTAATTAAATGCGAGTAAACTCATGTGTAGAATGACTGCAGGTGTAAACTATACTTGGTCAGCCCATCCAGGTGGGGGCCAGACTCCTGCCTGCCATTTAACTACATTGGCTCTGTACTTTCAGCACCCTTGTGCCCCAGCCATCCCCTCTGCCACCCAAGGCCACCACCTGGAGCCCAGAGCTGATCCCCTGTGCCCCTCCCTGGTCCTGGCATAAAATGCTCTGCCCTAGCTCAAATTGCTGCTGTCCCAGGCACACATGTAGTTGCTGTGCCTGGAAGTAGTTTACTCCAGTTCAAACTTCTCCAGAGTGTATTGCTTCAAACTAACTGCACGTATTGATGCACCCCTAGAGCCTCTGAACCATGGGAATACTTCCTGTAATGAAGTGCAGTCCTACAAGAGTCGCATGATAATGCTCTGGTCCTTTACAGTGGTATAAAAGGCCTAAAGAAGATTTTCATTCATATTCTGTTTACAGTTAAATGAAATACAGCATAAAAACAGAAAAAAAAATTAGGTGCCTTCTGTTCCAGACAGATATGCTCATGTTTCTGAGATCATCTATGAAGCGGTTAAAAAAAACCAAAACAAAACAAAAAACCAACCAA
>JAGPOW010000261.1:132699914-132718737 GCA_030014935.1 Caiman crocodilus
CCCTAGTTTTTCCATTAATTTCAGCTTTTTCTGTCAGGTCAGACAGGTCTGAAACGCAGTCTTACTTGTCCTGGAAAATTCTGCAGATAGTCCAGAAAACAAAACAAAACGGGGAGCCAGGACACATGCCTTTTGGTGGGAAAGGAGTCAAATATTTTGTTATCCTTGTTAGACAGCATTTTTCATTCAGAACAATGACTGACCCCAAGTATGTTGTTATTCACTTTGTCTTGTATATTGGCTAGTGCTATTTTCATAATGTAAATCTTGATTTAAAACTACACCCAAAATTAGAATTTACTTTGTAAATTAGAGAAAATTATATGCTTTTAGGTTTTCTTTGAGGAAATAAATGGAGAAAACTATTTCTGTCCCATCTCAGCCAGGATTCAAACATAGTATCCACTAGGACCATAATAACACAAGAGAAGTGGAAAAACACATAAGTAATGCTTTACAACACTGTACTCTAGTTCATGTCTTCGGTCATCTTGTATTATTAGTACATTTGTTGTATGCACAGGGCATACAGTGCGAATTAAAACAAGCAGGGATCTTATCAAGAGATAAGGCACAATACCACATTTATTGGAACATAAAACATAAAAGGAATAAAGAACAGTAAGGTTCTGTTTCACTTACTCCCATACATACTTATCCCTTCATTCATACACACAGCTAGTTAGACAGCCCTGCAAAGATTAAGGTGTTACTAAGGTTAAGGGGTTCTAAAGAATAAGGTGCTAGACAGTCCTGAAAAGGTTAAGGTATTCTAAAGATGCTCTGGTCAGTTTAGTGGCCAGCCAGACCAACCATGAGGAGTGGAGTCAGGTCTTGTTGAATGTGCAGAAACTCTCTTTCTTGCAGGTGGACAGACCTGAAGTTTTTTCTTTGCGTTCATTCTTTATAGTGATAGCCGTCCATACAAGCCTATGCATTCCACGGTGTCAGATGCGACGGTCATCCTACTTATCCCATTACCAGGCTGGGATTGGTAGGATGTGATATGCTGGCTTTGTGGCCTGCAATCTTTGGGGGTCATTGCTTGTAATATTCAGCCATCAGGGTGAAGGCATGATTTAGTATATAGTAATCCTTAACTGCTGACTCAACATCACTGCAAGCTTTAACTGTTAAACCACAGAAGACTAGTATCACCTGTAGTACAGAATTGGAAGGTGTTTGGTTTCCCCAGGCTTTTGGCTTTGCTGATTGCCCCATGATCAAGGATGTTTTCCCCTCCTGCCAGGGTCTCAAGGTTTTTTTCATCCATGTTCCTCAGAAACATTGAATGATGGCTACAGGCAAAGCTCCTGCTGGAATATAAGCCCAGATCTTTTAGCTAGAGGGTCTTTCCTCTCTTCTCTGATCCACATTTGGGATCAGAAAGAAATTTTACCCAACCACAGGGGCAATGTCAGCCTCCTCCCAGTGTGGTGCCTGGTCGGGGCTAGACTTGCCTGGGGTGGGAGCCAGGGACGATGCTGGGTGGGGAGCTTTTAGGGGATCTATAACTACCGCAAAATTCACCTTGTTCCCCCCCACAATACAGTCACCCCTTCCAGCTCCAGTACCACTGCCACCCTGCCCACCCCACGCAGCTGAGCCTGCCCTGCTTCTGCCTAGTCTGAACCTAGCCCTGGCCCAGCCTTAGACACCAGGAAATGGCTGGTGCTGCCCTTTCCCAGAGCACTTTACCTTTATGGACTCAGCCGTGTGGGGGTGGGCAGATGACAAATACTTACAAGCAAGGTCAAAACTCAGAATGATCTCAAACCCCAAATTCCTAAAGTAATCATTAGGATACTGAAGTGTAAATAAGTTATCAGTTCAATTTGACCTTTCTTCCTTGGTGGTTCTGTTAATTTAATGAGTTTTATTTGACACCACTTACTTTATCTTTATCAGATAATAAAGGAATAAATTCAATTGGTTTAATGTGTTTTTATACATGATTTAATTTAGCCTGTGATTAGTCCTTTATTTCACATAGTCTCATATATCTTTCTTGTAATTTTAATGTTTTCTATAATGATAAAGAGATTTGTTAATAATGAATCAAGTTTTCTGAACACAGAGGTTCATACTTAAGGCAAATGCTTTTTTTTTCCCTTTTGCTCCAATTGCACATAAATAAAGCTAGTTTTACAACAAGCATGGAACTAAATGTTATCAATAGTTCTACTTCAACCCATGTTAAAGGGGAAAGTAAAAAACATCTTGATGTTCTGATCTCAACTGGCCATGCCTCTGCACTGCATTATTTTTTTCATGGGCAAAATTTAGTAGTAATCTTATTTTCGTATTCAAACCTGAACCCAGAATGACCTCAGTTCTCAGTTGTCAGTTTAAGCAAAGCTAATGATTCAAGGTTAGAAATTCTTGCCGTAATTTTGCTGTGATATTTATCTGAATCATAGTTTGCAGAAGTTTAACTGTCAGCATGTCCTTACTCTTAGAATCTCTTCTGGGATAAAAATACTTCAAACAAACTCTAACCAGTTTCTTTCTCACTGAAATATTTTTTAACAAAATGCCTCTGGCTGTCTAGTTGGCATTGTAACTGTCACCAATGCGGAGTAATTGCCAATTGTAGAAAGCGAAGTGGGGTGGGAGCAGGGGAGGGGGGGAATTAGGACATTCCACATATTACCCTATTGTTAGAGAAACTCAAACAGATTTACATTAAAATGAGCACATCACAACATACAAATCTTAGCAAAACAAAATCCCTGGTCAGAAAAGAATTTCTTGAAACGTTCTCTTGTGGTAGAGTTTCCCGATTCAGATCTTTGTCTGGAAATTTCTCAGAAACTTAAGACAAAGCTCAGGAAAAAAAAAAAAAACGAAAGAAAATTGTGAATTATTTATTCTACTCTAGACTCTTAAGAAACATTTGGAAGCCTACATTTTTGGGATCTTTTGACCATAGCTGACTTCCTGCCCCGTGGGCAGGGACTGGACTCGATGATCTTGCAAGGTCCCTGTGAGGAAAGAGAGGAGCTCCAGAGAAGGAAAATGGCCCCACCTGAGTTGCAAAGATCTCCGCAGGGCTCCTTCTTCAGGCGGTGTTTCAAGAGGGGAGGAGAAGTCAGCCGGAACGCCAGGATAAAAGGAGACCTGGGACAGGCAAAAGGAAACACCAAAACCCAGAAGTGACTGACTCATGCAGAGAGATGGCAGGGATCGCTGCAAGCACTGAGACAGCATCAGAGACTGGGTTGGAGAGATGCAAATCTGTGGGTGGAGCTGCCAGCGGAGAGAACCCTGAAGGAAACACCCGGAGAGAAACTGAAACTGCTGTGAGGCAGTTAGAGGGTACCATAAATACCCTAATAGCAGGGCTGAAGAAAAAGGGTACCATAAATGTGTGACTATGTAGAAGTACCAGTTTGTTTTCGTTCTCCTTTTTGTTATGGCGAGACGGAAGTCATCCCAGATTGATAGTGTATTTGCAACTACCAAGGCAATAAGTCAGCAGAGGAACTGGCTAGGATTAATGGCAGGTCTGTACCAGGTTCCAAGCTGGGTGAAGTGCAACCAGGCCCACTGGGGCTATTGATTGGCCAGCCCTAGAGACCCACAGCACATTTTATACTGCTCAAAGGCAGATTGCCAAGAGAATTGAACTAACACATGGTGGAACAGGCGAGGGTGTAAGGGTTGCTGGAGCCCTCACTACACTATGAGTGCAAGAGTGAAAGTGTCGAAACCCACATGCCCAGCATTCTATTTACTCCCAAAACAACAAGTCGTGGCAGGAAAGATTTTGGACATGTGGGAGAGTCCAGCAAGACGCTGTGATGGACTTCGGCCTGTTAGCCAAAGTGCTAAAACTGTCTTGGCACAGAAGATAGAGTAAGAAAAGGGGAAAAAAATGCTCAGACAGGCGAAGAGAACCAGAGAGTGAAAACACATAGAATGATTGAGACAAGCCTCTACCACAGATAGGGGCGGGACTTTGGGGGTGAAAGCCTGCCATTGGACAGTCCCTTCCAGCCCTAACATCTGTGAAAGCTATTAACGTAATTGCCTTTATTATGTAAGTTTTCCATAACAAAGGCCAAATTAGATTATGCTGTGGCAGATTTATGGGTTTTTTTCTTTACTGAAAGAATCAATGGGCATGTCCAGATAAGCGTGGTTATGGGGTATGTGGCACTGCAAACATGTTTGCAGCACCACTTACTGCACAGCCTGGAGTTCCCCACTCTGCAAGGGCACACTGCCCGAGTGTGCACTGCTGAGGGGTTTTTCCACCCCCCATAGTTTTATAGAATATCTTCAGGAGGGATGGGAAAAAAAAGTGCAGAAAAAAAATCTTGAAGCAGAGTATAAAAAGTGGAATCGGGTTGCTCAGAGCCATGCTGCAGCAGCCAGTCACATTCCACCCAGCAGGATTGCCATGCCTGCAGCTCTGGGAGGCCCCCAGAGCCCCAGGTAAGCCTGCTGGGGCCAGCAGCCTTGGCAACACACCATAGGTGTTCCCCAGGGACAAGAAGCACTGTAGCAAAACCCCCAATTTTATTTTTTTTAATACATACAAACATATACATATACATATATGATAGATATGCATTCCCTTCCCCAATTATTTCTGGCTTTTCTTTCTCTCCTTCTCTCTTCCCCATAGACAAGCATAAGTGAGCTCAGACTTAGGATAAGCTTTAACATTTTTATTTTGGTAGCACGTTTTTGGTTTTGGATATCCACTGTTTTATATTATATTATTATTAGGTTTATATTGATTGCTACTGTTGCATATTGTATTATTATCATTTTCATATTGATGTTTATTATTTCATATGGATATTGTATGGTTTAGGCCTGTGTTTGAAAGTGAACAAAAGTTATGTCAAGCCTCCATCTTGTGTCCTCTGCCTGAGCATCCCATATTGCAACTGTATGAGTAATGTACCTCTTCCATGTAAATTGGTTCCCGGATGAATGAGAATGATTGGGAATGACTGAAATACAATGGTAGCAGGCCTCTACTGAATGGCCTGTAATGGCTGGGCCATCATCTCACATTGATTCATCCAGGAACCATGGACATAACTCAGAAACAGAGACAAAAAACCCAGCATTTGAAAGACAAAAGAGCCTGCAGAACCAGCAACTCTACCATTCTACCCCACCATTACAGACACCCAAAACTGCAAATCCCTGCATGTAGCACACATGCTCAGTATGGCAGGGGCTGACCCTTGCCTGGGCATGCCTCCTGTCACTAGGGTCACACAAGATCTGCCCCAATAAAAAGGTGAAGACAGACCCAGTGGGATGCTCTCTCCATCTGGACCAGCACCATGCCACACCACCTATCCACCCAGAGGCCCTGCCAGCAACTCCCCTGTGGACAATACCTACTGGACAAGGACCATTTCCAGCCTGAATAAGTAGCTATCACCCTCTACCCCCTCTTCAACCAAAGACTTGGACTCTGCTTCTCTTCCCCAGCTGGACTCCAGCTCTTCCACTGAATCTTTCTCCTGCTGCCATTGTATGTGCTTGCATGAGAGAACCAATAACTTCATGGGGCTGTGTAGTATGTTGTCTGTGTAATAAAACTGTTTTTCCGACACCTAATTTGGGTTTTGCTATGGTTTGGCCCTGCTCCAATCTCTGCGCCTCACCCCTCTAACTTCTGTCTCATTTCTCCCTCTCCTGCTTCTGGCTCACTGCCACCTTTCAGTATCTCCTGCCCCTTTTCCTGTGATTTTCTGCTGTCCATCTCTCTGGTTTCAGGCTTTGCCTGCACCTTCTGTAGTCATCCCCCCCTCCCGCCAGCTTCCCAGCTCTTCATTGCTGTCCTGCAGTTTTCTCCAGCACCCAGCACCTACTTCTCTAGCTGCCCTGGAGCCATCCTCTAGCTTCCCACACCCAGAGCCTCTCTTTAGCATCCACACTCTCCCTTAGTCACATTTTCCCTCTCCCCACCTACCTTTTCAGCTCTCCCATAGCTCTGGCTCCAGTCCCAGCTTCTGTGCCAGCATCACTCTCCTGTTCTGTAGGCTCTGGGCATTGTCTTTTAATCAATTAAGATAAATTAACTGAAAGCTATCCCCTAGCCTGAGTTCTTCAGCCCAGGCCCCTCTAGTCTCCCAGTTCTACTCCTGGTCCCAGCAACTTTCACTTCCCACACTTCTACGCTCTTACCTTAACCTTTCCCCAGGTATCTCAAGTACACCAAGCACATCCATCCATCCAACACCCAACTTAGGAACTTACCTGTGTGTATGTGTAGGTGGGAGGAGTGTGTGTGTGTATTGTGTGTGTGTGTGTGTGTGCGTGCGCGCATGTGCGCGCACTTAATTGATTTGTGTGTTTGTATATGTGCAATTGTGTCACACCCTCCTGTCTAACAGTGCAATATTGAGATCCTGAGCATTGGCCTGACCCCTCAGGGTGACAGCACTACTTGTCCCCAGGGAACCAAATATCCACATGCATCTGAATGTGCCCAAAGTGTTCTTCTCCTTTTTAAAGTGCATTAGTAGTGATGGGCTCTACTTTCTACTTTTAGCATGGAACAGCAGTGCTTTGCCCATATTTGGAATGCTGGATAAAGTTCTAGGGTGCCCACTAGGCGTTCAAGGTCATCCTGTTGTCAAGATTTACAAGGTGGGTTTGTGCAAGGCCTAGATATTCTGTCCTTTGAAATCTGTCTTGCTTGGGTTTTGAAGCAAGCAGAGCCCAAGTAAACTTCTGGGAAAGTCCTTCTGAGTCCTTCCACAGGGTACTATCTGGCTCAGCATATTCTGATCAAATATATTTATGTAATTATTTATTGTCCAGCACATTTTCCCCTCAGGGAGCCTGGACTGTCTTTACAGATGAAAACAACCTACCAGCCATTCCTTATGGTGTGAAAAAATAGATGTGTGGCCACCTTCCAAAGCTGCTCCCTTCCCCTTCAAATACTTCCTCCAATCCTGGGACACAGAATCATGCATGGCTGCCTTCCCCATCACTACTCTCTGGAGCACCTGCAACTTCACCCAGCATCAACTTGAGGTCATTCACAAATTTGTTAAGCATATAATCAATCCCATCATACAATTCATGAAGACATCATTGGACTAAGGACAGTATTGGACCAAGGACAGAACCCTGGAGGATTCTATTAGAAGCCTCTTTTCAACTAGACATTGAGCCAATGAATATTACTCAGAGTCATGGGCATGATTGTTCCTACCAGTTATTTGTATCCAACTTTCAGTACTTTTATCTACTCTATTTCTATAGTTAATAACAAGAATGCCTGAGAACTTATGTCAAAAGCCTTTCTGGCCATGATCGGTCACATTCACTGCTTCCTCCCTTCCATCCCCATCTACAGAACCTGTCAACTTATCACAGAAGGAAATCAGGTTGGGCAGGTATGATTTGCTGAGTTCATGCTGGCTCTTCCCGATTACCTTGTTTTCCATGATCATTCCAGGTGTTAAGTTCAAGATAACTGGTCTGTAATTCCCTAAACCTTCTTTTTCCTTTTTCTTAAAGATGGGCATGATATTGGCCCTATTCCAATCATCTAGGACCTCACCCAACCTTCATGAGTTCACAAGGAGACAAGTGGCTCTGAAATCATTTCAGTTAATTCCTTCTCTGCAGAAGAGCACTTCATAGTTTTACAAGCTCACACATACATCTGTATTTATCTACTGTCTGCATATTTGAACATTGTCCAGATGAGTGTGGCCATGCGGTATGTGGCACCACAAACATATCTGTGGCACCATGTAACTCACATTTAGATGTTCTCCATGGTGCAAGGGAGTGCTTCCCATGCATGCACTGCTCCACTTTTCCTTCTGTGGGTTTTTTTGTGGAAAATAAAAGCTGAGTCAGTGCAAAAGCAGAGCTGAGCGACCTGGAGCCATACTGCAGGTGCAGCATGGCTCCACATGGAATAATCACCACTGCTGCAGGCCTGGAAGGCCCCCAGTTCCCAGTAAGTCTGAGGAGGACAGTGCAGTGCTGGCCCCAGCCTCTTCTACTCCACCCAGGGCAACTTGCCACATGACAAAGTGCACATGGCATGGGCATTCCCCAGGGATAAGTAGCAGCAGTGCAAGATGCACCACCTCTACTTTTCCCCAGGGAACCAAACATCCATGTTCACCTGGATGCACCCCTGGAAGCTTGCAAATATGGGAACTGAGGGGAATACTGTGGACTTCCATGCTTTAGAAAGGTTCATGTGATGAAGCTAGGAGAAACTGTTAAGGACCTTCTCCTCTATGCCAACAGCTGTATATGTGTGTGACGAAGTTAAATATTCACTCAGGCTCTTATCATCCAGGTTCTCATCACTGGTTTGAAAATAGACCACTGAAAACAGGGCCTCAGGAAAGTTTGTCGCTTGCTACCTATATGACCCTGTACAAATTCCTTCTTCCAGCTTATTTCACTAACTGCACATTCACTATGCAAATTCTAAGCTTATCAGGATACAGATTCTTTCACCCTACATTTGCATATGAAAAGAAGTTGCCAATATTAGTTGAAATTTTTAATGTGCTGCTGTGGTCTCAATCAAGATTTTATTTGTATGGGTTTGGGATGACTATATTATTGACTACAGTAGTACACACACTGATACCAGTGTATCATAGGATTATTTCTGGGAGAGAAAAATGTGTTTGATAAACATGTCTTAATCTAATTTTATTTTGATTATTTGAAATGTAGTAAAATATGGTTTCACTCAGTTCCTCAGTTCCTGTTTGTATTTACTATTATTGGATGCAGTTATCACTCTGTTTGAACCATCTGTTTACATACAAACATTTTCCTTTTCTTCAGCCAAATTGAAAATATCAGTAAAAACAGTCTGTGCAGGAACAGATAAGTACTAGTGCACATATCTATTAACATAAGACTGATTTTTAATAATGTCTTATTTACCAGAAAGAATCTAATGAGTTGCAACAGTACAATTCTGGGAAAGAAAAAAAAAAAGCTTTCAGAAGTGTTTGAAGTCAAAGGCAAAACTTTCATTTTCTTCTACATTGCAGGGTCGGAGTTTCTGGTTTTTGCTTGTTTATCAAAAGTTGAAGAGACTCCAGGGCTGGACTTGGCCCAAAAAAGTTTTTCTTCCTTGGAAACTTTAAGCAAAACTTATCTCTTCCCATTCTTTGATTTCTGACAGGGTTAAGTATAATGTGGAATATTATACTCTATACATAAAACCTTTCCTTTTATTCCTGATTCTGAGAAGGCAATTTATAAGACAAGGATATAGGTTGTAGCCATGTTGATCCAACACAGGCAGATAAGGCTCTTTGGGTCAATCCGGTAACTTTTATTAGACCAACTTAAATATTTTGAAAAACAATTCTTACCAAGCTTTTGGGTTTCAAAACCCTTTGTTAGACTGAGGCAACATCTGCAGTTGGTGTGTGGAATGTCTAATGTCTATTCATTCCATCCAGGAAGAGCACACACCAATTGCAGATGTTTCCTCAGCCTGATGAAGAGTTTTTAAACCCAAAAGTTTGCCAAGAAAATTTTTTTCAATTCTTTAAGCTGGTCTAATAAAAGATGCCAGATTCACCCAAATAATCTTGTGTTTTTATGAGACAAAACATTCAAAGAAGGTTTTCTACCAAGTATTACAAATTGAATATTAGTCCAATTTGAAAAGGAATCAAGGGAGAATTTGATCAACTTTTCTTTCACACTTTGTCTTGTCATTATTGACATCGCTGTCCAACACGTTATCCTTTCCTCCAGATGAGAAAAATCTCTATATATTATTCCCTTGTACTTTGCTTCCCCTTTAAAAGATAATAATTCAAGTCTTTGATATTCACAGCTGAATGTTTGATGCCCATGATTGATGGTCTGTGTCTTTCTATTGTTTTAGTTGATCACGATTCTTAAGACGGAATAGACAGACAGGATAGATATCAATAATGAGATGTATAGATATTTAAATCTCTCATCTCTGTGTACACCTTGGCAGAGGAAGAATTTAAAAATGCATTTCGAGTATTTATACTGAAGATGTGACTGAATTATTGCTTGGGGAAAGATAATAGCCCCACTAGAAATTCCAGTAAACTCCACTAAAATCCACTATTTTCGGCAAGTGTTCTGCACCACTGTTGCTCAAATTATAGTGATCTATTACTGTAACTCTGTCCTAAATGTTTCTTAGAAAGCAACCAAGAGCAGCTGAGGGTGGGGGAGAGACTAAAAGTTACAGTTACTGGATAGCATGGCTCAGTGTGAAGTGTAAAATGCTGTATAGTACAAGAAGGGGAAAAGACAATGCAGCAGTCATAATTGTTGGCATTTATTGCAGCTATTTGCTCTGGTATCTTTTAGCCTTTACTTTTCATAAAAATGCATGAGAAAACTGCTTTGTACTAAGTATGCTATTTAAATACTTTTTGTTAAGTGTATACTGCTAGGACTAAGGTATATAATCTCTTCTTTTTCTTCCCCCAGGATTCTTATTCCCATAGTGACACAAATGCATAAAACCATGAAGGTAAGATATAGACATATGCAGATGAGTATTTAAATGCTAGGGACTTAAGGGATTGTGAACAGTTAGGGACATCTGTGCATCTCCTGTGAATTTTCTCCCCACTCTGAATCAACTTCCATAGAATTCTGGGCCCAAGCCAGCATTTGAGAGGAGTCTTTCCACGGACCACAGCGAGTAGTGGCCCACAGCTTCTAGGCATTTTTATACATGCAAGTGCCACAGCACTGGGCGGTTTGAAAAGCATCCAGCACTGTGATGCTTGCAATTGTACAAGCAGTGAAATCCACGTCAGTGCTGAGAATATGGCAGCAGTGCGCTTTTGAGCTAACACATATCACAGGTGCTTTCGTTCAAAAGTGCACCACCACCATTTTCTCTGCTCTAACATGCACTTCTACAACTGCATGCGGTGCAGCGCAGTTCGCCTCAGCTCACATGCAGAGTAAACTCAATTAATTGAGTGTGCTCAAGAGCAGTGGATCTATGGCACATCACGGGACAGAAAACCTTGTGTATAAATGCATGGATTAAGGAGTGAATTGGTATGTGGAATACTTAGTGACTGACTGACACAAGGAAAAATAATTTTCACTTTAAAAATAGCTACAGACAAATTTTAACATACCCCCTTGACTCAAGCTATTTAGGGATTCTGGGTTTTGTTTGTTTGTTTTTTAGTTTTTAAATCAAAGAATCAGGTTCATTCAATAAAACATGATTATCCTAAGAGTGCACTAAAACAGTTTTTGGATTGATCAGGCACAGCACACAAGTATGGAACATTCCCCATAAATAAAACATGCTGTAAAACCACACTTGTACATGATAAAATATGCATCAGTACGAAACTAAAACGGTATAATAACCTGGAACTCTCTGTCCTTCTGTATAGTAGAAAATAATACTAGTGTTATTTGTCTAACATGGCTTAAGTTGCTAGTATGACTTTTGGTAATTTACCAGGATTCAAATCAACTACAGATATCAAGTACTTTAGAACAAATATATTTTCCTCCCTCTCAGAATGTTTCATTTTTTAATTAACATTTACATATAAATACTAAGGCCCAAAGAAAGCTGAGAGAGTAATTGGAAGAGTGCAAAATTGGAATGTGGAAAAGTAATGCTAACTTTTTTGTATAGCATATTCTTCAGTTTTGATACTCATTTCCTGAAATATAACAGATAAATATTTCTGTTGGGCACTTAATTTACTCTCAGTATGCGTTATCAAATGATATATGGCAGTTTCCCAGTTTCCAGCTGATAACCATATGACCATTTATTCCAAGTCTTACAATGGGGTTCATAAGCCAAAGTTACCAAATAGAAAATTGCACCATGATAGTACACAGAGATATGGCTATTCACAGCAAAAAAATAGGCATTTATTGACTGATTTATCAAATCTACAGTGACAATTTGCAAAATGGTTTGAGGACCAAAGTAACTTCTATGAAATGGCTTATTTTAAAAGCACATTTTCTTCCTGGAAATGTTCTTTTTAGCATGCCAGGCAGAGTTTTCATAGCAGTGCTTAAAAAGCAGAATAATGTTTCCAGATAACCAGAAATTAAAGGAGTCATATAACCAAGGACAGGAATGACACCTGCCATTTATAAAACATGATATTAGGATGAAGATCTTTCCCTACACAATAGTTAAAAAAACCCCATTCAAATAGTAAAAGAAAACAAACCTAACTTTGACCTAAAGCACTGTTTTAATAAGCAGCACTGAATATATTCTGAGATCACAGGCAGTTTGTGTGAAGACTGCTATTAAGAAGAAGAATCTATTCTTGGCTTTTCTAATTGCAAATCTTTGCAGCCAGCCTATCTTTATGAATGACTTAAAATACGTTTAGGGAAATGGTGCTTAATTAGAATTTGTGAAAATGGCTTTGGAAAAAAAATGCCTGCATCTCAGTTATTAGAAGGAGAACGGTGTGTATATTATAATATATTTGCTCCCAAGGATGAACAAAATGACACACATATACCCTTTACTGACTAATTTACACATTTCTTAACTTGTTAAAAGGCTCGGTCAGTCAATCTGGTTTCTAAAGAACCAAAGTCATTGTTTTATAAGATATTAGGATGAGATGCTTCAGTGTTACAAAGATTCATTTTTAGTCACAAATAGACTTCTGATCAGCGTTCTCATTATATTGTTCAGCAATGACAGACTGGTGTAGGCTGCCGTCAATCACATCTGTTCATAGGTGGAACCTCTCTCAAAAAGTCAAGACAGTAAGTCTGTGAATCCCAAAAAGAAACATATGTTGGAGATCTTTCTTGCAAAGTCCAGAAGACAGCTGCCCTGAAATTGTGACAAACCATTTTCCCTATGAAGAAAAAGAACAAAATATTGTTTTGTCAAAACTAAAAACCCTTTTCAGGGAAGGGTCCATTTTAACAAAATTGCTTGACTTGACATTTTGAAATTGTCAAAACATTTGGCTTCAATGTTTTTTTCAAAGCAAGCAAACAAAGTCTTGACTTTTCCATCAAGAGATGATTTATGGTTTAGAAATTTAACTAAACTTTAAAAAAGGCAAATACTGACATGTTTCATCTGACCTAAACCAATTACTGTTCAGGTTTCTGGGTCCTGAACACCGGAGTTCAATGACTTGTCCAGATGGGGAGGATGCAAGTTTCTCTTCTCCCTATTCCTCAAAATCATTTTGCTTCAGTAGGGGAAAAAACCCACAAGACCAAGCTAACCTATGGATGGCTTTCTAGGTTTCATGCCATTTTTTTTTTTTATTTTATTTTTTTTTAAGATTTAGGAGTTAATATTGATTTTTAAAATGACAGAAATTACTCTTCGCCGAAATTCTTAACTTATAAAAAGTTCCAGTAAGCAATTCTGAACAACTTCAAGGCACAAATTAATTCACAGCAGCTGTGAACATATCCTTATATTTACCATCATCTGAGGTTCATTATATTTCTTGTTTCCGAATGTAGATGCTTATTTCTCTGTGTAACATTTACCCAATCAACAAAGATTAAAGCATTGGGTTAGAATATTATGTCACTTTATGTTCACAACCAGCAGTTGTCCAGCTGCCTAGCTGCCTTTTCAAACACTTCAGCACAATTTGCCGTCCCACTCCATGTACAGTGTAGACACATATGCAACCACACTGCTTGCTTAGCATGCACAGTAGTCTCCACTTTGCATACGTATGTACTCTTTGTAAGTCCCTAGATCCTGGCCTGGCAAAAACCAGGAGGAAGGGCCTCCCATGCTTTAGCTAAATAACCTAGTGGGTAGGACATCCACCAAGGAGTGTGATAACTGATACCCAGGTTCCAGGCACCCACAGAGGGTATGGGCCTACACCTTTTGCTTTTGAGCATAGCACTGAAACCACAACGACACAAATTAGGCGCATAGAGAGCTGCAAGTGCATTCATCTAGCATGTAGCGTACTTCACAACACTCTGTAGCCATGTGGACATGTATATATGTCCATGATACAAGATCACAAATTATATACAAGTGGGTGGTTAACTGCCATTCAGTAAAATAGGATTCTGCCCAGAGTTGCATCTTATAGCAACACCAAGCATGAGGTATTCAGCAAGGAACTACTATTTCAAGCAAATTCTAGCTTGTTTACTGATAAAGTAGATCTGAAAAATTCAAGTGTATTAGAGATTCCTGCCAGGTCAAGAACATATGAATACCAGAATGCATAGATTTGTTTTTCTTATTGATCGTATCTGGAAGAAGAGGCAACATATTAAAAAGAGTACACTGAAGAAGTTATCACCATTATAGACCAGCAGACATTAATCAAAGAACCAATATCTCCCCGTTACCCTTGTGCAGAAAAGGGACCACAATGATCTGTACAAAAATGCCCCTGGGACAGTCAGGGGGTCCTTTCTAGCCTACTACCTGCTGGCAACAACACCTTATCCACTAGTCTAGAGTTTTTCTTGTGTTGATGAAAAACCATTGAACAAATCTGACCTTTGATATATGAGCCACAGGACCTCAAGATATAGTAAACAAGGAAAAAAGTCTCTTCTATTTATATCATTTACACAATAACAGTATATCACTTATCTAGGAGTCTTGTGTGTTAGCACCTATACCACTGAATCCTTCAGGCCGAGGAAGGACACCGTTTAGAATTTCCCTGCATTGCATGTATCACGACTACACTGCAGCATAGCTTTGTTTCATAGATATTCAGTGATGGTGCACATTTAACCTAAATGTCCAGGCAACCCCTACTTAATGCTGTTTCACTTAGCACTATTTTGCTAGAACACTCATTTGAAATTGATACCTGATTTCACTTAGTGCTCAGCGAGTTTCATTGTAGCTCACATGGTCACCATCTTGGGCCATTAAAAACAATTTCTGCCACCATTTTGGGTCATCATATACATTCGGTTTCACTTAACGCTTGGTTTTTCAGGAACCAATTAAGAGAGCTTAGTGGGGGTTGTCTATATGTATGAGGGGTGTGCAAAACAGGTCATATTTGACTTAGATTTGGATTCAGCCGAAGCTGGGGACAGCGATTCAATTTGATGATTTAGATCACTGTTCCAATTTGATTCAGCAGAATCGGAATCTGAAGATTCAATGTCAATTCAGAGAATCAGCGATTCAGCCACAGACACAGCTTTAAATGTTTTTTCTACATACCTCAAGGTACCGGGCATGGCTTGTGATTGCTGCTATAGTGGGGCAAATGGAGCATCCCACAGGAGCATAGGAGCGGTGGAGGGGTGCTTAACACTGAACCCAGAAGTGGATCAGAAGTAGTTCCGGTTCACTTCTAGGTCCACCACCAAGCATGGGTGGGAGGCACACTCCCCTGGCTTTACTATCAGCCGGGGGAGACCCCAGGTTCCCCCCCAGACCCAGGAGGCACCAATTGCCGAGCCAGGGGGGGTGTCATGCTCTGCAGCAGACCCACAAGTGGACCAGAAGTGCTTCTGGTCCACTTCAGAGTCTGCTGTCAAGTGCACTGGGGACCCCACCATGATCCTGTGAGATGCTCCATCTGCCCCACCATCTCAGCATTCAAGAGCCACCTGGCACCTTGAGGTATATAGAAAAAACATTTAAAGCTGTGCCTATGTCCAAATCATTGAATCTTTCTAAATTGATTTAGAGGGTTCCAATTTGATTTGGAGAAATTAAAGAGTCATGCTATGCAACAATGCAGTTTTTATTCTCTTTTTTCCACTGCAACCTAAGGAGACTCAATATTGTTGTACTTGGAGACTAATTTGGGAATAAATCCACCCCATTAATGTAGCAAGTGAAATCATGCAACACAGTATGTGGGAAAAAATTTCTTTGACCTTACAAAGTGATCATCCTACGCTGTGAAGCATGAGTTGTGATTAGCCTTTATTTAATTTGCACAACTATTGCTATGAGACATTTTTCAAGTCTAACATTTCAGACTCAATAACCTCCTTGAAACAGTGAATTCTTCTGTCCAAAGGTTAATTTGTGTGTGATCTGAAGTAGGATTTCCACTCATTTAATTATCCTTTCATCTTTTGTGATCAGCCTTGCTATAAAAGGAAATATCAAATATATCAAATGAATACACACTTATCTAAGTCCCCTGCATCTCTTATTACCATATCTAATTTAGTTCCATTTTTTTTGCTAATTTAATCATATAGAAATATATTCATTGTTCTGTGAATTTTTAAATTTGCAAATTGATTCTTATTAAAAAAGGAAGTGACTACGATTTGACACTCCATGATAAATTAAGATATATGATTGTTCAATACTATACCAAGGAATTATATTTTATTTGTTTGAATGTCAATTCTTGAAAACATGCAGGCATCGTATTAATTTTTGGCCAATACTGTACAGTGCATGGAGATCTTTACTGAATTATTCACAATGGACTCCTAAGTCTTTTTTCTTCAAAGCCTCCCACACATTCAAGACTGATCACCATATCTGAGAAGTTTAGACTCTTCTTGTGAAGGAGCACTGACTTTTTGCTGACCCATAAAGAACTTCATCTGCTGCCATGCTGCATAATTCTCCAGTATGTTTGCTTCCATTTGAATGTTTTTAATAGTAAAAAAATGTCATTATCAGCAGTTATAGAATTTATTTTTTAAAAGTAAGTTTGAATTTTTAAAGAGTGATAAAATACCCTGTTCCATGGGCATTAAAAACACACATCTCATACTCTGAAGAGCTATAAACTATGGGCATTTATAATCAAATCTCCACATTTTGCAAATGTATCATAATTTCAACTCATATGATTATGAGTGCAAGTAAAAACCAACATGGCTAGAGCACCGAAGTGAGACTTAGGATCTCACAGGGACCAAATGGCTACAAATCTCACTGAAGTGAGATTTAGGATATCTGGATTATAGCACTTCCTCTCTTTGTTTCTCAGTTTTCCCAGCTGTAGTAAGAGGTGTAGATGTTTGTGTTCATTGACAAGGTGTTTGATGAACTATTGATAAAGAATATCACAACTAAAGGATTCTATGAATCATTTGTTATAGAACATATAAATTATAATTATATATATTTATTTAAATCCAAGTACATTATATGGAATTTTCCAAAGCACACATCTGAACTCTTAACTCTGCTCCAATTAAACTCAATCAGAATTTTACTACTGGCTTCCATAAGAAAAGTTAAATAAACTCCTAACACTCAAAAAAAAAAAAAAAAAAAAAGCCTACATGTTTTATCTAATCAGAATTAATTTATTCTTGTTCTAACCTTTTAGAAAGCCCTAGCATAATAGAGATGTACCTTCTGTAAAGAAGAACTGTGCATCAGGTTCTCTGTACTCAGGTTTTAGATTGTCCTATCTGTAATTATCTATCATTTCACCATCTTTAAAAGTTGAGTGGTAAAAATCCTGACTACTTCCTATTTTAAAGGATTGGAAGGATAATAAAGATGCTGAATCAGAGCCTCACCTGATACAAGGTCAGCACACTTCTCTTGGGCTAGGGACAAAAATTACACATAAACCAGCATAAGTGATCAGCACCTGGTTCAACTCTGTAACACAACAAAAGTTCAATGCACATAAAGCTCTATCAGAATGGCTGAAACCTAGTTAAGATGATCCTAAATATAGTATCAGACTTAACAGATTTAGGTTAAAATGGCTTATTGAACTTGTATCCCATATCCCCTCCAGATTCAAGATAATTCACAGTCCCGCAGCATCCTAGGAGCTTTGCACCTCCTCTGCAAGCCCGTCCCATCCTTGCAGGATGGGCAGGCTAGCCTTGGCCTAAGGTGTCTGCTCCAGCCAAGCAGGGACGTATAATCCAGTGTTCCCCTAGCTTTGGCCCTGGCCACTTCAGGCTAGTGGCTGCATTTCCAGAATCAAAATTGAATGTCTGTTCACTTTCTTATCAGTTAGCTTAGACGAAGGTGAAAGGATTGAATTGATTCAGCCTCAGGATTTTTTATTTTCTGTACTTAGGCTTGAAGCGAGCAGATCAGCAATGATATACATCAGCAAAAGATCTGAACTCCTGTTTTACTCTTCAGTACTAACAGTATTTGCAGCTGCTTCCTATATCTGAATCCTTGAATGAATTCCTCTACTTACCTTAATTTTAAAATCATTGCTGCCTATTGAAGTCAAAGGTATTTCAAGCAGAGTTCCTTTGTGTCATTCTATGATCCCTAGTGACTTACTGCAGTTCATAAGCAATAAAATATGCCATAAGATTCGTACAAGGTATTTCAGCCACACTGATTTGAATGGCAAATATCTTTGCAAGAACTTTATCCTTTATTTTTTAAAGTAAGCATTAGTGCAAATAAATTAATAAGTGAATATTTTTTAATTTTTCTATCCCTTATTGTTTTTTGTAGAGACCTTATCACATCCTGCCTTTAAATGTACGCAAATAAATGACTGCTTATGTCGATATTCAGAAGACTGTTTTTATTTTTCTCTACCTATATATGTGAGAAATTTCATTCAAACACATTTTTAATGGAAAATTTTTTGATTAAACATAGAAAAGCTTTTAAGAAATGCTTTAAAAATATCAGCGTTTAGCCAATATTTCATTAATGTTGTTTTGCATTTTAGTGTTCATTTAATGCTCATTGCTTATCATTCAATACATTCAATATAGAAGTGTGGCTAACTACTGCCCTAGGGCACATCCAGACAAGCGTGCACGTGTGTCTTGCAGCGTCTCCAAACACTATGAGAGCTGCAAGAGGCACATGCAGGAACAAGGAAATGTTCTCCACACTGCAAGTTTACAGCATGGAGGCAAAATTAGACCCCGGATATCC